>JABUIW010000020.1:3011683-3032865 GCA_013363375.1 Menidia beryllina
TATGTTATGTTATGTTATGTTATGTTATGTTATGTTATGTTATGTTAGTCTTACAAGCTGACCGCCGGCATTGCGATAGAGGTTAAGAACATCCTCATATTTAGGATAACTTGAACAAGAGAATCAGAAATTGCCATGGATATGTTCAAATTACCAGATTCATTTCATAAGTTACAGAGATTTTGGGGGGAAGTTAGCTTGTAAAATGAAAGGTCTGAAAAATCGAATTTAAGGTGAATGATAGAAAAGAAAACAGGGTTAGATGATGATAGAGAAGATTGGATTTTATATATGCAATATATTAATCTCACTTTTTATGATTGAATGAGCTTTATTCACCAAGAAAATCAATGTTAATCTGGTAAACATGATTTCTTTAAGTTATTGCACTGTTGTATCATTTATATTTGTTCACAATATAGCGAAACCTTCAGAATGACAGGGATGCCATTTCAGTGGTCTTTTACAAATGGGGGTTGTACGCAGCAGCAAAGTGTCTTCACAACACAAAAAGAGACATATAATGTCATCATTATAGACTCTCTGTCTCCCCTCACGAGCTGGGTAGAACTGAGGAAATAATTCACTCCTACATCAGAGATAAGGTTGTTTTTTCGTTGTTTTTAGTTGTTGCTTGTTTTGCTTTGGAGGAATATATAAAACTGAATCAGCTGATTGTTGTTAGTTTTATCCAACAGAAAATGCAAACATTTGAAGACATTTTGCTGATGTTCAGAGATTAATATAAGAAAAAAATAGATACATTAATAGTTGAATCTATGCAGAGATGTCGCCACCAGTTGGGTAAGTACAAGCAGACAACTAGAAAAGCATAGTATTAAAGTATTTATTTAGTATTAATAAAGGAAGCAGCTTGTGATCTCAAGTACCCTTTTGCTTTTGACTATTTTTGAAGGCCACGATTTAGAATCAGTGATCTTTGATCAATAAATAAGGTGATTCAACAATGCAGAAAATGTAAGGGTTTCTAATATTTATCCCTTGTGGAGTGTGTGGCGTTTGTTGGCTTTTTTTTAAGGTCTGAAAATACTAAGATGTTATTTAAAGTTGAAGAAAAAGTGGAGTTTTAAAGCTTAATACCACATTTGTTGAGAAAAATACTTAAACATTTCCAGGTCAGTCCCATGGTGTTAGAAATGATGACTACACAAACTTCACAGAAAAATGTGATTTCAGAAACATGTTAAATAATTAATATCCTCAAAACACTGTACCACATATATTAAATAGGTCCTGTACAAAAAGCAGCTTTTTTCTAATACTTGACGCTTGACAAACTCCTGTTTACACTGCTCCACGCAGCATAAACTCCACTGGTACCCCATATTATGATACTTCTGATGATGCGGAGAAATTGTCGTGATCAAAGAAAATATTTTTTTATGCAAAAGGAAAACAAAAAATGACTGAAGGTCCCACCTTTTTCAAATAAAAAGTATACTCATTTACTGTAGCCAGTAAACATCCATTCATATTCATTTCCCATACCGTCTTATTCCATGCAGAGTTGTGAGCCGCCAATAACAGCTGTCACTGGGTTAGAGGCAGGGTACACTCCGGACAATTCTGACAAATAAAATGCCTGCAGAGTATCTTAAATGTCCATCTTCAAGGCTACTGGTCTACTTACCGCAAGGATGTTTAGCTGCGGTCCTCGAGTGCAGCCGTCCTGCAGATTTTATAAGTTTCCCTGCTGCAACACATCTCATTCTGATGAAATGAATCTATTCCAAAGCTCTGCACACACTTACTAATAGCACAGTTATATAAGTTAGGTATGTTGAAGCAGCTGACTTTGGATACCCCTGATCTACAGAAAGGTGGAAAAGCAAAATATTCAAACATTCAGTCTAAGAGCTGCTCTAGGCATACTGTATTCCAGTTAGGTTAATTTGTCCTTTTTCATTGATAGGGGCAGGGTCTCCTTCACATACATCGAATTTTATCACTGATTTGCACTTTTTGTTTAGTGAAAATCATTCAGATCTGGACATCTGATGAAAATTGAGTTAGACTAACATTGAAAATTCAGTTTTCTTGGCTTTGATCTGGCAATGGTCTGACCAAAATAAAGTTCATCTTCAAATCTCTGAATTTGCTTCATTCCAGCTTTTAAGTAATGATCAAACACTGGTTGTCAATCTGCGTGGGAATGTTCACAAGCATGGAGCTGACAGTGAGGTCAAATTTAAGAGTTGAAGTTGTCTCAAAATATAAGTGCAAACAGAATTGTCAGGGATAAAGAAGAGGAGTTGGGGAAAGGCAAAGATTATTCACGAAAGGTAAACCCGTAATGTGAGAATGAAAAAGATGGAAATGTCAAAATACTGGCAGATTGACAACTCTGCAAATGAGTTCTGAAAACCAGGGGATGGCGTGACAACTGATGACAAACAGGTGTGACTAGTGGAGGGAGAGAATAGTGTGATCAACTAAACTTAGAAAAGGTGTGGAGCCAGAACAGAAAGCTAATTAACATGGCCCATTTTAGAAATAACAGAGGATTTTTAAAAAAAATTAAAGAAAATTACTAAAGAGTCAAAAATAACTGAAACCATAACATAAAAAAATTAAAAAATCTTAAGCTCTTTACGTGGTTTAAAGTTTTTTGTACATCTTTTGAGAGATGCATACATTATTGAGGGTTCGGCCACTTTAAGTGACAATTTTACATGACTTTACGGATATGAACAATGTCTGGAGGCTCTCATTCAGGCCCATAGTTTGAACTCATGCGCAAATTTTAATCCTCTAAACGATAGTTTTTAAAACTTCAAGAAATATCATGGCAACCTTTTCCATGTTTTATGTGTGATCTGTGGTGTTTCCACATCTTGTTGGTGCTTAAACTGATTGGATGATGGGGGGTTTGGAGGATTAGTGCCTTGGGTTTCTTGTCATATGCTCTAAGCCGTGCCTCAGCAGGTTTTTGTGGTTTAGCAGAATGCGTTTCCCTGCTTGCCAGGAGGCTGTCATCTGAAAATGTTTTTCACCACTTCAGTCATTCCCCTGTGATTAAGAAAATTGTAAAAACATGTATTTTATGTTTATATCATTAAATCACAGAGGAGAAATTTAGATGTACAATTATTTACAGCAGTCTTGAGAAGACTAGCAGATTTTAACCAAAACTTTAATTGAAATATTATCACAATTATTGCTTAACAATGCATGTTCAATCAGATAACATTTTACAGCCACTCTTTAGGGAACATTTTGTCCTCTTGAGCTAATTCTATGACAATTTATTTATTTTATTTTTTTTAGATTGTGTGTATGTTGTCAAATCTAAAATGAAAAATGAACCTATTCAAAATGAAAGCATGTCCTAGAAAACATAAACACATTGAAAAATGCTAGAAATCCCTGCATAACTGAGTTGAAAATTATTTTCTCTGAAGTTCTACAATAGGAGCAAAAGTCATTCCTTCAAAGTGTATTTGAATGAATGATGAATGAGGATGTTTGGGAAATGGCCAAATAAATAAGGAAGAAAAGCCTAAATGTCTTTCTGCATTGACAGCAACATTTTCCCTGGGAGGACTTCTAGTGTGTTAACACTGACATCTCACTGGAGCTTGAAATTCAATTTAAGTTAAAATCCAGCACAGGAAGCCAGTAGTTGAACAAATGGTCGTTTATCAATCAGCTTTGTCAGTAACATCCCTTTGAGTGTGCGTGAGCAGCACAACAAACCAAATGCTGAGCTAGTATTTCCAACAAAATGAGGTTTGAAAAGTACCGTGATAGTGTAGTATGGAGCAATGTTTACTTTGCCAATATAGGTTTTCAACGGCATACAGTGGTGGACACCTCAGTAACTATTGTATTATCTCGTGTCCTTCTGTGGTAGGCACTTCTTGACAAGTTAAAAATAAGCAGCAAAAAATAACAAGCTGATGTCACTGACACAGGAGCCATCCATAATAATCGGACACTGCTGACAGGTAAATACTTTGGAATAAATCTTTTTTTTTTTCTTGAATGTTTGGGCAACAAACTGCGAAGAATATTTTTTTTATTTCCAAGATGAGACAGTTATTTTCTTATTTTTTTTTCTTTTTTTGTGTGTGTGTTCTTTGTGTTTTTCCAGTGTACAGAAACCTGTATGACTCACATACTGTCCCATTAGCTACAGCTCATGCGGGACTGAAGTTCGCATAAACATGAGAAAGACATATTTTTCAGCCATGTCTGATTCAAGCCCGTAAAAAGAACAATCAAACATTATGTGTGACAGACTCAGGTGTAGCACATTTACTTAATTACTTAAGCTCAAAGCAATGCGTGTTGGCATAGTGTCACCTAAGACAGGGCCCAGATTTACAGTAATGAACCTTAGTGCTTGTCTTCAAATGATCCCCCACTGTACTTTCAGAAATTGATTTTAAGTTTTCGGGTGACCTTGATTGCAAAGAAAGGACAGCATGCTATTTGATGGGTCAAATGAAATGAATAAAACTGTTTTTGCCCTGCACACACACACAAACACACACACACACACACACACACACACATATATATATATATTGTAACTCAGCAGTCATTTCAGTTTCCCTTTAATTCATTCTCTTGTTTCTCAGGAGATGATATGATCAATCTAGTTAATTTAATTCAAACATGAATACATGAATACCAGCTTTACACAGGTATTTCTGTACTATTTTTCACTGCTGAGAGTCTTTTTGAACAAGCACACTTTTTGTTTTCCAAATATATTTCTCTGCAGCTTATTGGTATAAATCATGCTAAACCGGCTGTTTTGATGCAAATTGCAACACAAAACGGTGAAAATCTGCTTCCTCTGACTGGATCAAACCGGCCCATAACAGCAACTACCTCTCGTAGCTGCAATAAAAGAACCAAGCGGCAGATACAGCAGTATGAAGAGAAAAATCAAATATATTCAGTTGATTTTTAATAATACTTTCAAGGTGTATTGAACATAGTATTTTACAGTGTGTAGGTGTGACATTATTGACTAGTTAATCCTTTCTTTAGGTGCACACTATAACAAAAGCTGTTTGGATGGTTTGACCTTCTCAAATGGCGGAGGACAGTCCAAGATTTATGTCACAGTTGAGAGCTTCTGTTGGGTGCCCCCGACAGACGGATAATCCTGTGGTTTAAACTTGGCAAATATTGATCCTGTGGCCCTCAGTGGCAAGCCTCAAGACCTGAAATTGAGGGAAATGGATTACTCTGCAGTAAAAAAAAAAAAAAAAGACAGATTGGGAAGAGCAAAATATGCCCATCTTGGACATCTAGTCAGATAACTCATATATAAGCAACATAGGTATTAATGCTCACAAATCTTTTATAGAGATACTGTATGTTCTTATTTCGATTTAGAATATGTTCCTCATTCTAAATGATCCTTTTTTACTAAATGTTTGTGTTTCTCCTTCAGGAAAGTAAAAATCCCTTCACTTGTTGATCAATAAACTGAGGTAAATTGCATCTCACTAAGAACATATCAAATAATGCAATTTCCACCCAAAAAAAAAATAGAACAAAAAAAATATTATCAGGCATATTCATTGTTTCTTTTGACATCAAAATTCTTGGGATTTTGATATATTTGCAAGCACCATTTTTAGTCCGCTACCATGTAACAGAAATCTTAAGGATGAAACTTTACGGTTATCATGAACACCTGTAGTGCTCAGTGATCAGTTTCATTGTGCCTTTCAACGCAGAAAGCACTAGTTGAGAGAGAGAGAAAAAAAAACTCAAATTAAGGAAACTCCACTGTCTTCATCAATTCAATATAAATTGCACATCCATCATAGCACTTAAATTATGCGTCTTGGTGCACAGCATGAGCTGTAATTGAGAGACTGGTTATCAGCTTCAGCTATCTGTAATATCATTGGATTGTTTTGAAATTGGATTTTGAATGTGATGTTGAAATTAGATTTTAAAGTCACTGCTGTATAATGTCAATATGAAATCCAGAGTGTTTGAGAATTGCTTTGCACTATCCATGTACAAGCAAAGTCCTACTGAGGATAACAGGGAAGGAAATGTGTTGACAAAAAGACCAAAATAAACTGCCTGATAGCAAAAGCTCAAAGAAACCTATGAAGACAAGACATTTATCAGCACGTCAGCATAGATATCTTTATTTTAAGATTTAACTTTGTTCCTAAAGCAACCCATGCACATACTGTAGATCAGTGATGTGTGGGGAAAAAAATCCAGTCAAATCATTCAGAAGATCTAATCACTATCTCAAAAAAATCTAAATCTATACCACAATAATTTATCTTTTTGCTTGTTTGTTTTTGTACAACACTTGGGAAAAGTGTCTGCATGTGGTTAGGTGCATAAGGTTAAAAACAGTGCACAAGCAGATACATTGAGCAGCACGAAAGTAATGACAACTAACATTAATAGAATGATGTCTATTAGTTTTATACTCCTGACTGGCACTTGGAGTGCTTCAAACAAAATAAAGACTTTCAATGCCAAATTATTATTCAAGTCTTTTCAGTTCAAACACTGAGGAAGTTGGTAAATGGCAATATGTTTTTTGAGTTTCTGGTTTATTGACTTTTCTTAATTTTTAATACATTTTCTAGTCCTACTTAACTTAGTTCAGAGTCACATATCCCAAAGTTAAGCTGGAGGTACTTTTAGAGTAAAAATATGTGTTAATAAAAATTCAGTCATTCTTTCTCTCACAGTTCACATGGCAGTGTATGACTCCTAATCAAGAGTCAATTACATCCAAAAGTCACACATTACAACATTGATTGCTGTGACAGTCATCGGCATTCTGCAATGATTTTTTGGTTTGCATTGGTAAATGGAGGATCTGTCAGGTGTGAAAAGGGAACACCTTGATTCAGGTATTCAGAGTCTATAAAGCCTGGTTGCAATCGACAATACTCACTCCCTCGATCTGTGGTAATGTTGGTTTTGACTGTTGACAGTTTTTTTCTTGCCATCCCAATCACTTCAGACTTTCAATCCCATCCATATCCCACATCACTGATGTTTTAAATGCCACATCTTCATCTTTCAGGATTTATTTGCCAATTCTTTGTCATCGCCTTACAGGTCACTCTCTTACATTTGAAACTATTTAGTTAGCAGTACAGATACACAACCTCCAGCAATTCCACAGCATTACAGGTTGCAGTCTGTAATAGTTCTAGAAACAATCTCACTTTGAACTCAACTGTTTCATTATAAAACACTGCAGTAATTATTTAACCAATGGCAAAATATGTGTCTGTCATTTAATTGTACATCGAAAATCAAACAAAACTATAAATGCACTTTTTCAATCAGACTCCAGTATATTTGCTAGTCTCTCACTATTGAAAAAGGACAGCCACCTCTATAATATAAACCTTTGGACACAGCCAGAGTTTGTATATGTATACGTTGATTGTATTTTCTTCTGAAAATACCAAATTAACAGAGATCATAAATGCCCTTTTAACTGGAAAACACACTCTAAACCGCAGTTTGGATGCAGCCAAGCTTATGCCGGCAAAGCCAAAGCAAATACAAATACTTCTGGGCAATGTTCCTACTGACTGAGTAGCCTCATCCAATTCTAAGGAGCAAGTCATTAGACAAGTTAGCTCAGACTGATAAATATGTAACAATATGGCAACAGTACAAACAGAACAGACATAATTTCCCAAACAATTAAATAATTACTTTTCTGACTAATCAGCACTGTAAACTAGTTTTAACTATTTCCTTATAGGTGTATTTGTTTAACTAGAGATGTTTTTTATATTCCCTTTATATGTTCCTGTTTATATATCTTTTTTCATCGATGCAACCAACTGTATCTGAACATCTGACTAGCACGAATGTCTACATGTGTATTCAAAACGAAAATGGTATCTTTTATTCTTTTCCGCCCTGTTAATCACAATATACTCAACGGTCGTTTTAATCCATGCGTGTGGGGGACAAGTGAAGGGATTCATTCAGTCGGTTGTGTGCTTGTTAGGAAAAATTCTTGTGCTTTTTGACACAATTTAGCTGTGCCAGAGACATGAGTGAAGTAGGAGAATTTTTTAATAATTGATGAAATGTGAGTGTAAAAATGACCACAATCCTGGGTGGATGATGCAGCGAGAAAAAATTGCAATAAGAAAATAGCAATAATAGAATATGCCTTTCCTGTTACCCTGTGCAATCTACCACTTGGGTGCCCCCTGGAAATAAAAAAAAAATGTAAATGGTGCCTTCATCCTGAGGAATCTTTTTGCCCGTACACCCCGGAGACAAAGACTGGTGAGTACCATTTCACAAAACCACACGTCTCATGATTCCCATGTACCAACACGTTTTGCACAACAAATACATTGAGAAGTCAAATCACTTCCTCAAAGGATTTCAGTCACAACACAAAAGCACATTCAGTGCCATTTCTCTTTTTTGCAGGTGGAATCATGTCACCTATCACAGCCCCTGCTAGCTTGTTATTAAAGTACATAACACTAATTAATGCACATGATGCCACATTTACATAACCCCGCCTCAAACTCCAGGGAACAAAGTGTTCTTTGTTACAGTGTGAATTGTTCTTCGGGTGTGTTTGAAAACTCTTGTACCATTTGATTTATGAGTTTAAAAGTTTTTTTTATTTCTTGTGCTTGTTTCTTGCTTCTGTGCTACTCTATGATCGAATGAGTACATAAGGCATTAGTGCGAGGAAATACAAAGTATAGTGAGGTCAAACTAAGAGAAAACAGGTCTCCACTGTGGGCACGAGTGGACACTTAATAATTTAGATGACCTTTACTGATGAGCAAGGCGAACATTCAGATGTTGGAACAGGATTATAGAAAGATAACATCTTGTAAAGATACTTACTCGAAAAGGTAATAATAATCATGGAGAGTTTTGCTGAAAAATCACTTGATGCTAATTTTTCAGCTATTTCACAGTCAGTCTCTGGAGGGGTGGGTTCATAACTTTTAATGAATACAGGTAGCCAGTGTTCCTTCCTTGTGTAATACAGCATTACTTAGAGGCTTTTTTTCAAATAATCAAATGCTAATTAAATCTGAAATAACGTTATCTTCTCATTTGGAATTATATCCTCACACAAAAACATTAACAGTAAAGAAGCCTGATGTTACAAAAAATATTTTGGAAAATACATATCATTTCTTTGCTGTCTTTTTTTCTGCCCCCTCCCACTTTTTTCAGATGTAGCAGGTAGGATTGGACAAATATGCCCACTGCTTTTTTCCTGAGGCAACAATCTTCAGTTCCTTGTAGTGTAAAGTGAACCAAGTGGGGTAACACTTGTTAGAACCATCCTGGCCAGTCAGCATGATCGTGACCAAGGATTTGACAAGATAAAGAAAAGGAACAGATGGCATGCGGAGACTCATGAAATACCTGAACTGACTCTTTTTAAGTATAGATAGTGCATCTTCAAGCAAAGAGTGCACACAAACAATAAGCAACGGACATTCCTTTCTTGATGCCATGAGCTCAGTTATTTCTCTCAACATCCCCTCTTAAACTGTTCTTAAAGCTGCTGTTACAAAAACTGAAAAAAAAAAACTGGAAGTACCAACCTTCAAGGATTTGAATAACTATCAACACCTGTTATAAAATTACAAAAGGTATTTAAAATATCCTTGAAGAAGTCTAATAATGTTATCTGCTAACTTTTGCAAAGAATTACAATAATACAGTTTTTTAAAGTCATTTTATATTGAGAATAACTCAGAAGTTTTGAAAAGTCCTTATAGACTGAGTGGCATTCATTGCATTCACTGCATTTACGTTTTCTTTTCCTGTAAGCTTTATGAAAAACATTTTTTGCATTACATCAACACATCCTTTTAAAGGAACGAGAGCACCACTTTCTGGCTTTGAGACATTTAAAGGATACAAGGGTTTATCATATATATAAAGATGAAATGTTATGGTATTGTTGTCGTGTTTTCACTCACAACACTGTGAAAAGACAATGTTCCAAAGACAATTAAGTTTTCCTCTAATCTGTTAAGAAAGTCAAGATAATTTAATCTGACTCTTAAAATAACAATAAACATTATAGCTGGTCTTGCTTATGCATCAATAGACATATTCATGTCAATATGACAGGTGAAACACACACACATACTGAAATGTTATTACAGAAGGAATATCTAGGCGAAGTGTTCAAAAATAGAAAATATTGTAAAAACGATTCAAACAGAACATGGTTCCAAAAAAAATCTAGTATATGACTCATCCACAGATGAACAACTTCCTCCTACAGTTAGCATATCCTCTCCCTCTAACATTTACTCTCATTGATAACTAAACTCAAAAGATTATATCCACTAAAAAGGGTATGCAATTTTCCTGAAATATGTTATGATAATAACTCATTTCAAACCCAGAAGAGATTAGTGAGAGACATTTCAAAGATTTCGCGCGTGGAAATCTACAAATAAGAAAAGAAAGAATCTGTCTAAGCATGGCAATATAAGTATTAGTCATATCCAGCATATGCCAGCATGCTTGGCCCTGGGCTACCAGCCTCACTGGTTGTTGTCTGCTTAATTTTCTTGTGGGAGATTATGTGTGCTTGCTTTGATACGCAAACAAATGCTGTAAAGCTTCAAGAGAGTATGTCACTAAGAGGGTAAATAAATAAATTGGGGAAAATCTTGACAGGTTATTACAGCATGTGGGTTAAGAAGGAGAAAATTTGACTAATCCATTATTTACAGTTTGTTTTGGACTTCAAATTAACTGCATTGAAAAGAAAATCGTTCCTCACTGGAAGAGTGAAGGCAAAGCTATTTTCAAGCTGAAACAACTATAAAAATTAGAGTTCATTTTCCATGAAGTTGTTTTTTTCAGTAGTTCATAAGTTCTTTATCAGCTTCTGCACCTATTGAATTTCAGGAGAATAAATAGATATGAATTGCTTAAAAGTTTAAATGAAAACTCAACTAAAGGGAAGTAGTAAGAAAAAGAACAGTTTCTACTGACTGTAAGACAAATTGCTTGTAGTTTCAATATAAGAAAGCAGGAGGGCCCTCGTGGTAAGAGCAACAACAATTTGTTCCGGAACATGTGGATATTGTTTGAAAGTTCGCTTAAAGAAGCACACAGAGATGTTTGTCTGAATACTTAAAAAAATAGCTAAATTTCTTGAATGCCGCTGTAGTTATTTCCAGTAAAACCCCTAAATTATTAGTAGAATGTGATGAAACTTCAAGTAATTGCTTGTTTTCCTGAGGCCCAATTTATGAACAGAAAGGAACTTAAAAGAAAGGGATGAGGATGAATAGGACAAACAATATCCAACAACAATACCCCCACCCCTCCTTGGTGAAATACTGAAAAAACAGGAATTAAGTAGTTCCAGTTGGCCTGACTTTGCTGATGCCCAGTAAATCAACACTTTATAAATTAATTCAGTCCTGGTTTCTTATCACATGTGCATAATTCGGTTGTTAGAGTTCCAAGAACCTGTACATTAGTTTTGTTAAAAAATTACCAAAACAATTCTAAAATTGCCACTTTACTCATGTTGAAGAAAAACTTGGCACATAATCTATCTTAGTAAAAATAATAACAAAAATTTGTCATTTTACGTCTTGCGCTATAGTCAATAAATGATCTTCCTTTTTCATTTTTTGTTTGAAAGTTTGTACGCGGACCATAAAAAAACATCAGTCTGCCAACTTATTTGGCCTGTTTAGTCATAAAATGATAAATTCTGAGGATTTGTTGATATCTGTATATAACATAGAGAGAGATAGAGAGGCTGAGTTAGAGACATAAATTATCCAATCAAAGGATTATCAAGTTGAACTGTATTTTTAACAGTAACAACATTCATTGCTGAGGACTCATTGCAATAGCTCAGAATTCTAAATTGTGGTATGTATGAAGGCAGCTCAAAACTAATGGTTTCTGTGGCCTAAAATGTCACCGGAATGCCAAATCTGCAGGTGCGTCATGAGTAATGACTTGAATTCATTATTGGCTGACATTACCAGTCAGTCTTGTAGAGTGGCACTCTACGGTGTCACTCAGATAGAGAACTGATATTTGTCCATTCCTTAGTTCATTAACTGAAATAATTGGCACTTTCCTTGCAAATCAATACTTGAATAACATAAATACTTCATATAGTTTACTGTAGATTCACACTAAGAGAATGTGGAGACATCAAGGAACTGGTTCTTAAAGCAGATGGAACCACATATGAATGAATCTGGGAAGTGTGATAACAGAAGAGGTTCTATTCTGTCACTCAAGACTAATGTGGAACAGCCTAAATTTGATTTGATCTGGAGACAGTGTTTAGATTGTATTGTTTTTCTTCCAACAAAGTGGGCACTTATTTCTCTTGTACTCTGTAAAATCTGGAAGAAAATGTGATATAACTTGCCGAACACCTTGCTGTAGCAAGGAAAATCAGCTCATGCAGAGAAAAACATATAGAAAGCAAATAACTTTGCCGTATCTATTTTAAGAACACATTGGCTGAGTAGGTTAGGTGAATACATGAAACTCTGTGTAGAAGACAGCACGGCAAAAAATGGCAAAAGCATAGTAAGAAAAAAAAAATCTGAAATGAAACATGATTTTTCAATTACCCTCGTGACAGAGTACAAAAAAAGGTGAACTATCCTAACCAGGTTCCAACAGCCTGAGGTTTACATTGACTCATCGAGAACATTTAAAAAATCAGACTTTCATTGATGCCATTCAAAATTTAGTCATGCCAAATTAAATGTTAATTTGTCAGCCAGAACTGCCATTTGAATAAATTTCCCTTCAGATATTGTCTAAAAATCTGTTTTTCTTCTTTTTTTTATTAGCATTCTAATTCAAAAGTCAATATTAACTTGGATATGATATAAAATTTTGCTTGTTTCAAAATTGAAATACCATTATGTTCAATCTACATTTTTATCATCATTTAGTGGAATGCAGAAAATAAGTTAAATGAAGAATCTCCAAAATAAGTTGGAAATTGCTAACTTAAAACTAACTAACTAACTAAATTAAAGAACACCAATGAGAAGTTAGATTCCCTAATTGTGATGTAAAATAATAAACCTTTTTTTTTCATTGAGGAAATCTGCATAAATATTAGGACTTGATGTTCATTCCAAAAAAATAACAAAATATATAGATTCAATGTCGCACTTCCAAGGTACAGGAAACACAGAAAATAAGATGGATTAAAATTTGATTTAACTCCATCTATTTATAGTGTACACATTTTTAAAAAGTAGTTTTACTGAAATATTCACAGCTGCCACTTAGTTCCTACTAAACTGATCCTGTCAGAAAGTAAGCCATACAAATCTAGTTTTTATTTTGAGTTTTGAATGACCTGAACTATTTTGACAAGCATGTCCATGCTGTGCAGAGAATAGCACCTGTAAACTTTAGAAGCTGTTTTACCTCTTTTTTAAACTTTTCTAACAGGAAGCACACCATGTTTTTCACATTGGCATTCTAGAGTATATTTCTGAAAGAAGAACCCACTTTCATTTAGGATGTGTAATATAAGTGTCACTCGTATAACCCAAATTGTATCCCTGATCTACTATTTTTTGCTTTTTGGGACTATTCTATGATTTTTACCTAAACAGTTGCAGCCAAACAGCGATATTTTCATCTGTCCATGCATCCCTGTATTTGCATGTCCTACTTCACTTGCAATGCATCACGTTTGTTTGTTTTGCTTTTTAAACTATAAAAAAACTAGATTAAATGTTTTTTTCTTCAAAAATTTGTCATAACATTTTACTCTTTTCCGCGATCAGTAAGAATGGTATGTTTCTATTTCTATTTACATTTCAAATGGGGTGCACGGTGGAGTGTGTGGTTACCGTCGTCAAGAGTGAGTGTTTGTTATTTCAAATTTTATTTCAACCAAGTATTTTAATGTGTTTTCCCAGGTCTGCATCTGGATTGATCGCTCAAATACAGAGGAGACTTTGCCATAAAATTCAGCATGCCAGTGCTAAGTCTACATCAAACATCAGACTCTGTATTAGCTGTTTCTGGCCCCATGTGAATACAACACAGAACATCTCCAAGCTGAACAAGAAGCCTGATCGTGTGTTACAACTATACAGTTTGAATGCTACATCAGTGTAGTCTTTGTGCAAACTATTCATCATTGCTTTGTATGGAATAATACATGTTACTGCACTCAGATACAGTGATGTCCATAGAGACTAATGAATTATACATTCCTGAAACAGAGGGCTGAGGAAGAATACAAAATAACTCAGCTAGCTGCAACTGTTTAGGTTTCATTATGAAGTAAAACAATGAGGAGATCACACCTTTTTCACTCAAAACACAATCACTCACAATGAATGGCCCAACAATATCCCCCTCATTTAAAAAACGATCAAAGTCCCTCCTTTAGTGAGCCGCTACTTTGACTGCTCAATGCTGTTTTCAATTTTGTGAGTATGCAAATTTTCCCCCATATTTCCATGTCGAGTAATGAGCAAAATAAGAAATCTCTAACCCCAGATGAAAAGGGAAATGGCTTTAGAAATGGAAAGCATGCTCTGTATTGTGACGGTGCTCAAGAACACACCCACCCACCTACACACAAACAGACACACACAATGTTGCAAAAATATTAGCTTCAAACAAAATAAACTTAGGTTTTGAACCTTCTTTGGACACTACTACTGCATTAGCCTTCCTGTATTATTTTACAGTGCAGACTGTGACAGAAACCTAACAGATTAACCTCTGACACACAACAAATCAGGAAATGGTGTGCTCCATAGAGTTAATTGTTTGAGAACAATGTGATTTACTGTTGTTAAATTCCTAGATAGAAATGATATTAACAATATTATGGATGATTTTAAGATTTGATTGAAAATTGTCTGAACTCACCTTCAATATTTTATCAATGGAAAAACTCGAAGAATGAGTGTCGTACTGACTAATTTGGTGGCTGAATATAGGTCACTGGATAGTAATTTACTGCCTTGGATCAAAGAAATGGAATTTAGACTGGTTTAATTTATCACCTGCTATCGGCTAAAGGCTTGGTGTCAGGATTACATTACATCTATGATGTACATCCAGAAAATCACATCAGTGTGGCTGCAATTTTCCCTGATAGAGATGGCAACTACAATATCAGATAATAATTCATGCTAACAAAAAACAAAACAAAACAAATGCAATTGTAACAGGCCTGAAACGCTATATCCAGATGAAAAAAATGCCATTATGTTTAACTTAAA
Organism: Menidia beryllina; assembly: GCA_013363375.1. Lineage (NCBI taxonomy): Eukaryota > Metazoa > Chordata > Actinopteri > Atheriniformes > Atherinopsidae > Menidia > Menidia beryllina. Next base: position 3,026,941 of record JABUIW010000020.1, read on the forward strand.
CTAATTTCTTTGTATCACACCCAATAAGGTAGAACAATATATTATTTACCTTTTGAAAGATTGACATGTCTCAGTGACATATGTGACAGTTCATTTATAAATGTATGTCCGTGAACAATGCACTCTATTGGTGTACTACTTGTGATAAAAAGGTGCAAAAGGGGTTAAAGCTGATGTGGCACAGGTCTGTTTTTACACAGATGTCCATGAAATTAAAATATTTTACCCTGTGTATTACAAGAAGACGCGTCCTGTTACCAAGACACACTGGAACTGCGACTAGGCTCGCCTCTGTTATTAACCTTTACATACACAGGATTTACTCCGGACGAATGCTGCTGGTGAATAATACAAACATCATTATCACTCTTTGAGCCCCATATGATTGTATCTGTTAAGCATAGAAATATTGTTTATGTTATGATAATCTTTCAGGACGGTTGTCTGCCTAATGAAGTTGGTGTTTTTCATGACCCTCTGGAATGTGAGGAGTTATGAGTAGCGAATCTTGATGAGTCATGCAGAGTAGTGGTTTCCATTCGAGAGCTTCAAAAAAGTGTTATGTAGCTCATTTCAGATTTTGACTGTTCAAGGAAACAGGTAGACTGCAGATATGTATTCTTTAGTTGTTAAAAAAAGACCATTTCCATTGTATTCTGAATGGCAACTCAGTTTCTGGGACTTTTTAAGTGAAAATCCAGACCTTGATATGTTTGGCATTGATGCTGTTGACAGTGAAAAGCATGGGATACAAGTATTGTGAGCAGTGGCATACAGAATTGGATAAAATTCACACGTACAGATCGAAACACCTATTTAAATAAAAGACAAAACTGTAATTTTGAGTTTTGAGGCGAATTCCATTGAGCCAATAATGAGGCGTCTTTGCTTTCTTAGTGTGTGGCACCGCTTCTGTTGATTTGGAAGCTTAGTTTGAAACCATCTAATAAGAATTAATCTCATTCCCTTCCTGTCACACCTGTCTTGCTAAGGCCCATCTGCTGCTTAGAGACTTGTTTAATTGTTTTGCTGAGTCTCTGTCACATGTAGATGTGTCTGCCTGTGCCTATGTGTATGTTGGAGCATTGTCGGAGGCTGCCATTCTTGGAACATAACACATTTTACTGCTTGAGGTGGCAAAAGCGAAAATCAATAATCACCTCCTGACACCCTTCAGTAAACTGCAGAAGAAAATATCAGATTACAGAAAAAAGCAGGCCAAAGAAGATGAGATGATACAGAGCAATGGTTATGTTTAGTGCATTTCCTTGTTTTCTTTAATTTTTTATTTGCTGATGATGATGATTATTATTTTTGTTATTATTAGCAGTCTATAGTTGAGATTATCTAAATTTAGATGATCTAAATTTAAGATAAGCAAAAAACCTAAAACTGAAAGGCAGCTGAGAAAATGTATATTCAATGTAAAACATGAAATAATGTATTAAATCATTGCTAAAATTGCTTAATTGCAGTGGTGTGACTATAACTAACAAATTTGTTTTGACAGAGCTGTTGGAGAGCAGGCATAAGAGAACACTCTATTCACTGAGGTGAATGTTGCTCTGCCTACAGACTGTTCTAGCATATTTTCAAAGCCAATGATTTTCTAGATTCCAAGTTCAGTCATCTCAGTGGTTTATGCATATGTTGCATATTGTTTTGTTTCATCATTGCAGTAATGAACCTGGATAAATTTGAAATTTTTGATAACAACAGTGAAATTCAAAATACCCTCGGCCACCATGAGAGAATATGTGTTCTCTGCCGTTGTGCCTGTGTTATTCAGATTTCTTACTTTGGTGCTGGCAAATTCAGTTTGTGTTTCTGTCCACTACAATAGTGATTGATGGTTTCTGCACTGACTCACTTTGTTCTCTGCACATGAACTCTTTTTTTTTCTCTCTTATTGTAAAATAGTATTTACACAATTAATTAATTATTGAGAACCATGTTGAAGGGTCCCTATGTGATTCAGTATCTCCAACACACAGACTGAAGTGGGGGTTCTATCCACCCACAGAACACTATTAGCCAACTAACTATAACACAGGTAGTATTGTTTGCTCTATTTATGATCTGTTGCGCATTAATTATTATGTACTTTCTTTCGCTGAGTTCCAGTTCTGAATTCCAGTTCAGATCGGTTTTGTTGTTTTGATGATGTGGGTCTATCGTTTGTTAATAAACTGCTGTATAGGTCTTTTGTGCTTATGTGAGCAGTGTGTACTGTGGACATACACTTTTGATCCTGTGGGAACACCTAGTCAAAACACGAAACAGTGCTCACAAAATGACATGTTACTATCATCCCCTAAATGCAGCATCCTGACCTCTCTGACACAATCTTTCCTTGCCTTCCTGGGACGAGGCTGAGTGCTTTCTACATGTGGACCTCTTCCATTGACATAGAATGACTGTGATTTACAAATATAGCACTTTTTACAATTTTCTAAGTGCTGGAGCACTAACTGGACAGCTTTCCCTTTATGATTTGTGTATATATTGTTGTGATCTGCGGCATTAAACATATAAACCTTTATTTTGTTGTTGGATGGCTTTATTCCCATCATACCAAAGTAAATATTACACTGCTATGCATATCAAATACAATATAAGATATTTATATGTAAAGTGTTTTTATTGTTATCTATAACTAGTTTTGCACTATGTTTTAAACAATACAGATATAGTAAAAAAATATCTACAAAAATGTTTACTCCAATTTCTTTTGTTCTCTATGATCATCAAGGCTGAAGGGAATTTTTATACAGCCCCATTTTATAGGCATACCCGGATATTTTTTCTTACATTTTTAATCAAATGCCAGTAATGCATATCTTTCACACAATATTGAACCTGCAATAATCATAAGTTATGATGTATCTAAACTAACCGATAGGACAGTCACAGTGAAGCTGCTTCATTTCTGCCGTACCTCATTTAATGCAGAGCACTGCAAATGTGCAGATGTAGCATATCGCAGCCCTAAATAATGTAGTTGTTCATGTTGAGCAACACATGCTTTATAGTTGCCTAACTTGATTCTTATAGAACTAATTGTTGTGTTTAAAGCTCACCATGATCACTCTTTCTTTCCATTTCAACATGATGTTTTGGCTTCAGGAAAACAAAATTTAAAACAGAGGAAATGTGATACAGATATTGATCCTTTCACATTTACTTCCTCCACAAATGGATTACTGTCAGTACGGGGGAACATGTTGTTTAAGATTATGTAAAATGTAAAGTATAAAAGCATATATTATCAATAGGAATGGACAGAATTTTAAAGTATAAAACACTTGCATGCTATGACATTTGTGCATATTTACTTCATCTTCACAGAATTAAACGTAAACTTCAACTTTTTGGATCTACTTTCCACTCAACTTGTTTCCTCAGGTAGGCAAAGCTGTTGATTTCTCCCAAAAAGACATGAATTCCAATATCTGAGCTGCAGCCAACCTGCTTGAAGTCTCACAAGTGCTGAAAAAGAAATGTGAATACCTTCCCACATCCTCCTTCCTGTTCCACTGCCCCTTTCCCGTATAATATAATCATATCTGCCCTTTCTTCTACTTTTCCCACACCTTTCTGCAAATTCGTCTCAGATTAAGACAGGGAAATTTTTAGTCTGGCTGGAGATGTGACAATTTGAGACCTGAACAGCTTCTCCCTCATGTTCACACTGTGGCGGTGAGATCACACTGTCATCCACCCATGTGTCTAACTGTGCGCTCACAGTTCCACCATATGACAGACCATTCTCTAGCGTTTCTATTATTTTTGTGTAAGATGTGCACAAAAACAATCTTTTTACTGTTCTGTTTGGTACATTTTTTAAATTAATTTTTGTAATGTATTATTTCACTGTAATTTACACCCAATCAAAACCTTCAAGGTAATTCTTCATTCAGAGTCTTCAGTTCTTGCTTTTAAATTTGCGAAGCCTAATGTTTCAGATTAAAAAATCTGATTAAGTTTAGTGTAGCTTTTATGATTAGTTTATGGCAAAAAGCTTGAGTGACGTCATTTGACCAATCTTAGAAGGTTTTACCATTTGCAGAGCAGAGATTGTCATACATGTCGCCGTTTACTTGCTTTTTAGAGAACCTGCTCCATCCTTTGGCCAGGGACTATTAACAAATATGAAATTGGACCACCGACCGAAAATATTTAAATTTGTTCAATTGATTGCTGCAAAGTGTCTTATTTATGAGATTCCGCTAACTGCCTGTCCGTGCTGTTAGGAAATTCAATTTCAAATGCATTTATACTACGATTTTCAGAAATGAATAACTAACAAATAAATAAATAAATGTGTCTGTCGCACACCTCCTCCCGGGATGGCCACAGTACTTTGGGCTGGACAGTCACAGAGAAAATAACTCTAACTTGACACTTTACATCTCAACTTGAATGCATAGCACATCTGCCACTTTCACGCCACAACATCAAAAAAATAAATAAATAAAACAACAGCAACTGGAGATTGCTATCATTGGAATAATGTCATTAACTGCATTCTGGGGAATTAATGGTTCATACTATTTGTCTGCAAGAAAGTTAGGAAATAAAGTAACATTCCTCATCTATACACCAACTTTATCCTCTCTGTGTTTCAGGATACATTAGCTTTCTGTACAGAAATAACAAAGAGATAGATAACGGACAAAATGATCTACCAATTTAAAGGTTGTTCATATTTAATGCTATTTAATTCCCCCAGAGAAAACATTCAGATGCTCATGCGACATTTGAAGATGTCACTTTGTTCTGTTTCACAGGAGTCTGAATTTATGACTGACCTGATAAAATGTACGGCAAGTTAACGCTAGAAAATGTTCCTGCTCATTTACCCAAAGAAAGACACTCTGTAAAGGACTTACAGAGTACTGATGAGCGACTACTGCAACCAAAAAAAAAAGGATTATGAGGAAAGAAATTCAATTTCTTTTAATTTTTAGGACCACTGTGAAAGTTTGCACAGGAGCAGGAATACAAATTTTTCTCAAGCGCATTAAACATTACATTACATTATAATTACTTGTTAGTTTTTAGAGACAGACTCCTCTAAATTCACTATAGTTTTGATGAAGTAGGAAATTACAGCTTCACATTCAAACTGATTCACCGCATTATTTTTTTTTTTAAATCAATGGTGGAGGCGATAAGATATGGAGGCTATGTTATTTTTCTTTTACTAAATTCTATTACAAAGAAAGGCTACCAGGCAACTAGCTAATTTTAAATTTTCAAATAAACCGTCCAGATTACAGCAATAATGTTTTCATCCATATTAAATTACTTATAATCCCATACTTCGTGCCACAGGGGCCATGGTCAGTGTATCAAACAGAAACACAGACCTAACATTTCTGTTGCTGATCAGTCAAATGATTTTGATGCTAACCAAATTCGAAACTTTTCTTAAACCTTTCCCATATTAGTTGTACTGTTATTTTCTGTATTGTTTGATGCATGAATCTTCATTTAAATCCTTTGATTTTTGTATTCTCTTTCTTTTGTCTCTTTTCCCAGTGAAGTTTCTCCCTCACCACCTGTGTTGAATCACGTCATTACTCCCTTCTGTATGTAGACTCCCTGCTGTTGCTCTACACTTGGCAGCTTGCTGTAGCTTTTTCCGTTAAGCATTCCAGCCTCACTCTGATTTTTTTTTATTCACTCTGGTAGTGCATTGGCTATAGCTGATTGCTGTTTCGTATTGTCATTTTAATATATCTAATTCCTTCCTGCTTATGGTGTTCTTTGTGTATTTCTTTTTTATTTGGTTTGGCTGATACCCTCTTTGCTGCATGATAATCAGTTGCATCTGACCAGACCTGTTTGTGTTTGACAGTATTTTAATGGGTAAGGGTTAGGGTTAGGGTAAACTCAGAATATTAAAAACACAACAAGATG
>JABUIW010000020.1:3033265-3058009 GCA_013363375.1 Menidia beryllina
CGTGTTGGACTCATCAGGTTAGGATTATTTTACTAATGTTGAGTTTTAGTGCGTATCTCTTTGCAATGGGTTAGTGACGTTGGTGTCTAAAATATCAGTGTTAGATGTGTCGATTCTTGGTTCATCCTCCCTTACAGCATAAAGACCATTTTACTGCTCCAGTTAACAAGGAATTACTTAATCATGTATTGCTAATAAGCTTCTTACTTTTCTGTCATACGTGTGATGGTGTTTGGGCCTTCAGGGAGATGTCAGAGAGGAGTTTAAAAAGGTTTTCAAAGCAATGCTGTGCACTCACAGAACTGACCCCCTGGAAACCAAAGGACTGTCAAAAGGCCCTACGAGGCCCATTAAAAGCATGCAAACATGGATCACTCTCTATGGTATTTTTTGCTGGAGCACAGTGGATGAAGGTCAGCAGATCAAAAGCTCTTGGCTGACATTCCTTGGTGCCTGATGAGCCCTCTTGGGTTTCATTGATTATCCAATGAGAGACTGGGGCAAAGACATTGAACAGAATATAAAAAAAAAACAAAAATAAAACAAAGTGACTCAACTAGCTTCAGATGAGGAAAAGTTATTTTCCCTTCAGCTATCCCAGGAAATCTTGAGTTCTCTGCAGCAGCATGACACTAAATGTGACTTTGAGTAGTCAGTGATAGCAATATATCTATATATTTATAGATACATGTATATATATACTGTATATAATGATCATACTAGAACCTAAATCAGGCTATCAAAATAAAAATAAAAATGAAAAAAGGATTGCAGATGTGATTACTGTACTGAGTAGATGGTGGTTGTGCTTTTTAAGTACTAAATTGCATTTACCGCTCTTTGAGGCACCCAAATTGAATATGTTTGATTGAACAGGGAAAAGTATGACCCCTTTCATAATCCCACAAGTATTTTTAATTAAGTCATTAATTAGGGGGATGTACTCAAGAGATGCAGCTGGGAGTGAATTTCTACTAATTGTGAATACAATTTGTGGGTTTTGATGTGTCAGAGGAAAGTGTGATCTTTCAGATTTCTTTATATTTGGAGAAGTGACAAACTCCAAATCCTATGCTTTATCCAAGCTACAGGATTTATACAAAGAAATCCCCTCATTAAGACATAAAAGCTGGGGACATAAAGGCTCATCTGAATAAATCACATCTTAAGAAAAAAAGGTTGAAGCTATTACTGATAGCACTGACAAAGAGCTTTGTTCATGCTTGAGTGTGTAGAGATAAATGGCAATCTGACACACGATCCAGCCTAAACATGTAACTTAATTACATTGGTGTCTGAACCTCCTGTGATGTGGGTACCAAAAAGCTTGTCAGTGGCAAATTCTTGCTCCACAACACAATGACACAGTGGATGAGAACATGGCAATAGGAAAGCAGGAAAGACATGTGGAAGCGAGCAGAGATACGTGGAGACATCGCATTGTGAGAGAGACGCATTTTAATGTGTTCCCAAGACTGCTGCTTCTCTGAAAAATGAACATAACACTGTCTTTGACATCTGGGAGTCACTGCACTTTGAATGTGAAATCCTGGAGTCAGATTAACATCTGGGAAGAGAAGCCAAATATTTTTTGCCCAATAGAATGTTTGCGTATTCTCAGTTTATATTTGTGGCCATGTATGTTCATGTTGGTGGTGGTAATAATGAGGCCCCCGGGCATTGTTTGAGACGGGTAATAAGGCGAATGCATGACTTCAGTGGAGACTGAGACCTGCTCTAGAAGTTTTTCATGCTTTAACCCGTTTATGAATATTTTATTGGATATTGGGATTTTACCCACATGTTAAGCAGCAGTGCAAAGTGACAGAGTATTCTCTCTGAAGGATCTTTTTGGTTGTTAGAACACTGAGGATTAATGACTGACAAATGAAAACTTTAAGTCAGATATCAAAATGACAATGTAAGCAGTTTATTGTATTGTGTTGGAAAAGTATTGAACTCAATTAAACTTTTTAAACCAAGCATTGGTAATGCTATTCAGATGTTTCATGTTGCAAAATGTAATGCTCTCACAATTTTCAAGAATATCATCCTAACCCTTCCTAAGTAAATAGATTTTGGAGCCTTTGGCGACTTAAAAAATTCATTTGATGAATATACACTGACCTATCAACTTTTTTGTCTAATGGATAAATAAAAAAAATCCTACCTATCCAGCTTGAACAACATTGGATTTATTTTACAGTTGAGTCAATGTCTTCTATACAGTTTCATTTAAACCTTTAAAGTTGTGTAAAACAAGTTAGTTCTAAACTTCCCTCGATGTACTTACAAGTATGATGTGAAGAGTTTCTAATGGTTTATTTATTTTGTCACTTTGAAATAAAACAGTTTACAGTTAAACTGAGGGACATTGTCTTTCTATACATTATATTTGTGCAATAAAACACATACTGGTACATGCTAATATTACTCAAAATCATAATCTAAGTTTTAAGTGATTTATGATTAAAATATTTCAAACAAGAATTAATTTTGATATATACATTTTTTTCCAGTGAGCAAAATTAAACTTTAGAAGCAGGATTACATGGTTATAGAAGGATTATGTTAGGTTAAATGCTGAGCTATCGATCTATCAGATCTATCAAATTATCAGGATATCTCATAAAACCTCTGTTTTTGTAACAGATGGCGAAATGTTCAGTTTAATGAGGGGCAGAATCAGCTCGACAGTTATATCCTTAAAGTCATTGTATAAGATATTCTTCCAAGATTCTGATACCAGAATGGGTAATAACACTTCCCTCCTCTTTCTTATTAACTTCCAACATGACTGACAGGAAATGAACTTCCAAATCCAGGGGAGGAATTTGAAATTTCCTTCTTTTTATCATGCCCAGGAAAGACGTCCAAAATTTATACCATTGTGACATTATATGCTGACATAGATTGATCATGAGAAAATGTGAAAAGAACTACAATATTGAAAAGAAAAAGACGAAAAATAAGAAGACAAATCCATGTCTAAAATTTAAGACATACTAAGGCAAAAATGTCCAGTCATCTAAATAAAATATATAGATCTGTCATAACTACAGTATTCTACTGAGGGACAGTATAAAAGGGTGAAGAAAAAAATGCTTGTTTTCAATGCACACCTCAGTGGGCCATCCATGATGGTATGAGAGTTTCATATTGAACACAGCAGGAAATCAGCATGAATACTTGATTATAGATACAGATTGTGGAACATGCTTACAGATTCAGAAGCGAGACATGGCCAAAGCATATAATTTGGTCAATACAAATGAATTTGGTGCTAAACTGACTAATTTTAATTGAGGTGGTCTAATCTCCAATTGATTAAAAACCAAAAACCATTTTCCTTTCAGAATGACTAAAAGTGGTCTGCTCAATTCCCAAAGACCTTTTTAAAGGAGTGATTCCGCACAGTGGTTTCACAAATATGAGTTTTCTGAGTTATAATTTTCTTTGTCTTTTTAAAAATAAATGTAAGATTGAAAGAATTTTATTCAAGTCATTACAATATTTTTCAATACATATTTTTCTTTTTCTTATCATAGATCTGGTTCGTGTCCAAAACATTTAAGACACAGGGTTGTGTTAATAATAAGGGTGGAGAAAATCAGAGATATGGCATATAAAGGCATTGTATATGTAGATACTGCTGCTGGATGTGACTTTTGCAGCATAAAAGGGGAATATTACCTTAGATTAAAGCCTGTTGAATAAAAGAACAGGACCAAAGAAACGATGCAGAAAAATTGAGAAATAAATAAAAAGGCACAGGGGAGAGATCCATCAAAGTGCCTCAAAATCACTAACATTTTGGTTTCTGCTTCTTCTACCAAAACGGCGGTGACATGCGAAGGGAAAGGCAGCAGAGATGAGGGCAACAGGCATTAGAGCAGAACAGCCCCCGAGTGAGAGTCAGCAAAGAACAGGGCTGTGACTGCACTAAAATGACTGGACTTGTTTGTCTTTGGATTACATTACCATCTACTTCAACTTCCCTACACAATGTTGGCTACTTATATTGATTGTAAGCATTATGTGTTCTACTTTAGTTAGGTACTAATTTTGTTAACCTATCACTTTCTACTCAGCTGAGATGATAATCCAAATGCTTACAGAGATACCATTTTTGGGCAAAGCTTTTGTTTATGTATAGGTTTGTAAAATATCAAATAGAAATTGTGTTTAAATGGCCTTTTAAGGGATTTCTTCCCCTTATGATAAAGAAAATAGAATTGTTTTCCATACTGTGGATTCTAGGTTGATGTTTTTGGGAAATGTTTTTGTACTAAATTTAGACCAAAGATGCATGGACCATAAACAGGTCCGCTCTGGGTTTTATCCATCCATACGCGCATCCATCCATTTTCTATACTCGTTTAATCCTATTCAGGTTTGCGGCTGTATGGAGCCCATCCCAGCTGCTACTGAATGGTGAAATATGGAATATCTGGATGGGTTGAAAGTCCATCGCAATAACAAATAGTCACAGACGTTGGAACTTACTACTTGAGACCATTTAGAATAACCAATTTAGCTAAAACGCATGTTTTTGGGCGATGAAGGGAAAGTCTACCGACAAAACATCTGTTTTATAAAGGAAAAGACTACCTAGAAACAAATTTTCCATGCTTTCTCCCCAAGTCTGCCCGTCTTTAAATTGCTGATCCATCAGCGTAATAACTGCTGTGTTTTTGTCAAAAAGACTAGTTTTTGAATATGATTACAGCAGAAAATTGTTGTGTTATCTAGCGTTTAAAATAAGATAACCATAATATTTATCAAAGAAATGTTTTACACTAAGGTGTCCTGTATTTGTTAATACCAAAATACTTTTCTTGCATATTATTTGAATGCAAATACTCATCAAGTTAATTCCATTCTGCAAATCCCTAATAAACACTGTTTGTAAGTAACAAGTGACACTAAATCTGAAATGCAATAATCACAGTAATATATGAATATTTGAGTTTTGAAATGTAGGAACAAGGACAATTAATGTTAGATCAGTTTGAAACACAAAAACTATTCACTGATTACAAAATGCTTAAAAATACATTAAAAGAGCAGAAGTTGTGTTTTAAACATTGCTACTCGAGAAGAGAGTGAGAAGGTGTGAAAGAAAAGCTTTAATGAAAATAGATAGCCGCAGCTCACACAGAGCAAGACATTCTTCTCTGAAGAAGGGCTTTCCAAATGTAACCCTGATTAGATTTAAAGCGTTAGAAAATACCAGGTTCGTTAAATGCATCATGTTTTTTCCGTAGTTTTGGCTGGTCTTCAGATTTCCGGAGCGCACCTGGACGCATCACCTGCTGCTCTGAATGTGTGTGTGAGGGCGTGACGCAGACGAAAAAACAGGAGAAACAGAGCCAGCTAACTCAGTTCTGCTGTGAAGCACGGTGTTAGCGTTTAGCACATGATTTTGAGCTTATGAAAATGGGTGTAAACTGCTATTAGCAGCAAACTAAGAGTATCTGTCTCGAGGCTAATTGAACAAAGCTAACACATCAGAATAGTTTAGTAAGTTGAGGAAAACTGACGGAGCCTCTCCTACAACCCACTTTGGCATCTTCGAGGTACATACTCTTAGGTCGTTGCTAACAACAGTTTCCACCAATTTCCATAAGCTCATAATCATGTGCCAAGCGTAGCGTGCTTTACAGCATATTTGAGTTGTTTGCTTCTTTGTCTCTGGCGTCTTTCGTCAGTCACACCCTCACACACCTAGAGCAGCAGGTGATGCGTCCAGGTGCGCTCCGGAAATCTGAAGACCAGCCTAAACTAAGGAAAAACCATGATGCGTTTAAAGGACCTGGTATTTTCCAAAGCTCTAAATCCATTCAGGGTTACACAATTTAGTTTGATGTTTTAACTGGATTAAAGTAAAAGTTATTTTGTTTTATTCTAATGATTAAAGCACTGAAATAGCCATTGTATCATTTGCTTAGCATATAGTTACTGAAAAAAACAATGTTTCAGCCAATGAAACTGATGAAAATACATCTACCCCAAACTGGAGCAAAGGATATTCTGATAACAACATAAATGTACATGCACTTGATTAGCACTTTTCCAGGCAAACTGACTACTCTTAGTGTTTACACCACTTGTTATTCACACACGTCTCACCATTAGGCACAGCAGATGCACCTGGTAGGCAACTTGGGGTTCAGAGCCTTGCCCAAGGACTAATAGACATGTAGCCTGGAGGAAGATGGAGTTGAACCGCTGACCGTCCAATCAGTGTTCAACTGCTCTTTCCTCTTGAGCCACAGCAACCTCACTTGAATAACTTGATAAAACATTATAAAAAACTGTTCAGTATCATACAGGTCCCATGAAACTTGAACAGAAGGAAAATACATGCTTAACGAAAACTTTCTTAGACCGAGGGCATTGGATACATCAGTAAATGCTTTAAACATATTTCTGAAGTGTCCAGAAAGTTATCACGAGAGATTAAATAGACAGATAATGCTACGATAACAGCTTAGGTTAGGCCACCACAGGCACCACAAACATGTTTATGTAATGTGATTGTGATCAAGATTCATTTTAATTACTAGCAACACTTTTTCTGTACTTTTCTTTTACCGCATTGTTTCACTGTTGATTATATTAAACCCCAATGGCATGTTGGTCAGCACTGCTTACTGGTCTTTATAGTGATCGTAGTTTAAATGTTAAATTTAGGGAATTAGACTGAATCTTGCCCATTTGTTTGTGGCACAGGTTTTACTTTGAATTAAAGATGTAAGGGGTGGTTGGACACAAGAGAGTGTAGGAGAATACCAGTGGAAGAATGATCAAATTGGAACTTTATGACTCCTAATTATCCTGTCCTGCCATTTTAGCATTTTCAGTGTTTCCTTTGCATCATTTTAATGGGTGCACAGTCCCTGAAGTACACAGCTGTGTTTGTTCCTAGACAATAGTAAATAGTAGATTACTTTGTCTGAGGGTCTTGGTTGAAAGTCTATAGCCATCCCCTGTGTTTAAAATGAAGTCACATTAATATTACATAAAACATTTTGCATCATATGCCCTCACTCTACATTTCCCTTGTTAGTAAACAATAGTAAGAAAGCATAAAAAATAGAAAAGTTCATTTGGAACACAGTTATTCTGTCTTTTTTCTCTTTACTGACTTTTTAATCACATGGTCCCTCTATGTAACATTCTTTAGAGGCCTAAATATTCTTTTCAAGACTATCCGGGGCCAGGAGAATTTCAGGGTTGAATAATTATTAACTTAAGAATAAACACATAAACAATAAATTAAAAAATTGGGACAAAAAAGGGTTAAGGTTAGGGTTCCTGGTGAGTTAAATTCATTCACCCAGAGTTTTCGCAGGACACAATATTTGAGGGATGATGAGACCAGTCAATGAAAGTCACACCTTTTCAAAAAAAAGAATTCCCTGAGGTCGTTTCATAGGTACCGGGATAACTTTGGAGTTAAATTTACTGAAACTGCAGTCATGTCTCTGTCCCCGGTTATCTTACACCAAAGTCCCCTCAATGACAATGTGTTATGGCTTGTGCTCTCTTCGCTGTCATGTCTGTCCTCTCTTCCTGCCTCCTCCATGCCTTTTCCCCCTCTTTTAGGTAGCTCTACAATCCTTCTTGTAGAAGTGGCATTGAACTGCGGTTGCTGGGCCTAAAAATACCCACCCCTTGACAGTGTTCTGTGACACACCTTTCCTCCAGCTGCCTGATATATTTGAAACTACTTTCTGGCTCATCTTTTGCCACAGCCACTTCCCTCTCCTTGAGCTATGTCAAACTGACTCGGTGGTGCCAAAATGTAACATGGCACTTAGGACCCATATCTTTCTGTTCAAAGTCACACATCAGAGTCCCAGTCAATACAGCTTTAATCAACAAGCTCTATTGGAGTGAATCAGACAAAATTGCCTTTTTTTCTATATTGATTTGTGTTAATGTTGTCTTAATTTCTTTTTAAATCTTTGAAGTCAGGATCTTACTTAGGTGCTAAGAGAAATATCAATATCTTAATAGTAAAGTGGGGCGCTCCAAAAGTCAGTAGGCTTAAAAATTTGAGATAATTTCCTCTTAAACTAATGTCATTGGCCGGATATTCCCATCTTGATTCGCTCTCAGGTTTCACGACACATGTAATTTCCTGGATCGACAAAAGTCATTGATTTGAGTTGTATTGAAGTCACCATTCAATTGCATTTCTTACAGAGGGCAATCAGGCATCACTGCCACTATTGATTTAGTTTTGATGAAAAGAGACGAAGAAAAGGAATTTGTTTCTAAATCCAGTGTTTTTTTAATCATTTCTCCCATTCAGCATTTTTAGGAAAGGCTTGTAAACATCACTTGTTGCAAAAATGTCAGTTGCGGCGGATCTCTCTTTCCCTTAAATCCATCACATGTTCAGATAAGCTCGTCTTTTTTTAATCTGTTTGTTACAAGATAGCTTATTAAAAATTAAAAATATAATTAATTTTACATGCCTTGCGTAGTATTCATCATCGATTGAAAAAAGCTTTTTTTCTGTCGGACTACACTCTTTGAGGACGCACAATGTTTTGTTTTTTTACCGTATTGGTGATACATGTGCCGTGTGTATGTGTGGATTGGTGGTAGGGGGATAAGAGGGATAAGAGGGATGAAGGTGTTCTTGGGAGGGCTCCTTAATGAGCCGAGGTAATCAATGCCAAAGGAGATGGCTTTGATGGATGCCTTTGAGAAAACAATGCGCAGTGATGACCTCTGTCTATAAAAACCACAGAGCGACGACTCCAAACAGGAAAAGTGACCTTCAGCAGGTTGATGCTATTATACAGGATGCCTTTTGGATCACTGTTTGCTTAAACTATTTGATTATTTGATCAGAAATTGAGACTGGTGAATATTTAAATCTTAAGGCTGCATTAATAAAGAAGAAAAAAAATCACTGACATCTAATGTCGCAAACTTCTAAACTAAAACAAGGCCTGTTATCTAAGAACTACATGAGGATGTATTTGTTTAATTCCTTATCTCTAAATATAACCAAGAGCCAATAGCGAGGCAACATAGCAAGTTCAAATTCTCCAATATAATTAGATTGATTGTTCACATTAAGTGGTGTGTTCCTCTTATGGGTTCAGCCCAGACAAATTCTAAACTAATGCATTTTTAAGGGAAAGGATATATTTGAATTTTTTTTGCATTGATCGATTTGTCAGTTTAAAAATGATTTGGCTCTACTTATCATGTCTTTGTTACATCTACTTTTAAATTTTACCTTGTATAAATCAGATCCATATTCATCCATGTATGAAGGTTATATCTTCATGCATGGTTTTATTTAAGCATGGACGGGTGATCATGGACAAAAGGGCTGTCTCGGTATCTGTTTTGCTGTTTTCTTTTTCTTTATGTGAAGTTTTGCATAAAATCATTTTTAAGGAGGGGCAATTGTCCCTCTCTTTGCTGTTTCTTCTCACTGCTCAGTACGCAAAACTTTTATCTTTTATATCTCTCATTTCCCTCTTTTTAATGTGTAAATCAGGGAGGATGTACTGGTCGCAACACTCAAAACATTTCCCTTTCACAACACGAGCATCTTGACAGCTTTCACTGTACCTCCCCCTTCTGAATATAAACAATTATTGTGGATGAACTGATTGGTTGAAGTCAGCCCAAATAAAATATATATTTTTAAAAGCTTTGTTTGTGGTGACAATTTTGCTCACTTCACTAATGCTTTGTTCAGTGTGCTCCAGGCAGGCAGTGGGGATTTTAGCATAAATTTGTGCAACTTTTCCCTCTGCTTTGACCTACCAGATCAGCACCCACTCTGTCTTCGGGGACCTCGTGATTTACACATTAAGCACTGAGGGGAAATATGAAGAAGAAAAATAAGAAAACAAAATAGATTCATGCCTTATGCCCCGAGGCAAAGGAAAACAGGGAGAGACAGAGAGAGAGGAAGACTATTTATTACAATTTATTGATGATTTTACACTTGATCCATGAAAAGTAGAATTGTGTGGCAGCAATAGTCTACTCAAAACATTTAAATGATCCTATAAAAATTCATAAAATCATGTTTTCGGGATCTCTTGAACTATAAAAGCATTCTTTTGTGGGAATCCATGGTGGAAGGCAAGTCTGTTCTGCTGCGGTTTGTCACGTTGGTTTTTCTTGCATGTACATAATAACTATTAAAACATTTAAACTATTAACATTTTAAAAAAACAACATCATTCACACATATGGCATCATGTGTTTTTAGGATGGTAAAATGCAGCATTTTATAATGTTATTGTTGTCTTTCTGTGGTGGCCATTAGTGACTTCTGTGCTTTCTTCCTAAGCATTTTCACTGAACACTGACACATCAAATGACACAGAACTCCTAGGAAGTTTAACTTGACCTGAGAAAAGCTCAAGCTTGATTTTCTTTCTGTTCAAAGTATGTGAGGGTAGAAACATCCTTCTTTGTTTCCTCATCTTTATTTCTTTCCAGCAGTGGGATGCCACATAGTGTTAGTTTAAGGCATGCCACAGTTATGTTTGGATGAGTGTACACCGTGATTGTTTGATGCATCAGACTCTGTTTGCAGACTGGATTTTGCCATCTGTCATGCACAGTGATGTTAGCATATATGTTGTCCATTTCCTTTAAAGTGTGTCTGCCTTCTGACGAAACATTGCATCAAGTTAGTAAGATATTCTAGATTTTTTTAGTTTCAACTTGGACCTCAGTGATGTCAGTGTTTGAGACATTAGAGTACAGCTGATTGACAGCTGCAGCATTCTGAGCAGGATATTTTCCATCAACACAACACTCACTTGCATAGTTTTTAACAGGGGAGGAGTTCTCCAAGGCCTTCGAACAAGAGAAGGGGCCTGTAGGGAACCTTATTCCAGTGCCTCATATCTTCATGAATACAAGAATCTCTATTTACCAGAATTCACAAAGACTATAATCATTTCTATGAATATAAATTGAAGCTCTAGAGACAATCGCTATCATAACTCTTGGATAGCAACACTATGGAAACATGCACAACACGGGGATGCTTTCACAATGCTGGAACTTCTATATTTAGCTTTGAACTGATTTGTGTTACCTTGAAAACCATCAAAATTACTGGAGAAATCAAACTGTTTTTCATTTAATATGGTGTATAGCAATAATTTATACTTTACACTTTAGTTATAAGGCCAACTTCTAAAGTTTCTGCCTACAGCGGATCTTATTCTGTAGTAGTGGTGTGTATCAGGTAGATACACCGGAATACAGGGAAATAGTTTATACGTTTGCATTTATTGCACAGGAATTGAAGGCTCCATCTCAGAATCTATCATCTTAATGGCAAGTTACACTGGAGGTTCATCATATATACAATGTTACATTCATGGGGATGAGGATATCTTATAGTCTGTGGATATTGGGATCCTTCAGTGTACGCAGCAAAATGCTGGACGCCAGATACTGAAACAAGTAACATAATATTTTCATGATCAACTTACTCTAGGTTAAAAGCTGCCTCCATTGGTTTCAGAAAAACACTGGGTAGTTCAATACTACAAGTGTCAGTTTAACTAAAGGACTAAAGACCAGAGTTGAGAACTACTTTTAGCTCATATCATGTGAAATACTGTATATTCAGAATGTCCCCTCTTAGCTTTTGAATCTAAAGTTAGATAAACACAAGGAAGCCCAGCTGTGCATTTCATTTAGAATTATCAAACAGTTGGAATCTGCACATACCTGCACATAATTACTGATCACATTAAATCAAGAATGGGTAAAACCTGTCTTTAAAGGTCAAAAAAGAACAGACACCTGAGTGGAACTAATGTGACCGTCCGCGTCGCAAAAGAAAGCAGCTCATCAAGGTTCTGTGTCAATATTGAGATAAAATACAGGACTACTCAACCATGAATTTTTCTTAAATTGAATGTGTTGAAAGGAAAAAAAATGTGTTTTTTGCAAGTGGTCAGACGAAGCAAATATATTGATTTTAGAAATTATACTTGGGTTTCAGCTGCTTCTGATGAGGGAAGTAAAACAGACCCAGTACAGTAATGAATTTAATGATATGGTCAAACCATCTGTCAGGAATAAAATAGCAGAGGCGACATACTTTTAGCATAGATAATCAATTGTCTTTTGTTGCAACTGTGATTCTCATGACTCTATTGGTGTGACCACCATTGGATCAGAGCGGAACTTTATTTATACATGCATACATGTTTGTGTGTGTATAACAAGAGAATAAGGTTCTTGTTTGACCCATTTGTTTTATCAGATGAATATCTAGTAGGAGGGTAATTTTTTGTCAGTGTTGAGACATCTTTGGCATTTCAGTTTATGTGTGTCATTCAGTGATCTCTAATAAGTTAAATGGTAAAGCTGAGTTTCAAATTCAACTCAAAATATTGTAAATATATTCCTTCCAGTCATTGTGATGGTTTTGTATACCATAATGTTTCTACTTTACAGAATATCGGTGTGCTCCTACAGTGGAGGCCTGATTTTAGCACACAGGTAGATAACTTACGTAACTTAGGAGTTGCTGTCAGTAGGTGAATATCCAACTCGCTTCTCACCCAGTGACAGCAGGGGTAAGCTCAAACCCCCCTCTCCAACCCAATATGGAATATGGAATGGAAAGAGGGGATGGAAGATGGAATCCAATTTTTTTATGTAGTTTAACCCCCCCAAAAAAAATTTGCAGATTTAGTTGTGTTATTATTTTTGGATATATGTGTATATATTTCCCTTTGAATATCTGTCTGATGCCATTTATATGAAAGAGCTCACAAAGCATCCAGTCACATCCCTTCATTTATACAATTTGACCTAATTTTAAAGAGGCACACTGCAAATGTTGCTTTAAAATATTTTTACGTGACATATATTTCTGAATTACTCTAAAAAACACCCACATATGAAAATGCCCCGTCTTTGCAATGTTCCAATACATATAGAATATCCTGAACACAGATGTCTTGAACTATATAATCCACAGGCTGTTAAAGTGCTTGATCCAAGTCCCATAAATGAAAATGAGGCAAAAAGACTTTTCTTTATTTCTTTGATTACACTTTTTTGGTCTCTATATCAAACTTGAACACCACATAAAAACTACATTTATTTTTCAAAAGATAAAGCCATCTGTATGTGCTTGGGTCATGTATTGTGTTCAACGAAAAATCAAGTGACGCAAGTGTTTGCAATGTCTGTGTGGAATTTTGTGTGAGGGAGATATAAACTGCTCAGAGTCATGGACAGTTGGGATAATTAATTCAAAGTAGGTTTTATTATGATCTTTCTGTGATATCAAAAATGCTTGTTCATGAGGAAATATTTGCATCATCCGTATGTCCTGAACCATATGGATTCTGTGATGCTGTGTAGGGACTTTTGATATATCTGTGTCCTGTGGCCATTATTAGCCCTCTCTCACTGCCAGTAGTTTTTATTTATTTATTGTTTTTTAATCTTTTTCATAGTTGATATATGCTGTATGAAGACTTTCTGGGTTTTTTACTTTCTTTTACAGAGACCGATTTTGTCACACCAGCACAGAAAAATGTTTGTTATTATTTTTTGTGTCAATATTCTCCAAATAATGACACTTAAAAGTCATGTCACATACACATTTCACAGGTGAGTTTTGCTTTTAATGGTGTTAGTTGAAGTTCTGCGGTAGAGAGACATGAATGAGGATACCAAAGGTGCTGTTACTCAGTCTGATTGATGTTGAGTTCATTTTTTCAGTCCAGTTTAAAATACAATCAACCTCAATTTGGCACTATTTGTAATGTCATAGGATTGCCAAACACAGTAGAATAAAAAATTTGTGAACAGAAACTGGAGGACACAAAATCATCTGTCAGTGCTCCTTTTAGTTGTTGAGATAATCTAGTCCTGACAACGCTGCATAATATCCGAAAATTTTTATTCAGATAGCTTTTTTGTAACTACAGTTGCCCACTTGCTGGGTGAATTAAAATGAGCACTATCTCATTACCAATACATCACATGCTGCCGCTCTGTCAGGGCTGATTGGTGTCAGAGAGAAACATTGGGTTACACCCGCCTGTTTTCAACATGCAGATGTATCATTGTAAAATAAATAAACATGAAGTTTTTGCACTGAGGCCTCGGCAGATTTGGTGCTTAGATCTTGTTAAGTTATAGGTTATAGAGGAGCTATAGCACCGAGCATTGTCAAACCTTTGTGTGTAACCAACAAAGGTTTCCACCTGTCACAATTTCTCAAAACAGCACATTTACCTAAGGACAGTGAACCTCTGACACAAAATGAACTACCAATTTTGACAATAGTTATCAGCAATCTGCTTTCCCCCAGACAAATAGGGAGACTGCTCACCAATATGAAGGCACGTAGAGAGTTTTATAAAAGGAAAAGGTTTGCTATGCTTCGGTTCTAAAGGAAAGTATTGTGATCGGCTTCATTAATGTCTTATGAATGTCTTTGAGTCCAATATTAATTGTTATTTGAGATAACATTTCTATTTAGTTATCTTGAATAATTAGATCTGGTAGACAATCAAGCAATCAGCTTGATGCATGCTTGACCCTCCCAACAGAAGAGGGCATAAGTTAAACTGACGGAAGAGGCAGAGATAAATGTCTTGGTTTGAAATTACCATTCCAAGGTCATAGCAGCAGGACATTTCAATTAAGGTACTTTCTGAGAGCAAATATAAGTGGAAGGGGGAGAAGTACTTAAGAGAGGGAATGATTTAGATGAAACTGTCAGTCTATATTGAAATTCAAAAAAGGAAGCTAGCGAGCTGAAATGTCACTTTCAGAGATGAATTTACACGTTTTCAGAATTGTCTTATCTGAGTGAAACATCAGTGACCAAACAAACACTGATTAAGAATTCTAAGAGGGTTGTAGTAAGGGTTAAGCGGCAATTTTCTAAGACAAATCTGAATTTTACTGGCCTTTTATTCTGGGAAATACGACCATTTCGTCCACTCTTTTATTCGTGCATTTGGTCTGTATGCTGTTCTGTCAGTTCTGTTTAGAGGTTTAATGCTTATTTATTGACATCATTGTGGGGTTTCCAGAGGCTCACAAAAGGCAGAATAAAACTAATGCTTTCACCAACATGAATCTTTGGAGGTACACCTCCTAACAAACCTGGGTTGTAACCCATTTTTTTCCACCCCATTAGCATGGCCTTCTCCATCTCTGATGGACTCAGAGAAAGTCAGAGCAATGTGGACGTGGTTTTATAATACCAGACAGCTTCTTTTTTGGCTGTACATCGATTTTGTGAAATACGAAATAAAATAACCCAAAGGAATGGATGAAGGGTGCTATATGCATGTGCACAGCATTGCAACTGTGCTTCTCTCAGTAACAAATATTGTTCTCTGCCACTAATGAAACAAATGCTAAATATTGTTAAAATTTCTTTCATAAACGTCAATGCATTTAATTGTTAATTTATATTTGCATGATTCATGCCCAAGCAGACTGTATATACATGACATTAAAAAATAGCTCACTGGTATTTTCAGTTTTGTGTGCGGTTATTAAGTCGGAAAGATGATGTTTAAAAATGTGATCAAAGTGCTTAATGATGACTGAACTTAGTATCCATGCAATACCACTTATCCAGTTTTTGTTCTCTACCACAGAGAGTAAAAATTTAAATATTTGTCATAATCTCAATGCATCAGTTTGAGATTTTAAAAAATGAGAAGGGGTGTTCTCCTAATACCCAGCTCTTTACTCATTTAACCATAATTTGATATTGCACCAATGTAATAAAAAGTCTAAGGTAAAAGAGAAAGTTAGAATTAGCATAGAAAACAAAATACAGAATGGAAACAGTGAGAATACATGATGAAAAGACCAGCATACATTTAGCGGCACCATTTTTCAAGTTCAAAATTTGAAGGTATCCCACTATAAAGGGACATATATTGATCCTTCTGGTACAGCCAGTCTATACCAGAGATGTAAATGTATGTGTACCCCTATAATTACTTGATTAGGATTCTGCTTTCAGTCTGAAAGATCACTGTTTACACTTTACAAGCTGCACATCAAAATGTGGAAAGAATATATGCACTCCAGATACTTCCTGCTGAATTATCTGCAAAGATAATATGAGTGTGTGAGATGAACTTTCCACATGAGGAAACACGGTCTATGTTATGAAGTCTGATAGGGTAAATAGAGCTAAACCTTGTACATTCAAAGTGTTCTGCCTGATTACACTGCATCTACTGTTCAAACAGATTACATCAAATAATCTGATGATGCACACTGAAAATAACCTGAGTCTCACTTGACATGCGTTCTGCACTCAGGAAAACTAAAAGACCTCTCAAGATACCAATAGAAATACTAATACTAACGTTGGACAGGAATATTTGGGAAGGAAAAAACTTCTCTTCGAATATATTGAAATGAATTTCAATAATATTTGTCCATTTCTTATATATGCTTTCCCAGCGTTCGGAATCTTATTGACTAGACTCCCTGCTTAAAGGAAAAGCCAGAGGAACAAGACAAAGAGCAAAGGTTCAAAATAGAAAACTATTGGATCTTTGTAGCGGAATAGGTGAAGAATTCTACTGTTGACTATGGTTTCAAGAAAGGACGTCTTACTTAAACAACTTGGCACTGTCCAATAGAGAAAGATATTTTTTGATTCAGTAAACCTTCTTAATATTTGTCCATGCTGAACTAGCACATCGACATTTTTTTCTAATCCTGTTCAATGGATTATTAACAAATAACAGAGAAAAGTATGGAAAGATAAAAGAAGAATGACACAATCATCAGAACTTTTATTTTCTACCAAAGCTCTGCAAACAAATCAAGGACAGCTATGAAAAAACAATGTACCATGAGCCTCTATCTTACAATGAAATGTTTTTGTCATTAAAAAGCATTGTATTCGTTCTAAATGCATCTTCCTGAACAAACATGATGGTTCTCTTTAGTTTAACAATTCAAGACAATACGTGCAAAATGAATAAAGTTATACATACAATTTTCACTATAAAGACATGACTTAGAAGTTTTTTTTGTTCCTTCACAAACAATCAACTAAAATGTGCTCAAAACGTTTCTATTTTGTTATCTTGGGATGATTTTGTGCAGAAAAATGTTTATTCCACATAAATTTGAATGTGTTATCTGTTCCCTTGCATGTAAAATGCACCATGTCCACATTAAACAGTCTAACATCATAACTGCTGTTATATTTTAAATGGAAAAATGGGCTACGTGTGAGTTCCTAAATTAGTGTGTGCATGATCAACAATTATGATCCAGACAAATTATTAATTATGATGATGACTGTCCGTGCAGGGGAAGGGAAAAATTAGCCTTGTTGACTTTGACTTTGTTAGTGCCTGCGATGGTTCCTCCAGATTTGTAACTACTCTGTTGCTAAGATAAAAAAGTCTGATTGGACTGTCCAGGGTGTACCCCGCCTCTCACCCATTGACTTCTGGGATAGGTTCCAGCCCCCCCGCAACCCCATTGGGGAATAAGCGGTTACGATAATGGATGGATCTTAAAGAGTTATATGATGATTTCATATCCTCCACAAAGTGTTCAGAGCCAACTATTTAAAGCTCAAAACAATATTGATCATCTCTTGTTATTAAATTCTGACAAAGTAGAGTTAAATATACCGCATAGGGGATTTTCAAATGCAGAGGAAATTATTATTCCATGGTAAGATGATTATCTTGATTATCTTTAAGCTGAACCATAATAGCCCTCTTGTCATTATTGGCTTCTAACACTCTTTAAAATGTTAGGCCTTTGTCCTCTGGATACAATAAAAGCAACAAAAAAAGGGAAGAAAATGAATATTGGGCTTTCTCCAAAGATTCGAAATCTTAGAGAAGAATCATGCCAACCAGTTTGGAGACTCAGTAGTGAGATGAATAGTGCTCCTTCATCTGTGCTGCAATGTAAAAATTACTCAATGGAGTGGTTATTAATTTCCAGGCTGTATCCAGTGCCCTTGTTTATTCAAGAAAGACAATGATCGCCTCCGTGTATGTTTTTTTTCAGCTTCTCTCATCCTCCCGTTTTGCTCCAGCTATTTTATTCTGCTGTTTTCAATATCACCCAGCGCTTACTCTCTTCAGGCTCTCATCCAATCCTCATTCCTAAGATGTTGTGGTGTCTGTGACACCATCAGCCATGTGCGAAGGGTCATTAGCACAGCCGTCATTAAATAAATGAAATCAATCCCAAAAACAGCTGGCTCCTGGGGAGGGAGGGGGGTTTGGGAATATTCAGGGTGGTTCAGGCAGCGAATATTGATGGCGAGCCGGCTGTGATGTGAGCATGTGTGTGATGTTTGAATATGCATGTGTGTGTGTGTGTGTGGTGGAGGGCCTCATATCATGAGCTTCAGATTGTTCTCAATCTTAGCCACAGTAATTATGATGTAAGTGGAACAACAGCGTGAGGTGTGTGTGTGGTAATTAACCCCAGGCAGCTGAGAAATGAGTCTAATGAGAAGAGCAGGACATTGAATCTGTTCAATCAATCCTTTCTCTCTCCTCTAGAGCATTTAAATATACCAATGACCTTGTAATGGTTAACTGTGACATACATTTGAACCCATTTAGCACATCACCATCTCATCATTTATTTTTCTTTGCAGTTTTAGTTGTATTGAGGGGGACTCAAGGATTCTGACTCGCCTTTGTGTTTGGAGTGTTTGTTTAGTCCTGCGGGATCTGAAAAATCCATCAATACGACCAGTCACTGGAGTTCATCTATACGTCCAACTAGTTGAACAAACTAATGAAGCCTTAAAATGTTCTTATATGATTAACATGAAAATGGAATGTTAATTTAAAAACATGAGGTTAATAGAGTGAATCAAACATTAACGCCAATTGAATGAAGGCCATTACATAAATAGTATTACCATCTTCAACTTAACAGCAATACAATTTTTGACTCTATTATTCTCCAGAACAAGTAGCAATCTTCAAAATAATTAACTGAAGGAGTTTGTTTTAATAATTAAAGAATCACAAAAGCTTCTGAATTAATAAAAAAAATTGGTATGGGAACATAAACGTCATTTCATCTTGTCATCTGCAATTGCCTTTAAGCCACTTTATGGACACTAACCAAATCATAAACTTGTCAGTTGTGTCCCTTCATAGAGACAACAATATATTTAAATCAAATTATTATATGTATAAACAATGCAAAATTCTAGTGAGGTAAAACATGGCTGAAATGTAGATTAGTCAGGATGATAAACTGACTTTAAAGCACTGCTTGGTACGGAGAGCAGTGTGGTTAGCCAAAAAAAGGGGGTGTTACTTGGATTGTTGTGAAAATGTTTTACAAAATGTTCTGAATAACTGAAGTGTGATATTTTTGTCCAGAATAAAAGGACATGTTAAGTTGGGAGAGAAAAAAAACATATGAACGTTATTGGTAAAATTGAAAACATGTGACATGTGACAAAAGAGCGCAAGGTGCTCAGAAGCCATTGCAAAATATTTTACATTCCATATATATATTCCAAGGATTCAACTAAAATATAAAAGCATCAAGCGGAGTGCACCATTTTGAAATAAAAAAACAGACATGATACATAAAAGATTAATGAAAATTTCATTTTTTTCCAAATAAAGTTATTACAGTTGTATCACTTTCCTCACAGAAGATATGTTGGAGTCAACGTCAACTGGTTTTCCTGAGACAGTTGGGCATCTTTTATGTGCGGTTTGAGAAAAAGATTCAGGTCGGACCGGGGTCCGGCTGTGGCTAATACAGAACAGAGGTCACGGGGGTAAGCCACATTTTTCAATGCGCCGTGGAGGCAGTGCCACATTAATCAACATAATCTGTCACTAATGGGGGAGCACAATACAGCCAGAGTCACGTCTAAAGGCACCATTAGAGATGCCACTCAGGGCAGTTTTCTCCCATATAACAAGGCCAACCTTCCAAATTGCAAGTCTCATTCACACAGTGAAAATGCATCAGTATAATTGGGAATTCTCACTGGAAACCTGTTATTTGCTAGATGTGTAATTCTGTGATTGAATAGATTGAGTTGATAATCTAGAACATCACATGTTATTGATAGAGCGGCTGCATGTTGACACGGTAGTTCAGTACATTTGAAATGACTACGTGAAATTAAATCAATCTATTGTGGATTTTACAGCAGCACATTTAAGATGTCAAGTATTCTGTGGGGTTTGTTTGTTTGCTTGAATATTGCATCTTTTTTTTAAAGTATTATGCAAATATGCATTCAGGTAAATTTTTCTTAACAAAATTTACAGGATTAGATTTTACCTTTTCACATAAGATTTCAGTCAGAAACTCCCATACCTGCAATGTATTTAACATACATAAAAAACCTGGATTTGGGTCTGTATTATTCACAAAATGTGATGTCACGAGTATATAATTTAATATTTTATGTGAAGTAGTCTTTAGTAGCAATATATATATATATAATGTCTGTTTTAAAATATGAGATTATTTCATATTATTTTGCTGACCTTGTCTAATGGCAATTTTACCACTGGGTGATTTTTAGTCTAGCCTCACGTTTTTTTGTCTTTCACTTTCTTAGCCAAAGGCTGTGCTTTAGTCCATGTCTGTTCTTGATTTTGACTCTTGTAAGCCACCGCTTAGGTCTGTTATCCTTAGAACATGACCCATTTCAATTAATCTCCATTTTCAGCCTAAGGTTCTAAGCCTAATGTTCAGACACCCAACCCCTAGGAATTAACTCTGTCTTCTTCTCCACCTTCCCCTTGATTCGAGGTTGGCGGTTGTTGGATTCATTGACTTTTGTGTTCCTGTTGGTTTCCCCAAGCCATCATCCTAAGTGTTTTCATCAATCTCTCAAGCACATTGCCCCCACTTTTGTGTAGTCCGTTTTGTCCCCTGGCTGTCTTCCAGAACGGCCCTTTCAGTGTTCCCATTCCCCCCACACAGTTTTGACCTGCCAGTTCCTGGTATCCAGGCAGACCCAGGAGCGGTGCAGTTTGCCTCCTCAATCCAGTGACCATCCTCCTGGCCACTGTCGCCGTTGCCTTGTTACTGCATCTGGTATGGTTTTAGTTTTCCCCCTGGGACCTGCCTCTCTTCAACCCCAACAATAAAGGTAGCCATCATATCATTATACAGCTCCAGTTACAATATGTAACAGCAATCCTGGCAGAAATCACAGGTTCACACAAAAATCAATCAATTTGAAAGCCCTGCAGATTTAGTTAGGAAATTTTCTTTGGCCAAAATCTTTTTGTCCTTTCAACAATGAAAGCTAATATGGTTGGAACATGAATAAAAGGAAACTTCTGCGCTAAGTTATACTTGTCACATACAAATGTGGGTGCCAGTCGATGACAGTTGTTTAAGTGTTAATTATTTCTTACTTTGAGTTATCTATATATGTGGAAAAAGGCAAAACATCAACATTGACTTAAATAACAATTTTTGAAAAAGAGGAGGTTGAATTTTTTTATTAATCAATCACTAACTTTCTTATTCAGTAACAAATATACAGTAGGATTAATATTTTTTTGCTTAAAAAGCCTCCAGCAACATGACAGCTACAAACACAGAAACAAACCAGTCCTGTGTATAAAAAAAAGAAAACTTAAACCAAGTTTCAATTCAGTGACTAAAACTGGAAATAACACAATCACAGTTAATTACTCGTTATTATAAAGGATGCATTATTCACCACACACTGTTCATATTATTGACAAAAACTTACCCAAATTACAATGTTCAGCCTGAATCGGTTTGTTTTTGTTGTTTTTTTGTTTTTTTTAGGAAAATGGTTGCCTTTCAAACTGAGAGGAGAAGAAGCAGAAGAAGAGCAAAAAAAAAAAAAACGTTTTCAGGAACGTTAAAATGCATATTTTCCCTCAAATGAAAACAGCAAGAGACATTTTAATATAACAAGTGTTTACAACAGGTCCTCCATACTTTAATTACCAGAAGAGGCAGGCTGTGCATATGACGCCAGCAGCGTTCCCCTAAGGGTGGAGCTGACAGATGAAGGAGAGATTGATATGGAAAAATCTTGATGTTGCCACTCTGTGTTGCTGAGAATCATTGCCATTGACAGTCAGGGTTGTTCCGTGCTTGTACAACTTGAAACAGTTGCCACAGGCTATATACACTTCATCAGTCTTAACCTGTCCAAATCGGTTTCTGCATCAAACTACTTAAGATCAGGCATGGTGCAAAATCCTCCATCGCAAAGAGGTAAAGTATGAGATTGTACTGGAGTTGCGCAATTTTAATGTGTTGGATACCTTGTTTGGGAGGAAAAATCTTATGTTGTTTAGGTACTAAAAGAAAACACCCACATTTCAGATTTTTTCCCAGGCTCTCTATGTTTTTTTCTATTTAATGGTAAAGACAAAGACAAATACAAAGTCAGTGGCAAATTATTGTTTTTTTCTAACAAATGCAACAGAATAACCCAAAGATTCTTAAGTAGTCTGTAAAAGCAGGCAGCATTCAGAAATGTCAGAAATGACAAAAAAACACCACAACAAAATGATTTAATCAGCTATTTGTACTAAATCTGATATGAACGGTCCTGAACCCATAGAAACAATGTATGAAAAAAAGTGAAAAAGTGACGAAAGCAGATTAATACATAGTCTTTTTTTTCATTACTACCATTACAAGCAGAAAGAAAGAAAAAAAAAGTTGTTCTGGGAAACAACTGTGTTTGCATGCTCTCTCTGTGTCTACCTGGATTCTCTCCAAGCACTCCGGCTTCTTTCCACAGACGGAAAACATGCATGTTAGGTTAATTTGGGACTCTTAACAGCCTATAGAAGTGAATGTGAGTGATTATCTGTCTCGTTCATATATGTGTGGCCCTGTGATGCATTGGCAAACTATCCTAGGTGTACAGATCCTCTCACTCAACTGCTGGGATGGGCTCCAGCTTCCCCCCTTCCCCACGCTGCTAGGAATAAACTCTAGAGCAAAGGATGGTTGGATGGATACAACTGTTTTTCCTCACTCTGACCTCCATCAGAACCCCCTCTTCTCAACTGTCAACTTCATTGGGTATAAAGTGTTTTCAACCTTGGCAAAAAAGTTAATTCCACTTTGCTGGAGAAAGGACAGAAGTTATGGTAATGGAAGAACATTCAATTTTTTTTCAAGGGGTATTATTGATTATTATATTTTCGTGTACATTTTGAAGTCTTTATATGCTTATAAAATGACATAATGTGGTAAAAAAAATTGGGATAAGTAAAAGAAAAGTTGAGAAAATTTCCAGTAAAACAACTATCCATCCATTTTTTGCGACAACTTACTGCCTAATATGGTTGAAGGAATGGGGTACATCCTAGATAGGCCACCAGTCCATTGCAAGACCACACAAAGAAACAAGAAAACTGAATGCACAGGCAAAGAATTACATAACTAAAAAAGATTCAAGAAATTTGACAACTCCTAGGCTGTGTAATGGCTCCTAAGCTATTCATATATATGTGACAAACTCAGGCCTCCATTGTAAGGGGACACTGATATGCTGTACTATAGAAAAACTACTGTGTAAAAAACTATCAGAGTGATGGGAAGGAATGTTCAGCTGATTCTGAAACTCAGATTTACCTTTCAACCTTTTAGTGATCAGTGAGTGACACACATGAACTAAAATACCAAACTGGGGACCTTGGTAACCACCACCAGTTGTGGCAGTAGCGGCATTCATTTAATCTCGTCAAACAATTATGTTTACATTAATACATTTAGATGGTTCTTTTATCCAAAGCGACTTGAAAAGAAACAAAAAGGACATTAAAGATTACCAGTATCTGTCTAGAATATAACCACAAACCTTGTTGTCAATTAACCCATTATAGTGTAAAAGGAAACAATTTCCCTAAGAACGTCACACCTTTTTCCATGCGACTTTGCTTCATGTCCCTTTTGCCTCACATCTTACATTCAGTAAAATACAACATTTTTTTCTCTCATTTGATTTATCCTTTTGAGTCTGTACAAACATTTTTAAGCAAGTCATGCAAATCCACAGGGGTGGCTCAAACCACCAGTGGCTCACACCATCAACAGCACACAAAGGCACATGTCAGCACACTTCAAATGATTTCAAAATCATTGTTTATCAGATGCTGTGTTTGTGATATTTTGTTACCGTGACTGATGTGTGAGCCAACTGTTTTGAACCTGTTCTTCTTGACCCACTTTAAGAGCCAAAATCAGCCTCTGATAAGATCCCAGAAGGTTTGTATGACGAGCTTCACAACAAAGAAAAAAAGCTATTCCAACACCAAAGCATAAACTAGAAAATTACAGTTTAAATTATGATTTTCAAAAAATTTCTTTCACACACTATTGTGTGTATTTGTTCAGAAAAGCCAATCTACCTGATGTATAATAAATATGTCATGTTATTTCTATATATTTCTAGTTATAGCAGAATTTTACTTTTTGAAAGAGGTAACAGGTTCAACGGTAGAGTTGTGTAAATATAATTACATTTTTAATGTCAACATTTAAAACAATTAATTACAATTAAAACAATGTAATATTAGCCTGGACAATAAGTCAAATCATGCTTGTTAGAACAGTATTTTTAGATGTGCCAATGACTTGATGGACTAACTACACCGATGTTGTAATTGTAATTGTTCATTTTGGCCCATCCATCAATCAATCAATCAATCAATCAATCAATCAATCAATCAATCAATC
>JABUIW010000020.1:3060184-3072294 GCA_013363375.1 Menidia beryllina
CCATCCATCCATCCATCCATCCATCCATCCATCCATCCATCCATCCACCGCTTATCTGAGGTCGGGTTGCAGGGGCAGAGGCCAAAGCAGGGAAACCCAGACTTCCCTCTCCCCTGCCATTTCTGCCAGCTCCTTCCAGAGGGATCCCAAGGCGCTCCCAGGCCAGCCAAGAGACATAGTCTCTCAACCGTGTTCTGGGTCTTCTGCTGGGTAGACTCCTGGTGGGACGTGCCCAGAACACCTTGCCAGGAAGACGACCAGGAGGTATCCTAATCAGATGCCCGAGCTGCCTCAACTGGCTTCTCTCAATGTGGAGGAGCAGCGGTTTTACTCTGAGTTTCACCAATTGGCCGAGCTTCACACCCTATCTCTAAGGGAGAGCCAAGCCACCCAGTGGAGGAAACCCATTTCAGCTGCTTGTATCCACAGTCTCGTTCTTTCGGTCACTACTCAAAGTTCGTGACCATAGATGAGGGTAGGAATGTAAATCGACCGATAAATCGAGAGCTTTTAATTTCAGCTCTCTCTTCATCACAACAGACCGCTACATACCCGCATTTCTGCTGACGGCGCACCGAGCCGCCTTTCGATCTCCCGCTCCAATTTACCCTCATTCGTGAATAAGGCCCCAAGGTACATGAACTCCTCCACTTGGGGAAGGACATCCCCCCGACCAAGAGGAGGCACTCTGCCCTTTTCTGGTCGGAGATCATGGTCTTGGACTTGGAGGCACTGATCCTCATCCCAGGTGCTTTACACTCGGCTGCGAACCCCTCCAGCGAGGGTTGTAGATCACGACCTGATGAAGCCAATAGGACCATATCATCTGCGAAAAGCTGAGATGCCATCCTAAGGCCACCAAGACGGACACCTTCAACATGTTGGCTGTGCCTAGAAATTCTGTCCATAAATTATTTGAGCAGGATCTTAGACAAAGGGCAACCGTGGCGGAGTCCAACTTTCACTGGAAAAAATGACTTACTACTGACGATGGGGACATAGTTCTGACTCCAGTCGTACAGGGACCCAAAAGCCCGTAACAAAGGGCCTGGGAACCTTCCCAGGGCAGGCTAGGAGTGTGATTCCCCTGCAGTTGGAACACACTCTACGATCCCCCTTGGGTGGTGGTCCCCTTATTTATAACAATGTATTAACCTATAATAACATGGACAAAAAGAGATGCATAATGCCATAAATGGAGGTCAGAGCTAATATACTGTTGTAATGAAAATACAGGCTGCCACAGGAGACTCAATGGACACTTTTTTAAGCAGAGTAAAATCGACTGGCACAACTGACAACTTGTACAAGTCTCTTTCGCTCAATGCAGCAGCTTAGCGGGTCAAAAAGGTGATGTGAAATGTTCTCTGTCATGTTCTACACTTTACAGCATCCCCTCTGCACAACTCCAACTGCTCCACCGACAGCAAGCTTTGCCGATCAGCTTGTTCTCTGTATGTAGTAGTTTTGTCTCCGCTGCCCCAATAAACTGCAGCATGAAAATTAAATAAAATAAAAATGAGAGTGCTCTTCACCTCCACTGAACACACTGTAGTGTACTCATTTTGTCGGTTGCAGTAAGTTTATTGGGGAAAATGCTAGATTTATGACACAGCACACAGAGGAGAGATAAATATATCTAAGTACGCATTAGCTTAACCTCGCTCGCTAACCACCAGAGGATATGTTTGTAGAATCCCTTAACACAGGGACATAACAGAAGTAAATAAATATAGAATAGACCAAAAGATAAGATACAAAAAATACTTGGTTATAGCACACCTGCAGAGAAGGATACAGGTAGGCCGGACTATTAAAGGTGAATGAGAAAAGCTGAAAACTAAATACAGAGAGAAATGGAAACATAAACAGATGGTACATCGAACAGTGACTTGTGTAGGCAGAAAGTACAACTCCAAAATTTTCAGCACCAAGAAAAATAATAGAAGACACAGGCTGGTTTCTTTTATATTTGTCATATCTCAACAATACTTTATTTGCTCTGCCAGGTGAGAATAGGAGAGAAGAGAGAGATGAAAAAGAAGACACCTGTGTTTTATCCTCTAAGCTCCTCTAGAAACCTCCTCTCACCTCAATCCTTGAGGTGCATTTAAGGGATTGGAAGATCCTCCATGAAGCAGAGGGAAAACAATTTCTTGGTTGTGAAATAAAAGAGGATGCAAAGCAGGTGATAGAAAAGGAGCACCCAGAGGCAAGGTGGCACTGGAAACACAGGAGGAGAAAAACACAAGACAGTAAGCAAGGAACAACAGGAATAGATTAAGACCAAGACATCCTAAAGTAGTAGACTCATGTTTGCTCATGTTTCCTGTTGACAATACAGTATGTACAAGTTAAACCTGAGGCCAAAGGCTGAGAGTATGCGGACCCCATTTGATTTGCTTGTTTTAGCAGATATACCTGCAGTTAAAATAGATGCTAAAACACTCCACTTGTGCTGTAAAAAGAGGTGGAAATTGTTTGTGTCCTTACTATAGCCCTATCCCACTCCAAACTCAGCGTTCACCACTGCTTCATGAAAGGCTTTATGTGAAGCCAACCCAAATGTGTTAAATGTAGGGGTGGGACGGTTCACAAAATCCACGGTTCGGTTCGATTCACGGTTTTGTGGTCACGGTTTTCGGTTCGGTTCGGTATATGTTGATTGTTAGGAAAATCTATTATGTCTTGTATAGTCAGGTTAAAACTGAAAGAAAAAAGCAGTCTGACATTTGATACATTATTGTGACAGTCTTAGGTTAAAAGTGGGTGAGATTATGGCATTGCAAGAGAGGAAACAGTGCTAATTCCAACATGTGCTTCCCTCTAAATGCAAAATGGTCCCATACAGCAGACCTATAAACTGCGGATTTTTATTATCGGCTACGCTGCTTTGCTTCTTATTCTTGTTTACTACTGGAGGTTGGCTTTGGGCGCAGTAGCGCCACCTTCTGCTCTGGAGTGAACACGCTTCGCTCATGAGAAAAAGGTGCGGCATGAACCGAACGCAACACACGCGAACCGAACCGAGACAGTCGAACCGAACGGTTCGGACAGTTTTCCGAAACCGTCCCATCCCTAGTTAAATGTTAATGTATCTGATGTATTGTAGCACCACAGCCAAATAAAATCTTGTAAATATCTCAAGAGTGCAGAAACATTGAGGTTATGCATATGCATGCTTACAGAAAAAAGGCAAATTTGGCTCTTTCAGCTGGTTCGCATGAAAGTGCTTTTGGGAGTAATTCTGTTACACCAAGCAAACCAAGGAAATTGCCTGACAAAAGCAGGAGGTTAGATGAAGCATCCTCTGACTAGTTGTGCATATACAACAAAGATGTATCATATTTTACGGGTAACATGATGTTTTTTTGTTTTTTTTCAGGTTGCAGCACCTTAAACTCAATCAGAACAGCTCACAACAGCCTGCTTTTTGAAGACTGTTCAATCCTTTCAAGATAAGCTGGCAACTCATGAAGGCTACACTTTGAAGCTGTGTGGCCCACAGGCTTTCATCTTCACCTGACTAGTGATTTATCATTGCCTTGCAGACCAGAAAGCAGTGCCCTTCCCTCCAGGTACCAGGAAAAAAAAACTACATAAAAACTTGCCACCGAAGGTTTGCGGGATAAAACCTAGCCATCGACAGTAATACTGTGTCTAATGTTTTTTCTTCTTCCAGACGTATTTCCTATAACTATATTTGACTTGTGAAAAATTCATACTTTTGCAGTAGGTGACATATTGTGATCACCATAGGATGCATCCCATATTTCTTTTCCCTCACCAACAAGAAAAGCCGTATACGCAGAGAGTGTGAGTCCGGGAAGTGCATGATAATCTTTTTCTTTTTCAAATCCCAACAACAAATATCACTGTTTCATAAAGGAGCTATGCTGATTAGGTGTTAAGTAGAGGATATTTTTAAACAGTTGTTAATCAAAGTGTGTAAGAGTCATTAGGTCTTCTTACTTACCGTCATACTTTTTTGGATTAGGTGAAAACCCAAGGCCACGCAAACCACATCCACCCGTTCTGTGCACTTGCTGGAGTTCTGCCTGAGTAGAACTTCATCCAACGTGGCATTTTGGGTGGCACAAAACATTCTTCACTCACTACTGTCTTACAATGGCTTTTTGTGTTGAGCTCTTTGAAACTTATTTTGTTTTAAGGACTGCAACATCCAGCAGTTGGAAATTGGTCCTTAAAAAAGGGTCCAGAACACGAGGCAACTGTGTAATTTTCCATCATAGCACTAAATTTTGGACAGAGTGTGCCGTCAGTGAAAGGCTTTTTCAAAACTGAAACACTTCACCATCTTCTCATTATATTTTCATGGCTAATCTTAAGTAACATTGAAAGCACAAAATCTGTGAGGACTTGTAACCTCTGAAGCTTAATAAATCCCAGGTTTTCTTTTATAATTTTTTATCTTCTTCTGCGTTCTGTGCTTTGGCTGAGTTAAATGCTGTTTCTTTGTGTCCACTTGGACATTATTAGTTTAATTTGTTTCATCAAACTACAAGGGTTTACCAATGTAAATAAGCCCAGCAGCTCAATCTGGCCCATTTGCTTGGATCAAGTTTATCTATATTATGTCCACTGCCGCCTCTGCTAATTAACAATTCAGCAGTTTGTCCAAAAGTGATACCAAACTTATTTAGGCTCAATTATAAGTGGTGAATTTATTGAAAGAAGTGATGTGTAGTGAATTGTATGAATTATTCTAACAATAAAGATGTGTTTAGATATTCAAACTTATTTTAATGTTTGTTTGTTTTTTGAATAGTGAGAATCCATTATGGGAATCCATTCTGGCTTGAACGTTGACCATTTTGTGACGTCAAGTTTTTGTTCTCAATTATTGATAAGATTTTAGAGTTTAAATGAGATTTTAATTCTTTCAAGCTCAATTCAAATGTATCAATTTTTAAATGTGAAATTAAGCGTTCATTCATTTTTTGAGCGGAATGCCTGTCCTGGATGTAACTAGCATAGTGACAGCTTTGAAGAGACAACAGTCAGGGGATAAGCTTGTGTGGGAAATGGATGGATGGAAAAACAACAAGACTCAAGGTTGATGACTGCCTCAAGTGACTTCTTAAGATTTTACAAGTAATGTGCCTTCAGATTTACAATATCCTTTGCATAATTTTTTTATATGAAGTAATAAATTGTGAACGTGCCTTATTAATCTCTCTACACCCATGTCCTTCAGAACCAATGTTTCACTTAGGGATGATTAGTTGTAAATTTTTCTGACTGTAACAGACATAAAATCAGAAATGAACTCGAACAGACAAATGCATTGCTCACATTTAAATTTTGATTAAATCCTTCTTCCCTGCTTCTCTTAATTATTTCATATTTGTGGACGGGATTCTTCTATTTCCTCTTCATGATTGTCTTGTAATTAATATGCAATCAAACCCCACAATGACTTTGAATTGCCGTTCAGAGGTTGTAACCCTTTCATTTAGAAGACCACTCAGTTATTTTTCCCTAGAGTGACATACTATCCCAAAATCAAAGCACCAATTAAGAAACCATTTCTGCTCTCCACACCAGGATGGCATTTTTTTCTTATCAGTTTGTTGATTGCTCTGCTTGGGAGAGCACCAACAGCAGTGCAGCTGTTTTTCTGGTGTAAGTCAAGTGAGTTGTTAAAGAGCTGAGGAAAATTATACAAAACAGACAGTGGGAGGAAGACGAAAAAGGACATGACGGTACAAAGTGCATTTAGATTGCTCGTCTATGCCACTGTTAGTGTGTAGTGCAAAATTCCAGTCTTGAAGCATCAGATATAAAATTGACGGGAAATTATCAATATCTGCTTCTGACAGTAAAGCACATTACATCATTGAAGTAAATATATGTCCGCCTCAATGAGGAGCTAATTTACCTATCTGTTATGTTTCACCATCCCTTTCAGAATGATTTATTAAACAATTTCAAAATGCATTATTTGAAAAGTACAGATGCTGCTTTTTGTGCGTTTTTTTTTTGTTTGATTACGATTTACTATGGAAAGAGTGGAAATTTCACCATTGGCAGTGCAGCCCCTCTCCCTATTCTCTGTCCCACGAAAGAAAAAAACATTGACACTCAGATTTCCATTCGATCCATGATTATTTCCATACCAGTATGGAGCGCAATCACTCATCATCATATGAAGAAAATGGCAAAGCAAACAGCCAAGTTCTGAGAAACACATGAATACATGAATACTTTATATGAATGGAAGCCTTTGTGAGCAAATGTGTTGTTGAGTGGATATGTTTGGGCCTGAGCTGTTTACACTGTTCAGGGTAGTTGTGTGTGGAGCTACCTTTTCAATGTTTCTGTAGAAAGCTGACGGTCGTGAATGAGACTGCAATCAAACCCTTCTTTTCCCATCGTCTGACTGTACTTACACAATTTCAGGAGGGAAAAAAACTGTCTCATTGAGGAAATAACGCAATCAATATGATAGTTGATAGTGTATTTTCAATTTACCCTCTGGTGCAGATGCAGTGTGGTAAGTTTATGTTTCCCACAGGGATAATTAATTTTTATGTGTCCACTGATAATATTTATCATTGTCTCTCCCTTCTGACTGACAGTGGACAACATGTACATCCTTTCATTATTTTGATATGTATTGAATTTCAGCGCGCACTTTATTCCAGACAGTATTCGTTATAGTCTCTGTTATAGGGGTGAACATTTGCCTTGTCAATCTTGCTGCATGTTGTAAAACAGCGGCATTAAAAAGGGAAAAAAAAAGAGAAAAACATCCTGATGATTTATATCCTCCCATGAAAGCACCGTAAAACCCAC
Source organism: Menidia beryllina (assembly GCA_013363375.1). Classification (NCBI taxonomy): domain Eukaryota; kingdom Metazoa; phylum Chordata; class Actinopteri; order Atheriniformes; family Atherinopsidae; genus Menidia; species Menidia beryllina. The sequence goes on from JABUIW010000020.1 coordinate 3,067,004, forward strand.
AAGGTTAGTCAAGGGCATGTAGCCTTCCTGCCTGGCTCACAATCTGAGGTGAGGACACACTTGTCCCTAAAAATACACACCAACACACACTTAAATGTGTCCCCACCCCCCTTCATAACACATTTTACAAATATCCCACGATGCCAAGGCTCTATGACCCTGATGTGCAACGTGTTAGTGAGTGTGAGAGTGCTGGCAGGTGGGGGGGGGGGCTTAGTGGCGTGTGGAATGCATTCACGATACTACTGTGTGAGTAAGCATTACGATGGCTTTTGGAAGCCATTTCTGTACATTTCTACACTGCAACTTCAGAGGACATGTTCTGGATAAAGAGAATAGCACAAAAAACATTAAACGTGCTTTGCCAATTTGTATGTCAACTCTGCAGTGGAAATGCCTCCTGGTGACTATGATGTATTACATGTCACTGGGATTCATCCCAACAGAATACTAATGTAAGCATCTGTGAAAATTGCAGCAGTGTTTGTGCATCAGTGAATTTCTGTTAAGGTAGGAAAATGACAGGTTTCGGAAGATGACATCTGTGTGGCTCTTGTTTGTTTTACTTAAGCCATTTATATGTTGTGTCTGAAGAGTCAGAGCGGTGGATAACATTCATTTCAACACGCTTTTGGACGAGAAAAGCAATTGTTGAAGCAAGGCTGTGGGTGTGGATTTTTTTGGAATGTGAACTTGGATGGAGCGTTAAATAATTGGGATTCCAAGGTCAGAGTTTAATGTTAAAAACAACTCTATGGTTCGCATCAGCCTGCAATTTATTCTTTCCCTGGTCTACACTGACCTGCAATAGAAGGACAGACATGATTTGTGGCAGTAGGAGGTCTTTAACTCTATCTGAACCTCAAACACAGGGGAGAATGCTGGACAAATATTTTTGCATTAGACATACAATTTGTGGTGAATTCTTTTGGATGTGTTGCTGACAGTTGGACTTAGCATGGTGGTTGACTTACAAGTTTTGACTTCAGCTTTCCTTAGCCCCTTATTTTTAACTGTGAACCACATAGATATACAGTATATGTTCATCAAAATTAAGATTTCACCATTTGCCACTCTCAGCATTAGATTAAGTTTCCAATCTATCAAACCATGTAACCTATCCCAGAGCACTCAGGGAGTCATATTGTCACTCAAGCAGGGAGTCAGCCATCAGTAATGATTTGAGGCTGGAGTAATCAGTAAGGATTAGAATTTGCTAATTTAACTGGCTCGGATGTTGTCTTTACAGTTTAATTCGGGTCATCTTGCAACCCGTCTTGCTTCTGGGCTCCAGAGTATTTGTGGCTAATCAATGCCATGACCTCAGATAAATGGGGTTGTTTTTGCAGCAGTAGGCAAAGTCCAAAGGATTTGGCTTTTATATCTCTCTTAATGATTAATTCAGGATGGAGTGAATAAGAAAAACAAAAAACAAAGTTTGTATTCATAAATTGAGTCATATTTAAATGTGTAATCACAAACATCTGGCTTAAATAAAATATGTAAAACATTGGCTATAAGTTTAGAAAGCCACAGTGTTGAAATGAATACTAATAACAGTTTTATTTTTTCAAATAAGTTTTTTTCAGTAAATGTAAAATGTATCTTACAATGTGGAGCAAGTGGGCAAATTAAAATATGCAGGTTTATGCACTATAAACATGGAGCTAACAGACACCAAATTCAGAGCGCCAAGAAAAAATTCCCTCCTGAAGGGAGAGTGGACTCAGGGGGCATATTGGACAGAGGTGGTGATGTAGTTGCTTTGTGGTGGCAGCAACCAGATGTATAGCTTTTGCCACTGTGCACATGCATTGAAAATTGCAAATTGCAATTGTTAATTGCAAATTAAAATTTGATGTCACCATAATGCCAAGGAAAAAACAAAAAAATACCTTCTATTACCTTAGAGCTTAATCATGTATGCGTTCGTGAAAAATATTGATAAAATTCTTGAACGTCAGAACATTGCAGTAGCAGCAGCTTTGGGCCAATTAGGTTTTATATCTGGTTCAGAGCTTTAAATAAGGTTAATTTGTGTGTTTGTATCCTCCAAAACACATAAGAATATAAGAATGAGAGTTAAAACCCAGATGAGTGTTAATAGTAGAGAAATAAGAAATAAAGTATGACCTTTTTTATTGATTATCATGGGGTATGATAGATTATGGGCAAAAGGATGAGTACAGACTGTTAAGAGGACAGTTAAAAACACTTAAAAAATATGTAGTGTCATTTGTTGCACCAAGTGGTGATTACTAGAATGACTTTGAGTTCAAGGAAAAGTTGTTCTTGACCAAGAAGAGTTGTAGGTCTTTATTAGTCCAACTCAGATCAATTTAAATCTTGTGTATTTTTTAAAACATATTAAAAACAAACACAGTTGATTACAATGATGTTCAGAACATTATACTATCGACAAAAGAAAACTAAGCTATGCAAGTAGAGATGCATTAAGCGTGTAGAAGCAAAAGGAATAAATGGTTGATACTAAATCAAATCAAATGAAAATTTAGTGTTTAAGCTTCGTGCTTTGAGGAATATAAAAGTAAATCAAATTAATTTTAGTTTTATTCCTTTAACACCAAATCTCAACTAATAGTGTTTCAAAGAACAAAGTCTATTCAAAAGAAGCTGTATAGCAAAGAAAAAGAAATGATTGCCAAATTTCTCTTTGTTTTGAAAAGAAAAAAACTTCCCTTCAAACAGGAAGAATCCTTGAGAAAAATCAGACTCAGTATAGGCATCCATCTGCCTTGACCAGCTGAGTATTGGGAAGAAAATAAAAAGGGGATAGATAGTCATATTAAGGTATTACAGAACTCACTCACCACACTGAACCGTCAATCACAGGGATTTTATGTCTTTGCCTAATATGAAGGTGATTTAATAAACTGAATCAGCTGGAAAAGTCCTGACGGGGATCTTACAGAAAAAACATGACATAACACACTAGAAATACAAGAGAGACACACAGTCACAGATGGTCACAGATGGTCACAAACAGTCACAGACAGTCACAGCCAGTCACAGACAGTCACAGACAGTCACAGACAGTCACAGATGGTCACAAACACTCACAGACAGTCACAGACGGTCACAGGTGTCACAGATCATCCCAAAAGGTCACAAACTGCCACATACAGTCACAGATGGTCACAGATGGTCAAAGACAATAACAAACAGGCACAGATCATCACAAGAGGTCACAGACTGTCAGCAATGCTCCAGACAGCTGAGTGTTTGGTTGATTTAAACGAACACCTGTCCATTACGGTTTTGCACTCTGCAGGAAACAAGAGAGGAAGAGCAATTCTAATACTTATAAAACATGGTGGCATCCCTAACATGCCTAAAGTAATCAATATCTCTGAACCTGTTGCACAGGATTCTAGGCCATTGTCTTCAACATAGTCCACCTTTTCTGCCTGCTGATCACTCTGGGCAACAACAGCCACATTGTTGCCAAGCTACGAAATCAATGCAGATTAGGACTCATGACATTATTTCAACCACACTTCTCTGCAACTCTAACTGGTCCTTTTTCTATCTATTACTTTTACTGGCACTGGAGCAATATGTGGAGCACATATGATGACATATTATTGAACTGAAAGTGAATTAAGTCAAAGTTAATATTTGCTGTACATATAGATGATCGTTCATGGCCATCTGAAAACCCTCCCTTCTGAACAGCAAACTGTCATGACATTCAACCTGTATTTGCCAGCGGCTCTACAACATATCGCGCTTGCAAAGCTGACATTTCTGGTTGGAATAAAATACTGGCAAAATAATCAATGGCAGTGAAATGAAAATCTTTTGGAGGCATAGGGAAAATTTCAAGCTGTCATTGATGCCAAAAATATATCCTGATTCTCTGATGAGCATCTAACTGCATTTTGGTTCATTGTCAATAAATGTTTAATCATAACCCACGGTGAAAATTTTCTTGTAATTAATATTCAAGATTCAGTTTTCACGGTGGCAATTCCTTTTGAAGAAATACCACACAAAAAAGGAGATGGCTCAACTTCACATTAGTGGAAACACCTTCCACATTTCAGGCAGGAGAGCAGAGGAGTGACCCCCCTGGCAAGGTGAAATCCTGACTTTTACCCTCCCTTGATAGCTTGGGATGGAGAGGGAGTGGGACACAACAAGCCTTTCAGCCACAGCCAAGGTTTTGATGTTCCGAGCCAAATACTGCTGCTTACTAAAGATAGAAGGCTCTTATCAATTAGCTGCTGAAGACACCCCACTCTCAGCACCTTGGTCAGATAGTTCGCCCTTGTGCTGGGCGATTGGATTCCCACCTCCCAATTTGTCTGCCACTCCTCCTGTCCTTCACTGTTTGGCATAAACACTGCCTTCATCTCTCCCCCTCTGTCTTTGATATGAAAGGTAATCTTTAGAGTGCAGCAGATAAGGACAATAACAAATCAGCAGAACTTTCGACGTACTGTATAGATTTTCTTTTTCTGATGGAGCAGTTAACGTAGGTGACCATACAAACCCTTAAGCCAGAGTGGGAAATCATTATTTTTAAAATAGAAAAGACAAGAGAATTTGTGGCTGAGTTCAGCATATTATGATTCTGTTGAACTCTGCTAGTCTCTCTTTTGCTTTTTGCGCACGAACAAGTGCTTCCAAAAATGTGTCTTTTCTTCACAAAAATGAAAGTCTGTCATTTAAATGTTTTAAGAAATACAACAGATACATTTTTATCTCTTTTAAATATCTATCCAAGCCTTGAGAGGTTTTGTAATGTAGATTTTCTGTGTTTGAATAAGAAATCCACAGAGAATTAACTTTTGATGTTCACAAGCTACTTTCATAAACATCAGAGTCTGTACGGTGGCAACTTGATTCAGCTGCAGTACTGTTCATCTAAAAGCAATCCTTTATCAGGAGTACAAATTCAATCCACTGCATTGAAAGATTTATAGATTCATGCAACTTTTACACCACTGGGAGTGCTAATGGCTTTTAGTGCAAGGGCCCCAAGGAGTCATTGTGCATGAAAACCAGAAAACGCAGAGCAGCACTTAAGCTTCCTCGCAATGTCAGGTTTCTGTCGAAAAAGATTCAGTTGAGCCGGAATGCTGGTTCCAACCAGCATATTCCTGAATGGGAAAAGACAAGGTGTTTAGCCACTGGCCACGTGTAGTTGTTGCAAATTGTCTCAACCTTCATATGATAAAACTCTGGTTTTTGCATTCCAGTTCCTTTAAATTGAGCGTGTCTATCTATCTATCTATCTATCTATCTATCTATCTATCTATCTATCT
>JABUIW010000020.1:3072304-3106861 GCA_013363375.1 Menidia beryllina
TATCTATCTATCTATCTATCTATCTATCTATCTATCTATCTATCTATGTACAGTATACATCTATATATGTGAGTGTGTGTGTAACTCTTATGATTTAATTCCAGACTTTAATGTTTTGATGCATTTTATTTCAGTGCATAATGTACTGAGCAATGACGAAGAACTAAAGGAAATAAAGAAATTTTACTTGGATAAAGATTGTGTGCCTAAGGACATTTTGTAACAATGAGAGAAAGCTCAATGCCTTTCTAGGATAAGTAGATGCAAGTCAGACATGCATCACCAGAATTTGGAGCAGCCAATAAATCAACCTTCTTCTTCCACCACAAACCTGTCAACCTATTAAGCATAGGCTCTTTTATTGACAGAAGGTGTGCATGGTTAAGATGTGGCTTGAAGGAGTTTGAGAAAAAAAAAGTCTCATTGAACACAGAAAGGTTTGAACACACATGACAAGAAAAAGTGCTTCTCTTGTCAGTTGCTACATGAGTGCTGAGGGAAGTTGTACACAAGTCTGGAGGAAGTATGGAAATAGACTAAAAAATGGCACTTCTTATTATAAATAATTCAGTGGATTGCAATGGCACAAAAATAACTGAAAAAAGCACTGGAACTGGATGTAACATCAGAGTAGTTGTGTTCTATTATGTTTGAATGCTACAAACTTGTAGTGTGTCAGTCAGAGTAGCTGCAGCAACAGCCAGCTCCAGTGTTTTTCACCCTTCTCCCCACTTTAAGCCCTTTTTAAAGTACCTTTATATGCTGCAAAGTGCACGTTTACTTTAGCGGAATACTGTATGTCAGCTCAGTGCTTTCAGTATGACAAGTGCAATCATTTTTTCTTTTTTCGAAATATCACTAAATCTTCTTTGAAATTATGGAAATTAAATTATGTCGACCAAAGGTGGATTGGACATTGAGTTAACAGTAATTCAATGAGTCTCTGGATAGTAGAAATTAAATTAAAAAATTAAAGAGTTTAAAATCTAATGTTATCTGCCCCAATACACTGGCCTTGTGTATCTTTCCTTTGTAGCTTTGGCTTTTAATTTTATTTCCCGTTGGGCTTTCCTTTGCTTCTGTCAATCTATCAGACACTGAAAAAGTTAAAACATATGACAAAATAAAGAGGGTGCTGAAAAGTTTAATAAAAAAGAGCACCAGAGGCAGGTGCATCAAAGTCTATCAAAATTAAAAAGATGCCATTTTGCTTGATGGTAGTAGACCTGGTGTTGACAGGGGTGAGACGAACTGCAGAGATGAGGGCAAATTCCAAACCAAAAACCCCAAACATCCCAAGAGTTGGAGCTAGCCCAGCTCCAAAAGACCAATGAAAAAACACACTTCTATAACAAGACTGATGATGACATGCATTAATTCAATTGCATGCTTTTGGCTATATCATTTATGAATACAATTCCTTTTGGATCAGTATATTAAAAAACAAAAAAAATTGATTCTAGATTTGATTAAAAAAACTGCCAACATGATGAAGGTAATTCCCTTGGGACTAATTTTCAATTACCCCTGCCTAACATATAACTTCACCTGTAATTAGAGGCCTTCATAAGTATGCTAATATTCCATGATTATGTTGACTACTAGTATCAGCCTAATAACGAATGCTACCATTGTGTCACTGTCATTTGTGTGTCAACAGAAATTGTCAGTGATGTTTCATATACAGTTTTATTGCCCTCTACATCATAGCATAAACAGGATCGTAACATTCCATCCATGCATCAGTTGACTTGGAAATCAGAGATGCACGGCCTCTAAACAATGGGTATAGGTTTGCATGTTGTCTTCAATTTGTAAACTCTATTCACAGGCTGATGCTGATTAATTGCCAAATGAAATATTTGTTGTGTTAGTAAGTATTTTAATGGTTCTCTTTCTGATTCGCTTGCATTGCAAAGAGTTCAAATATGCAAACCCTTTTTTTGCTTAGAGAATCGGTTGTCTGAGAACATGTTCCCTCCTTTTTTCCCCACCTTATTGTTTTATACTTTGACATGATGGAGATAAAATACAGATTCAAATATTTCATTTAAAATATTATTTTAACTTTACCATTACAGAAACCGGGTTATATTCTTCCCCTTGATGTCGAAAGGAACCTGTTGAATGCATCTTTACAAATTGTTTATGTTGCCTGTCAACAAGTCCATGAATCCTGAACACATAATCAAAATATGAATCTTTATATGCAGCAAAAGAAAAACATGAGCACTGTTATGATTATGGCAATAAACCCATTTTCTCACACACAGAGTAAATAGAAAAATATATTTACAATGACTTCTGTGTCATTGCTCCGTCTCCAGCTTATGCTTGTCTCGTATTAGAGTACTGCCACTGTTACAAATTCACACAGGTGTTCATATTTCATGACAATTTGCAATAATCAATTGTAACTTATATAAATATTTATATACATACAAGTAAGATAAACAGCTAAATGCATTTTAGTTCCAAATATTTCATCAACATTTTCCATGTTGCTTCCATGGCTTTTCGACTGCTTTATGGCTCTTACACCTAAAGGCACCTTATACATTTCTCATAAATATTTAGGACTAATAAATATGTGTGGATTAATATCTTTTGAGAAAGGAACATTTTCTCTTTTCATTTTTTTAATGCAAGAGATCAGGCTAATAGAAGGTGATTAAATCCCTTTTCATTGCCAATGATAGCAAAATGACCCCCAGTTGCTCTGAGGGCTACACATACTCAAACAGATTTTTAAAAAGGCCTTGATTCTATTATTCCTTTTCAAGGGATAATCCTGGAAGCTGCACGAAAGTAATGGTATTACACTTTGTCCAACAGCCCATTACGGACCGCAGTTTCTCATAAGTGCTCATTTCAGGAAATAGTTTATAATCTTTGAGTGAAGCATCCGAGCTTCACAGTGGGTCTTAGTATGAGATCATCTGAAACTGACCTTTAGTCTAAACTAAAGTGGAAAAAATGGCACTGAGTTATTTGACACTGGACTCAATGCCACTTAAACCTTAAACTTAACAACTTAGCGGACAAAAGTCAGAGAGTAGTGGGTGTTCGTAAGTTTTTATCTAATGTGAAAAGGGCTTCAGAGAAGGGGTCCAACCAGAATGGCAGCATTTGGAATAAAAACAGAAAGATGTCTCATCACTCAGACTGAAACGGAATGCTTAGAAATGCTTAGAAAGTTTAAGTTCCCTATCGGTCTGGACAAGCTGTTTACGTGTTTACAGTTCGAACCTTACACTTGAATCTCATTGTTGGTTCATAAAACTTCTTGAAAAACATATCTCCTCACTGTCTATCATGCACGTGTAAACCGTTAGCATTCAGCGCTGACAGACATCGTCCAAATGCAAGAAACCACTTTGACTGTTGGATGGCAGCAGACACATGTTTTGAAATATGTGGGATTTACAAGCTCAGAATCTGGACAAAATGCTCTAATGTGAGGATTTCAGACCCCTTTAGTTGCAGTAGGGGATTGTTCTTGACAGCAGAGTGGCAAAAATAGGAAATGTTCAATCCTAGATACAGCTGAATACACACAAATGCTTTCATGAAGAGCAAGATGCATTTCCAATGGTGAACGGGGATTTCACATGTCTGTATACTGACATTTATTCTCAGTTTGACTCTACCAGTGAACTGTGTTGATATCCCAGCGAAGACGTAAGCATCCAATACAGCTGCCAGCTAAGGCATTGACAAATACTGCTTGATACTGTATTTTATTGATCCTGCTCCTTCACATGGATCGCCTCTTAATTACTTAAATGAGTTTATAAACTTACTCCACAAATAGCAGTTACTTGTAATGGCTCATGCTAATAAAGAATCTTGTTTCTCAGTTTGACAGCTAGTCATAATTACACCTCAAAATACCATTTATTCCTTCCCCCACTGAACATTTGATGGATGGGGAAATTTCGAGGACTTCCTGCACAACAACACAGAACAGCTAAATTAACTTATTATAAATGATGACGAATGCATGTTAAAATAGTTAAAAAACATGTTGTAATATGAAATCAAATATTATGTGTCTGCAAGTTGCAGGAGTCCTTTTGTCTGTGTCAGCTGCGACCACAAGACTGTTTTCAGAATCATGCATCAAAGCAAATAGATTGTACAGTCACAAGCTGGCACAGTGGCACAGAGCAATTAACATAGCAGTTTAAAACAATTAGGTTACAATCAATTGGTTTGATGAAAAACTATGGAGAAGTGAGGTGTGAAAATTAAACTGAGCAGCTATATTTTCAACTGTTTTAGGATTTACATTCTAAATTATGACCTTAACACAACATGCTATACAACAAACGTTGCCAAGTCAGCAAGATTTATTAAGTAGTGTAGGAGTCTATTGAAGAAATTGCTATTTTGAGTTGTACATAAGTCAACTGATAAACGTGTAAGAACTTTGAATTGGTAAAAAAAATTCTATTTAACATATGAGACTATGATGCTGATAACTTTTCCAAATATATTTATGATATAATCTATGGCAAAAAGGTTTCTACTTAAATTATTCACACAGGAACACATTTATGTTTCCAAACTGTTTGAATCCAGTCTCACAAGTGTCTCATTTCAAGATTCCCTTGTGGAGCTCATCAATGCAAGCTTGCATTACAGCCAAACATGCCTCTAACGACAATGCAAAGTGCCCCAATCACAGCCCACTCCTTCCTGAAATCATGTGGACAATGTATTTTTCTTGCTTTTTTTTTATCAATAAGCCTTTACAGTCCACACACCATGTGTCATGAAGTGAGCTGAAGAAAAATAGAACCATTTAGTGCCATTCATTCAAAAGGACCAAGTGATTCAGACCCATGCGTTCATTTGACATGTCCTCTTAAGGATGGCATACGTTTTTAGAAATGACAGTTTCTTTTATTGCATGGGTCCACAATGTCCATGCAGTCCAACAGCAATGGCAACAACACAAACAAACAAACAAAAAAGACCTGAATAACACAGCATGGTCTGATACCATCTGCTCCTCTGTAACATGCAGCTTTGTTGCTGTCGCCAACCTCTTCTACTCATTTTGCAATATCGGTGCAGAGCAGATGTTCAATTTAACTATGCAAAATGTGTGCTGTGCGTATATTATTATTGACAATACAGCCACAATAGCTGAGAAACGGTGGCTCTATATATCGATATTGATGACTGCTGCGGTAATGGTGTTTGATTACGCTAAAGTATCTCCGCAAATACAAGACCTTTTGGGACACCTGTTCAACAGTGAGGGGAATGGAACTCTGCAACACAAATAATGTACATCTTAAATTAGCTCCGCTATATTTTATTCTTTGAATTTAGCCAGTTTCCTTAAACCTGTGCAGCACTACATGAATTTATACATGAAAGCAATATTTATCTTTCTCCCTTAATTGCCCCTAATATCATATCAGCAAGGATGAGCACGTACCACAGAGTGACCATCCACAAGGGCAATTTTCAAATCATACAGTCACTTAATATACTACAACATTAATCACCTCTTAAGGCTTAAATGTGGTATGTGAATGTCACTGTGGGCTCACCAAGCCATCAACTTTTTCCCCAAAGAAAAGGGAAGCGAAAATGTGAGTGATTGCTACGCGCAGAAGGCAGAGTATCACCTGCAAGGTTATTGTGCTCGTCCTTGGCAGGGACCATCCCTCTCTCTCCACTACAATCAACCTCTTCCCAGACTATTCATACGACCTCTTCGTGGGCCGTTACTGACACCATTGCTGGTAATAAGGGTAAATATTTCGCCTTCCGATAAAGATGGTTGCATTTCCCTGGAGTACATAAGTCGAATTTGCACACTTTTAGCTCCTATATACGTATATATACAGAGATATAAAGATAGACATGTTTTTTTCTTGAAATACTTTTTTTTCATTATTGTTAGACATCGTTGTTAGACAACATAAACATAAACACATCTATCACAGTAAGACTATTTCATCATCAATGTCTGCCTTTATTGCTGCAGAGTGCTGAAATAATCTATTCTATCCTTTTAATTCAACTTATTTATGCTGTGAAAGGAATTTATAAACAAAAATTGTTATAAGAATATTATTTTTCATGACTAGCTTATTTTCCATATCATTAATGTACAACCAGAATGTATTAGTTGACTTACTAGAGTATGAAAACTCTGAACTTTGCAGTTGTTCTCATGGAATCTTGGTTATAACACATTTACTATTACCTATGCTTTGCATCACCACTTGTTTTGGTAATTCCGATCACTAGAATAATGTCATGCTACTGGTGTGTGCTTCATTTACTGCTGCAGTTTTTAGTTTCAGCTGATCTTAGTCAGTAATTGATGCACTTTGGTATATGACAGCCATCTTTCCATTTTTACTGACAGTTAAACTCACTATACGTGAATGGCATGAGCTTTCACCGCTTAGATTTATTCTTATTTGTGTTATTGTTCAATGAGCCATTTGAGCCGCCATAATGCTGCTTTGCAGCTGAGCTGAGGGAGAGGATTTGGGGAAAGGCAATTCCTAAAGTACAGTAAATACACAGCTCAATCATATTGTTATTTATGTTATCTGCAGGTCTCAACCTCTCATCCTGAGCACTGTTTTCTTCCTTCCGGCTTCTTATCTGTGCTCATCTCAAAGAGATACAAAGTCACCAGGGAGTATGCGCTCAGGAAGTCCCATCGCACACAATGCAGCCTCACTGATTGCTCTGTGTGGTGCGTAGTTGGGACTAGACTTTACTGTGCCTGTGATAAATGGGTAATCGTATTGCCTGAAAAGGCAACCGGCAAACATTTAGTAACCTCTAGTGAATGAAAAGTATATGTTGAGTCCCAGAGTTTGCATTTGTGTCACATTTGTGGCGAGCCGAAGAACTCTAACTTTGCAGATTTCATCTATTTGCTATTTTTGGGTAAAGTTTTAAGATTCCAGATATGGATGAGGTGTAGTTTTAACTACACCTTTTAATTTTGAAGGAAACAAATGACAGAAGTTGTTTTCCTCCCACTTTAAATTTTTGTTTTCAACGTTTAGTCAAACATCAATACAGGATATATAAATGTGTATATATATACACTGTATATATACATACAAATCTGTCTGTATATCACTCCCTCTTTCCTTCAACTAGTTGACTTCATGTCTGTATAACAATAAATTCACCTTAACTGTGACCTTATCCACTTTGCTTTTGTCAGGACCGCTTGGCCAGACTGTGAGGGACCAATAGATTTACAGAATAGTGGATACGCAGAAAATTTCACTCCATTTTCATGACACTTATTGATTCTTTTTAAATGCTGCAGTGTTTTATTTTCAGTTCATAGGTGTACTGATTGTCTTACATTAGAAACCACTAGGTACAACATTTCCATCAGCCAACTACCTTAGATGTGCAGTGCTGCTCAAATTGACCTCTTCTTAAATGTTTTTTTTACAAACAATTGAAACACAAACTGTGCACCATTAACTCACCATTTACCATTAACGTTTCACTGTAACAGTGATGCTACCCCTTTCCTTCTGTTCGTAACCAAATAGACCATCTGTGTAAATGCCAGTTTGCTGCTCAAACATTGACATTCATCTGCATGGACGATTGACTAATTGAACAATCTTTCACAAAAGGGTGCTAGCATAATAGCTTCTATCTAAATGGGCAGATGCAGCGGTACTAATGGTTGCTTCCATTAAAAAAATGTTAAGACAATGATGTTTAAGAGTTATACAAGTTGATTATGATTAGTTTTCCAATGTATGACCTAATGACCTTATTTCACGTGATGAGGTCATTGATTATTTACTTTGTGAAGCTGTTCTCACTCTATCTCGCACATTTCTAAGCAATACAGATCCATTGTCAATCTGCATCTTCAATTTGTGCACACAATGTCTCCTTCGTGTACATCATTTCACATGAGGCTTGTTCCAAGTGAATGAGAATCTGATGGCTGACAAAAAGTAATAAAGGCTGAATTATATTGCAAGAAAACTGTTAATTCATACAGAGATTTGGAAGAAGACTATACAAGTTCATTTGTTTATTCTCTGAAAAATTAAATTAAAAAGATAGTTTGACATTTTCTTCGGACATAACAAAAATGGTAACATAGGCTTTGCATTTTAGGTAAAATATGTTCTGTTTTCAGAACTATTAACATTTATGGCCACGGTTTCACCCCTTGGTTTCAGTTTACGTTGCACTGTTTTATGCATTACTTGTGGTGGACTGGCAACTTGTCCATGGTGTACTATCCTTATAGGAAATAACAAATAACAAATAGATGAATAAATGGTTGTTTTATACATGGGTTTAAAGCTGTTTCAAGCTAATGGTTCACATATAAATGAGCATCTATTTCAGTTTAAAACACCTTTGTTCTCTATAGAATTTCATTGTCGTCAATCAGTGTTTGATTATCATCAATGCAAAAGTGCAAAGCTTGCAAAACCTAGTGTGCATAGCATTGAGCATCAAACACACAGCCTGCTATATTAGTGACTCATTTGACATAAAATCAGTTTCGAATGTGTATTCCTTGACTTTTTGTTCCGATTCTTTGAGTAAGGGGGTGGGGGTGGGGTTATAATGGTAGTTTTGATGATTATAATACACATTGTAACTTTAAACTGTAAGGTTTTTTCAACAACTCATGCATGACCTATGGTATTTAATCGGGTATTCACAATTGTTGTCAAGTCACAACCAATAAAATAACCCTCTCTGCAATCAAGACTGATAGAACGGTTTATAGATCGCTCTCTGCTAGTATCTTGTTCATGAACAGATGGGCAGATTCATGCTGATAGGTCCTGGTTGGAGCACATATGCAAAATATGCTGTGACATCAATCATCAGCAGCACTGCATGTTTTAGCATTTCACATTCTAAGCAGAAGGCAGGGTAGAGGTGTACTTCATTTTGGACAGTATTAAGTCTCCAGTAAAAGGTTCCAATTATCATTCATAAGAAATATGATGTTTTCTCATGCATCGTTAACATTAAATTAAATCAGAATATAGAATATTGAACTACAGTTCATTACTTAAACATTATGTGAATATAATAAAACATAAAAACATCAAGCAAGATATTACTTTTTGTTGGCAAAGGAATGTGAGCAGAGAGTGCCCCTTACAAGTAACATCCCTGAATAATTAATTCTTCTCTTTCCTCTAGAGTTTTGCCACATCAGCTGCTGAGTGTTTCTTTGTTGTTTCTTTTGTTAAAAAGGAACTGATTGTGTGTGAGATGCCGTGTTTTTCAATTTGACTCTTTCAAAAGAAGGTGAGAGCACTTATGTTGACCTCAGTCAATTGTCTGACAATATTATTATCCTTATTGGTGTCATGGATCACTTGCAAGGAGTCAAATACCAGGCAACATTATACTTTTTACATACCATTCTTCCCCAGTAAGCATTGTATGCTTACTGTTTTTTGACTAAGCCTAACAATTGAGTGTGTCCTAAGTCTTTTGAAACCAAGAGCACATAACGCACTCAAATATAACAAATTCCGAACAATTTCCAAATACTAGTACACTTTAAAAATACTCATTAGCAAGGTCTTTCACTTTACTTATAATTGTAAAACGCAGCAGCATTCACCATTTATCTTGTTATTATCAATCTCATTTAAGTTGGAACATTTTATTAAAGCCAAAAAGAAACAGAATCATAGCAGAATAACTGCTTTTGTTTCCTTTTATCTCCTCTCTGCTGCCTTGTCTAAACCTTTCTCTTTCATCATGCCAGTCCTTGAAACATGTGTGAACTCAAAATTCACGTGTGCACACATTTTTACCAGACAACAGACTTTCTTAAATTCAACTTACTGTAGAGGAAATATATACACGTGCTCGTCATGTATTCAGATCCTTTTTGGCAGTAGGTGTGTTTGATGGGAGGTCCATGATGGTGGTAAGATGCATTATAGGGAGAAGGCCAGTCAGTGAAGGCCTTGTGATGCTTTTGGCAGTGTGGTGCAGGGAAAGATTCCTAGAGTATGTTGCTTTTACACTTATGATGGTTGCTGATCACATAACGTGTGGATTTTCTATTTACTCGTGACAGTGGACTATTTCCCTATGGTAATGCATCCTGTCTCATTAAAAAAAATGTAAAGATACTGCTTGAGAAGAGCAATATGTCTCTCAAATTAGCTTGGTCTCGGTCTTGTCAAGTATTGTTGGTGCGTGCTGGAAATGTGACACAATTCGTGGAGGTCCTGCGATGTTTGGCTGAGCCCATTGAGTTGGATACAATCAGAGGTCATGCACAGTCCATAACTCTTTTCCAAAGATGTAATGTCAAATTTTTGCTTAAAAGGTGTCCTAAATAAAACAGCATTATTCCCCTTTTAGTTATTCACAGAGATCAAAGAGATGGACCCCAGGACTAGATCACTTTGTGCACCTTCACACAGCCAGCTGGTATCACAGAATGAGATAAGTGAGAAATGCAAGGAGAGCAATGCATTCTGCTGTGTTGGCTCACCCTTACACACATGGCAAATTTTGCTCTGGAAGTTCCTCAAAAGTCGGCTCAGAGGTTTATCTGCACTGCATCACCTAAGACCCCACTGTAAAATTATGTATCTACACGGGAAACCAATGTACACTGAAGGAATATGGGAAAAGGTTTGAGAATCGTTCGTGTCTCAAAAGAGGTTTTGATATTCAGTTCTTCTTTTCAGGAATACTGATGTTTCAGTGGTGCTTGTTTTTATATGCAAGGAAGGCACGCAAACATGCATCCTGCAACAACAATTTTCCTCAGTGATCCTCAGTGATGAATAAAATATTTGTAATATATTGGCTTTTCTTTAAGAGAGAAAGCCTTTTAAATGCAGTTTTTAATTTGGTTTAGTAGGCTTGGTAAACAATTTTCCATAGTTATGTTATATCCAGTGTTAGAATTGAGGGAGTACAAGCAGATGAGATATGCACAGTTTACAAATAAGGACAAGGTCATAATCAGCCTGTACCGCCTTTCACCTCGGAACACCAGAGGTGCTAGGTTTGTTTGTATATGAAATGATAATGTAACAAACCATATGGTCAAAGTTTTAAAGCATGGGATACTAATTATAGTTCTTTCTGACAAATGAAATTTCAGTTGCTTTCAACTTCGAGATTCAAAAAAACTTTATTGATCCCCGCAGGGAAATTGTTTTGTCTAAGGCACTGCAACTGCCTAGGTGATGACTTGTTTGTCTAAAACATAGTTTTGTTGTACGATGATGCAGTGGCATAATCTATCACAAGGGAAATACACTTGGAGAAGGATCAGATAAAGCCAGGCACTTTTCCACCTCTTGTTAATATATCATCCCAACACTGGTAAGTTTCTTATGCGTTCGAAGTGTTGGTGATATTTGCACAGCTTTGTGTTGAATGTGTGCAGAAAAATGCATCCTTAAGTTTATCTTGAGCATGTTTAGAGGCTGACCTAATTAGCTGTTTGATCCACAAGCAAGCTCTATAATGCGGTTATGTGCAGTACGGATCAGAAATGTACCATCAGAATTTTAAACAAAATCTTTTGGTCTCTGCTCACTTTAGTTTTAGATGGTTAGTGACAAACTGTAAAAAACTATAAGTAACTGTAACAGTAAATGTTTGATACTTGTCTCACTTTTCCTAAGTTAACAGACACTTTTGAATTGGTTTGCTAGATTAAAGTGGATGAAAAGTGGCAAATACAAACACTATGAATAATAGATTATTTTAATGTATCAGTAGGGTTTGAATTTGCTTTTGTTTTTGGGTAGGCTCTGTGGTTCTGAGATTCCAGACCGATCTCGCCAACGCTTGCTCTGTGCAAAGCAAATAGCAATAAAATCTTTCTTTCAATTCTTCCTTTTGTATCCCAATCAGTTATAGAAAGAGTGAGGCTGTTTAAAAACGGTAAACATGACCCTATTTTCATATTTTCCATGTCATTCTTTGTCTCAGGGATTATTGAAACACTTTGTAAACACACGTGCACCTGCCCAAATTATGAAAAAACATATTTTGGTTTCCTGGTCATTTGTAATTGGTTTCTACATGTAGGTGTAAGCTCAGAAACAAAACAAAACAAAAATAAAATGCCAAAAAACATATAGTTTGTGTGATATCTGATACAGTTTTAATTTATCTTTTATTAAACCAAAACAACAAAAAATGAATGTAATTTGTGTTCCGTATGAGTTGGTCAGATTGACACACCTTCTTAAGACATTGTGCAATTTTTTCTGCACTGACATTGTTTTTAAACCAAATCTACCCAATACTAGCATGTTCTGAAGTTTATTGTGAACAGATGCTCATCAGTCCCCTAAATGTGACTGGAGAGAAAACCTTCATTAAATAATTTTAGTGACGATGTAAGATGGTTATGTCTAAACATGGTCTAAGATGGATTAACAATTTCTGTTCTGTTGTAACGCCACACTCTTCCATTCTACCATTTGTTCCACCAGCGTCTGAAACTCCTAAAAAGATATCACGCTCAGGAAGAGCAAAGTCTTTGAAAGTTCTTGGTTAAAGTAAAAAAACAATGAACATGTACTAGTGGAAAAAAGAAACCGTGCAACATCTAAATGAGGGTCTAGGGCTCTGCCAAAGGCTAGAGGATTGGTCAACATCCGCGTAAAATGTATAGTACACCTCGGTTTTATTCACAAGAGAGAAACAGAAAAATCAAGCGCTCTCTGACCCTTTACACTTGAACTGACAATCATTACAATACAGTATACTGTATACATAAACATGCTGGCTTGTGTTCACACTGGTAAAACTTTCTGTATCAATATAGGTCACTTTGGGATGTTCAAACTGAGCTGAAAGCAAGTTAGCTTCAAAACAAGAGATACAGAATTCCAGAGAAAACACCTGCTCCTCCATCCCTACTTAAAAGGAAAAGACTCTGACAACCACTGAAGGAGAACATCCTCAGCTGTACTTGTGCATAAACAGCACATTACTGAAACTTTTAACAGACTCTGCCTGCAGCCAAAGTGATGACCTCCCCTGCTGTGCCTGTTTCACCTGCCATCTGGTACCTTTTCAAACTGTGACAAAAGTCTGTTTGATTGGCCAGTCAGTCCGGAACACAAGGAAAACTCTGGAAAGATCAACCTGTTGGAACTAGCTGAGTGAATCCGCTCCATCTTCGAAATAATCAAAGACCTCATTTGTCTGGCTTACTGTACAGCGTAAACAGTCCATCACCTGCCAAAAAAACAAGCTTTTTAGTCATTTTGGCAGAAATTTTAAAGCAAAAGTATCTTTTGCATTTTTTAGAGATTGTTATCTTTTGAGAAAAATGCTGCACAGCTTATCTTATATCTATTTCAATGTGTCCCATTTTGGAAGTGTAAAGCTTTAATGCACTGCAACTAATTGTTCCTTTATAGAATTTTTCTAGACCCCGTTGGTAATAAATCAATGTAGCAGCAAAAACTATTACAGTGATGCACTATCATTGCTGAAATAAATAGTTTGCTCATGTTCTCATGTAAGGAAACACTGTCTATCTTTTTTTTTAATTTTATGAAAATTTTTTAGTGACACTCATTAAGCACAACATGATCATCATCATGGAATGATTACAGCATTTTGCTCTGCGTGTTAGCACCACTTGCAATATTTCTTGTGATATAAAAAAAAAACAAAAAAACAATGTTATTTATGAGGACGGTTACAAGACAAGTACGTATGACAAGTATCAGTATTAGGGCTAAAAGGAAATCAGAAAAAAAGCAAGATGGTAAAAATTAAATAAAAAAAATACAGAAATCAATAAAAATGGTCTTCGGTATGACAGTTTCCAATGATGATAACTAAGACTAGGGTGTACGACACAGCATTTTGTTCTGGCCCTGGGTTTGATTGACAAATAATGGCCCCACAGTTGTTGTTTTTCTTAGCTCTGCACACAGTGTGTAACGGACACCCATTGCACCAGTTTGTGGCATTGGGGAATAATTACAGGGGGCTGCCTGAGGTAAGGCCTGGCAGAGTTTGTTCGTTAGTGATGAGGGACAGGGGGGTGGAGAAAGGCCTGTGAGGGTAGATAGCCTCTCACTGTAAACCACGCCACCCTCTTCCCCTCCCCTTCCTCAAAAAAGTTAACTTTTTTTCCCCTCCTTTTGTTGTGTGTGTGGTGCTGCCTAACTCAGAGCTAACTCAACACTTTCCCTTTCAGCAGAACCTTGTTTCCTACTTTCAATTGACTGCCTGCTGAAATCTCAGTGGCTGTTAGGATCTGTGAAAGAGTATTGTGATGGTCATAGGCCACCTGTGTCTATTTGATATTTACCTTGTTTGTGACAGGGGTTCATGTAAAAGGTGCCACTTGGGACTATGTGTACATGGATTCACAGAGGCACCATTATGTATGAACAAACAAACAAAAAAATCATTTGATATCTTATTTTTCAAACATTAAATTATTTTTATTAGTCGTCAATATAAATTGTGGCTTGAGTAGATGGTAAATCTTAACAAATGTTTCCTTCAATCCTACCTGCTTCAACACTGTGCTCAGGCTGGTTGACATTGAGGTTTATTTGTGTGTTCACCATCACTGTTTCCACACTAACTGCATTCACAAATTTAAATATTTCAGGGGACCAGATTCAAAGTTTTCAGGGCCAGCACAGTCGAAATTCCTTCTTCCACGATTTTTTTGTTAAACGTGCAGGATTTTCAAATCTGGCAATCACAGCATGGCTATGATACTCACTTCAGACAACAGTGGAAACAAAATGGAATTTTAAAATAGGAGTCGTGGTAAATTGGTAACTGGAAGATGTACATTTCTTTGGACTGTTCTCCAGCTGCTGGAAAACACCAGAATGCAAAACAGTGGGACAGATGATCACTGAGTGCTCAGAAATAACCTGACAGGGAAGGTAAGCATCTGCTGTAGTCTTCTATTCTATTTGAACTGTCTCTCCAGAAAATTAGCTTAGAACATGTGTTGTGCATGACATTTTAGGCAAAGGTCGATGCATCTTATGTTGTACAGTGTAAAAGGCATGTGGCATGAGAGATTTGCTGAGAGATTTGTGATATTTTGTCAACATATATGAAAGGACTTGACACCCAGACGAATGATTAAGATGGGAAACAAGGAGATATGTACTCTGAATTTATGTTTGTTCCCATTATCTTTCTAATAATTATTTAATAACCATGATAAATATTGTTGGCCTCGATTTCTCCCTGAAGCATTAGGTTACAGGGCTGCTGGCTATCAGACCAACCGAGTGAGGGCCAGCTTGACATATCAAGTACAATATGTTCTCATGTGAGCATAAATAGGCTCATATTACTATTTACGGGGAAAGATGAACCCGGATTGCTGCATTACCCGTGGTTTATTGTGTTTTGATTGTTGCTCTTAAGTAAAGACATGAAACCCAGAGGTCAAAAGATGACAAGAGGTTCTGACTTTTATGATCACACCATTGGCAACAGCAAAGTGTTTGATATATTCTTAAACTGTGTTTGACTTTTTCCTGTGATGGAGGACAGATATTGTAAGCAGAAGTGTGGATGAATATTCAACTTATTAGCACCATACAAGCAGGTAACACTATGCAGAGACCCCCCGAGGATGCTGGGAAAGGGATATTCAGGATCAAAGGGAAACGTGGAACACAGCAGAACGAGGGATCTCAGGGCTTAGGGGCTCATTAAGAATATTACAAAGGTAAGGCTGGGAATTAGGTATCTGGGAATTACTGCCGAGACAGTCTTAATACAAAACCCTTGAAAGGATGGCTTATGCATGTTTTACCGGCAAAGGTAGGAGATTTGGCTGCTGTTAAAAAGTTATGATCATGTGCTGCTACGCTAGTCATTATCAAAGATACGTTTCTTGACACTTAGGTTTAACCAGAGGTGAGAAAAAGAAGTAGAAACTGGAAATGACATATATCAAGAAAGCTGCACTGAGTAGAAAAACCCTCTCCTTTATAGAGGTCATGATTGTGTAAAATTAGTAATGTTTGTTTAAGAGACCTGAATGAACTATCATGGGATCATAGGATTAGCAGACAAAAGAAGAACAATAATTATTGTCCTTTAAAACATGCACAATGAAAACAATAAGTCTACATGTTGGAATAATTGGCATGAAGGCCTTTCCATTTAATGGAGCCCATGATCACGATTTGAAATTCTATCACAAATGCATATGCATGACAATTCAACTATATAACAGTTGTGATATGAATCTGAACCTACAGATGGGCTATTAACTCCATGTGTAGATGATGACCCGCTGATGTTTAATTCCATCATCCAGGGGCATGCATTTTAGATGAGCTGACCACTCTAACTTGGCTTATTTCTACGTGTATGCTTGACTGTGACTTGACTTTTTGTCAGCTCTGCAATGGACTTGTAACCTGGTTACAGCATAGTATGCCCAGAGATGTATAAAGTACTGGAGTAGAGGAGTGGAGTAGAAGTACAAGTACTATGTAAAACAATTTACTTGAGTAAAAGTAGAAGTATTCTTTCAACTCCATACTTAAGTGGAAGTACGGAAGTACTCATTTTTTTTGGTACTTAAGTATTGCAAGTAGAAGTATTTCAAAAATTGCTACTCAAGTATCGAAAGTACAAGTATAAGTAAAAGTACAAGTACTGTGTATATTAAAAAAAGGCAGTCAAAAATGTAATAGATATTGTTTATATTATTTCAAACGTGTGAAAGGCCATACAGGTGTTTACAAAAACAGAAAACTACATCTGCATTAGCATCAACAGCACTTCATCTACTATTATTTATTATTCCAGTCAGAATCCTGAGCTGAGCCTTTATGCTAGCATGTAGCATACAGCTAGCCAGCTAGGTTAGCTTTAGCTAACGTTATCATACAGCTAGCCAGCTAGGTTAGCTTTAGCTAACGTTAGCTGCTTCGTCCTGAGTGAACAGGGACAACTGAACTAGCCTTTATGTACTAGCTTATATGTCATTGTATTTTTTAATTTACCTTGATATGCTATATACAATTTCCCTCTGGGATTATTAAAGTATTTTTAAAGTATTTCTGATCTGATTCTGCTTCTTCAGATTAGATGGGGAATTTTTGAAGGCTATCTTTCGGGAGGCTTTTTTTAATAGGCTACGTTTGATCGTTCAAATCGCCCAATGAGGAGCTAGCTTCCCAAACCCTGACAGAGCTATCTATCATTACGTTTACATTTCAGTAACGAGTAACGATTCAGCCCGTGAAAAATCGATCGGAGTAGAAGTATTGAAATAATCAAAAATATGTAGTGGAGTAAAAGTAAAAGTAGGGGAAAAAATATCTACTCCAATAAAGTACAGATACTGCATTTTGGTACTTAAGTACAGTACTTAAGTAGTTCTACTTCGTTACTGAACATCTCTGAGTATGCCTATCACTTAGTGTCAGCTGGGACATGCTCCCCTACTACCTTCCAAAAGATAAAACCGGCAAAGCTAATGAACAGTAGATGTGTTTGACAAGGTTTGTTCTGTAAGGTTATTGTTGAATATTTCATACTGAACATGATAGTGCAGCAGGAGGAGAAGGAACTGGCACATCACACTCGAAAGTAAAGAGCAAGAGCTTGTAGGGACTTGTCCGTTCACCCTCTGTTACTCATCTTCCATGTTTTCTGTGATTTTGAGCAGTCCTGAAAAACGAACCGCTAAACAACTTTACTGGCAGCCATTTTATAGAAGACACTTCACCATGCAGTGCAACATTGAGTCGTGAAATCCGGTAGGGCTTTTTACACTTTAAACTCTCTTTTTCTATGGTCAATAGGGAAAGCAAATCCCTTTCTATCAGATAAATTTCACAATAACTGAATTTAGGATGGAGTGTTAACAGCAAGACAGCTGTTCATGTAATAGATTTCCTCTTCTCGTCAAAAAGTTGTGTATTTGTCTGTTTTAATAAGATTAGGCAGGTATTCGTGGTGTCCATATGCACTGTCGGCGCCCAGGGGCAACACTCCGTTGGTGTTTTTTTGCATATGAGAAAAAAATTATAGAAGAGGTAGACTGCATAACCATCTGGGCAAGGGTGTCAGAATGCAGCAGATTGTGATGGAGAGCTCCATCCAGATATCTTGGGGGTGAGCAACAGAGGCAAAGCTCTCATTAACATCAAAGCTAATCGGATCTTGAAACATGAGTCTTTGCGACCCGTGGCTGTGTATCAATCTTGTGTTCATTTGTAATGAGGAAATTATAATTAAAAAGTCCAAGTAGGCCAGGGGTGAAACTTTGTTAGATGCAGCTCTGCATCTTACTGCAACATACAAGCACACACATTGGCTTTTCTGTGAGTCAAAAACTGAATTTCAAAATATGGAATTTAATTTAAATGGAAAGAAAAAGCAGCCCAAGTTTTTGTGGTGCTAACTGAAAAGGCAGTTAAAGCATTTCTTCCTTGAAAAAGTCAGGCAGAATGCTCCTGGTACTTAGTGATTACCCTACATTATTACTGGTTTTGAAAGATGCAGCATTTTGCAGAGTTGTGAATAGAATATCAAAGGAGAAAAGGGACAGAGCTCACTCACATGAACGTTGGGCTTTCTTGACCAAGAAGGCTGACTGTATATGCTTTGCTCCATGAAAAGATGTAAAATATAAAT
Source organism: Menidia beryllina (assembly GCA_013363375.1). Classification (NCBI taxonomy): domain Eukaryota; kingdom Metazoa; phylum Chordata; class Actinopteri; order Atheriniformes; family Atherinopsidae; genus Menidia; species Menidia beryllina. The sequence goes on from JABUIW010000020.1 coordinate 3,090,959, forward strand.
TGAGAATAAGTCAAGCACATCACTCAGTCACACTGACACAAAAATAAACATATACTCACTCACGTCACAGCTCAATGAAATCTATGTAACCGTTGACTTTGACAGATTTAGGACGGAATGATGGTAACTTGGAAAAGATCCTGAATCATACTGTACTGATGTTTAAGTCAACAATGCTGGAGAGTGATTTATGTAAGATTTTTTATCGTTATCATTATTATTATTGTTATTATTATTATTATTATTATTATTTGATCATCATTGTTACAAATACAACAATTAAAAATCTAAGTTTTAAATAAGGATGAAAAAAGGACAACATCTTACCGTGAGTCTGTTCAAACAAGACCACCGATCTCTTGTTTTGCTGGATCTGCATTTCATTAATATATATCCTATTTGGTTCATGTGTTCATGAATCTTTTAGTGTTACGCAGGATCACATACGGTGGCTCAAACAGTATGAGCCCAAGGAACAGTACGATTTTAAGATATCTGACAACATTTTTCACTTTCATTTTGTCTAGTTCAGCATTAATATTTTTCAAATGACCATAACTTTTAAAGGACGGATGAAACCAGAATTGAGGAAAGCTTACACTACAACATGTATTTGTGGATATCCTAGATATATAACAGCAGAGCTCCACACCAGTGCCACGTCCTTGGCACAACAGCACAAGTGACATGAAAAGCACACAAGAAAATGCAATTGTTGGAAATATATCTTGTTCAGACATACGTTTGTTAAATACATTGTCTCACATTAACATGCACTATACCATAGTCATTTGTATTTCATTCACCAATTTCTGAAGGAACAGTACCAAATAACGTAAGGGAAAAAGCCAGTGTCACTGTCTCCAGTTAAAAAAAGAGACATTACCAAATATACCTCATGAGCATGACCCTGTACGAATCCCGTCTATCCATTATCTGCCTAGAAGAATTATTCCTATTAGAGTCACAGGGGGGCTGAAGCCAATTCCAGCTGTCAACATGCAAGAAGCAGGGCACACCTTGGACAGGTCACCAGGCCATCGCAGGGCCGCCCAGAGACAAACAACCACACACACTCACATTCACTCCAAGGGGGTATTTTTGAGTGCTTGATTGTTGGTTCCTGTATGAACATTTGAGCAAAATATTTTCTATCACCCCCAAGTTATTCCTAATATATTCAGTTCATGGAAACAGGACATATAGGCAGTCACACAATTAAAAGAAAAATGCTGCTTGATGAGGCTTCAGACAGGTCTGAGCTAATAATTTGTGTGTATATATGAAAACACTATAGTGTTTTGCTCCTGTGTGAACTGTTAACGAAACTAATAAAGAGAAGTAAAGTGAATTAAGGTAGCAGAAGCTTGTAAGTTTCCCGATTCTGTATAAAAGACATGGGACAAGTGTATTCTTTTTTAATATTCTACCATTTCTTTTTCATCTTGAACTCACTGTTGTGTGTAAAGGGAAGAAGAGGAGCCAATCCCATTGGCATCTGTTATTTAATTGTTAATGCTGAGCATAAGGTTATGTTACTTGTGTTCCATGTTGGCCCCACTCTTCTTGTTAACAAGGATCCCAGGGTACATTTTTTTACAGTGCTGTATGATTCATCAGAGCAGTCAGGGTCAGAGAAGATATGCACTGCTTTTCTCAGGCATGAAACCAAACACTTAAGATCTCTGTCAGGAGAATACTGGAGTAGCTGACACTATTCCTGGACTGCATAATGATACTTGGATCACAGAGGGACAGTTAGTAAAATTAAATAAATTACTCATGGAAATCAAACCAAACTCTAGGGGAAGATATATGAGTGTGGAATATCTATCATTGCATTCTGCAAGTTTATTCACACCAACATGTTTTTAAGAGACTATTCTGATACAGTTGAGGCTCAACAGTCTTTGGCAGTGACAAAACTTCTGCCCCAACATGATTTTCTTATGATGTGATTCCCATAGTTTCAAACAATGGAAGTTGAAAGAAAAACAAAAAGGACATTTTAATAATGCATGGACATATGTATCTGTAAGATAACACGGCAAAAATAAAGAATAGATTTATTACTGAGTAAATTGTCTTTGTCCACGTTCTCTAATTGGTATGTTTGAAATTGTAGATATCAGTTTCAGCGCTTAATCGAAATTACCCATTTATTCCACATTGGAATGTGAAATAAATGTCCCCCTGAGGAGGTCTTCGTTAAATCTTATTTTCTACTGCTCAAACATGTAACTATGGAAAAACAGACACAAAATAGACATATTTCTTGTATATGTGGAAATACCACAACTGCTACCACACGGCTCACATTATATTTATTAATGACCAGTATTGTTATTTCTGGAATTATTTCCAATACATAGAAAGAGGTTCAGAAGGAACATGAGCACCACATGACAGCAGCATTTGATAATTGTAACTACTTCTTTCTTTTGTTTTTGCACTCTCACTGTTTGAAACTATGAAAATACAGTATTATTTCCCTGTAAATAAATCTTTTTGTTTTCTTATACTTTATGCGTGAACCCTGCCTCCATGGCCTTTATCCCATGGTTTCCTCACAACTTTATTTGGCTTCAGACTTAAATTTGGACGGATGAATGTCGCCCAGGTCTGTCCAAGATGTGGAGAGTATATTAATATAATATTAGCTCAGCCGCACTGGCAGCATCTACAGTTCAAGACTGATAGTAGATTATATTATTCAAATTAAACATACTCCCTGGTTTAGCTCCTAGCGATATATCTGAGCTTTTAAGTCCCCACAAGCCTTCAGTTGCTGCCTTAGATCATCAAGAAGGTCACTCTTAGCTGTACCCAAATCTAATTTGAAAACTCAGGGTGACCTTGCTTTCTGTATTAAGGCTGGGAAGCTTTGGAATGACCTCCCTGAGGACAGCAGGTTTCATTAACAACTGCTAAATCTGTTCTTCAAACTTTAGACTTACTTTCCTTTAACCTACTTAAAGCTACTGAAAACTGGTTCTTTATAGGGAGCATACAGCACATTGGTTGTTATCAGGTATCCCATAGGTCCAAGACACGTAGTCTTTTTTTGTCACTTTCGTCATCTGCCTTACAGTAAGGTACAAGCAAAGCCTAAATCATGATGCAATAGAGAAAGAATGTATGGCAAAAAAAAAAAGATGTCATGACATCTTAACCTTGGCCAAAATTATTAAATAAATACAAAAATGATAAAGGTGCACATTTTGAAGAATGCAGAAGTCTCAGCTGCATTTAAAGTTTCCTGATCAATTCAATTTACAACACAGCGTTTACCAAACAGAGCAAGTCAGACCCTACTCTGAAGTTATTTACAGAGGCCCAACAATTCAAGATCAGTGGATCTTACAGCAAGGACATCAAATGCATTCATAAAGCAGATTTTAAAAATTTAATTCACAAATTGCTTCGCAGTGAAATACGAGGAATACATGCCAAAACATGCCATTGTTAAACCACTTTCCCAGAAATATTGAAGGGAAACAGGACGAGCAGTAAAAAGACACAAAATTCAATGTCACATTTTTGCATATCTGTCCATCTTTTGAAATCATTTGGATAGTAATATCCTCAATTTCCTTTTTTTGTCTTTTTTTTTTTTTTTTACATTTTTTTTAATTTACCAGGAGGGTGACACTATTTGATGACTGAAAATAAATCTGTAATACATTTTGGCAAGGCAATTAATATTGCAACAGGAGAAGCAGTTTCAGAGGTCCATCAAAAATGCATTTAATAATTAATCCTGAAAGCTAAGTTCAAAATCAATCCATGCTTATATAGTTACTGTTCAGTGAAAGAGCAGCCAGATTTTCACCTCATGAGAAGTGTGCTTTTAGTCTCTGAATTAATGGACAAGCCACATGCCAAAACTCCTTGGGGTGTGCAGAAAAACCTACAATTTAAATGTTAATAACTCTGTTTACATGTTTACAGTTCTATTTGGCTTCAGGTTTTTGTCCTTTAAGTGTTAAAAAAACATATCTAATCATGTTGTTTATTGCTGGAGAACCTCTGGTCAGTTACTGTTTAAAATATTCATCTCAGCTTTTGCCTAAAAGAACAGTTTTTTAGGCAAGAGCTTCCAAAAAGGGTTAGGGTTAGGTTCGTTTCCAATTGTCCAGACAACTGCTCTAAAATATTAAAAGTGCAAGGCCTCTGCTCATTTTTAAGTTGATCTGGGTCAAAGATGGGACCATAAAAAACTGAAATAGATGTGTAACATGTTGAAATCATGAAATAAAAAAAGAAAAATGTTATCTTTGAACCAGCCATTTTAAACCGCCTGGTTGCTGTGTTTTGCATGCACAAAATTCATCTGACAGGAGAGGAGAAAAAACACATAGAAAAAAAATAACATGCCCTCTTTAAAAGTCTGAACACCAAGACGAAATGGCTTCATGGGATCATGGTACAACAGATGGTTTTGTTTCACAGACTGAACATAAGAACACTTGGGAGAAAAGCAGACACTTCAAATAAGTGCGGAACAGGTGATCAGGATAGATAGTTGTCCACCAAATTCACCAGTGAAGTCAGATAAACCATGTGTAGCCAGTCCCTGGGAACAAGCTGCCATCGGTACATCTATCGCTAGATGAAAACATCTGTATTCAGATGCCTAAAGCTTGTGTACGGCTTTGAAAATGCATGACGGGTGTGTGTTCCACTTAACCGGGGACAGAAAACCTAAGATTACCATCACATTGCTCTGCTTTGACAAGTGCATATGGGTTTGATTACAGCTGTGATTCAAACTTGACAATGGAGTGACACTGACTCGTATGTTAATTTTTTTACTTACTTTTAATGCCAGATGCCGCAAAAATCACAGTTGACTTCATGCACAGAAAAATGCTTTTCAGACAGTGAATGGAAAATTTTATTAAGGTTGTCATCCAACATTAACACTTTTATATACCTGGCTGACATAAAGAACCCAAAAACAGTAAAACCAATGTGTTTTCTGTTTAATGGTAATGTTAAGAGCTTTTTCGAGTCATCCTTTTGCAGATGGTCCTCAGTTTCTTCACGCCATATGGCCCCATTACTTGGAATTCTCAAACAAATGAGAGGAGATTTTATATGACGTGTTAAAATATCTGTTTGCTTTCTGTCATCAATGCAGTCTTTGCTCTCACACACTCATTTGCTATGTTTAAAAGCCAATAAGAACTGAGTCAAATATGAGTCAACAATTTTACATGTTAAATCAACTGAAAAATGAGCCTGACAGAGTCAGACAAAAGGGAAAATACAAGAGCAACAGATCTTTACAGACATGCATTCAGTCACTCTAAGCTGATTATGTATAAGGAAATATGACTTTGGGCTGTTACAAAAAAATATGTACTTTGACAGAATAAGAACAATTAAAGCAACACTTTCATAGAATCCCTCTATACATTATGAAGAAGAGCTCAGGATGTTACTACTGGATGGACTCCAAGTGCTTTTGTCATTTGCCAAACAACAGATGTACTTTATTTCTTTTTCATGAGACAATTTATGTTGGCTGATCACTGTGTATTTAAACCACTGTCCGTACAAAAAGCATTTTTGCAACACCAATTTTTGCACACTGTGTTGCTTGTTAAAGGTTTATCTCCGACTACCCTGCCTCCACCTCTGCCAGCCTATCTTCTTGAGCCAATAGTGGTTCTTAAAGCGATAATACGGCATAGAGTTGCTACCCTGCTGCTCCTCATTATGCCTCTGCTTTACCAACAGCACGGTTGCTGGATAAGCAGGGAACAGCTTAATGCAGTGCAGTGAATGACGAACATAACCGAATGACGAACATCACCCTTTGTAGTTTTAAATGGGTTATGATTAGTGAACGATCTTTGGCAGTAGATCTGTTTTAAATCAAATAGTACCCCTGCCATGCAGCATTAGTTACAAAATGTTGATGCCAACATGTTAAAATGTCTTATATTCTTCCCCAAAAAGCATCTTTTCTGCAAGGTAGTGGGTAGCCTTTTTTTTATTAAGCCTTGTTTGAATTCAAATTTGTGAAAAGTAAAGGGACGGCGGTCCTCTGCCACAGCTAAAATCACACTGGCTCATATAGTTTTTAGGCTTGCTGATCTCCATTACCTGTGCTGAAAAATAAAACAACTCACATTACATGGTTCTCTGACACATTCATCTCAAGGACTGGCAGTTGTTCTTAAGAGTTTCACCATATAAATGCAACCCTTTGTGAAACGCAGGCAAGAATAAATGTGTGTTTACTTTTACTTTTGACAGGGAGGGTTGAGCTAAATGCACTCAGTAACATCATCTCCTTCTGTAAGCATTACCTTGTTTTTCACTTATTTAGCTTTCAATATTAACTACCTTTTGTCTTTGGAAAATGCAGAGTTTACTGTTCATTCAATCATCCAAAAAGGCCCACCATGATACAGTATAAGATCGAATTCACACAATGACAGAATCACAAGAAAAACACAGAACTTTCGGGATCGGTCACTTTCACAACAGAAAATAAGAAAGAAGCTTGAAAAAAATTACACTGGCAGACACACGATGCTCTATCTGTGCAGTTCCCACCTTAGTTTTATTTGTAATTACCAATATGCATCAAGTGTAAACTGGGTGTTTAATTGGTCTTTTGAAATCTTATTCTCTTTGCAAAGCCTTAGCTGGGGAACAGTCACAACACTGCAACTCGGAAAATATAAGAACTGGGACACAACACACACAAGTGAAAAAGATTAAATATCAAAATAGGTACATTTGCTCTACATACATATATTCTAGGATTGCTATGTTAACAAAAGCTCAATTCAATATATTTTTACTGAACGGGCAAGTTTTATGTTGAGCCCGTCTTCAGTAAGTGAGACGGAAAACAACTTTATTGTCTGCAGTTAAACACAGAAATCAGGAGGAAAGACTTGACAACTGCAAATTCAAAATAACAGTGGTGAAGGGGCTTGTTTTTCCCCACTAGCACCAGCTAAAAGCCTGGAAATGTAAACACATGTGAAAGCAACAAAAGGAGTAATGAAGACGGAGCCTCAATCCAGATTTCTTCATTTAAATTATTCATTGAAACTCCAAACTCAGTCAGTTGTAAAAGCAGTTCACAGGTTTGATCAGAATGACTTGAAAAACACATCAGTAGTGTTAATCACAGCATTGTTAAATTCAGCTGTTTCTAGCCCTCATGTTTGCTGAATGCAGAATGTCTGGAAAGTATTATCTTGAGATTCTTTCAGAAAGTACTCGCCATCTCACTCAAAAAGAATAATGCATGCATGTTATATAGTGGTGAGATTTAGTTGAAAACTACTATGGACAAGATTCAGTTGTTTTTTTCCTTGTAACATTTGTCGAAACTGCAATTTAGAATCAGAAATCGTTTTGGGAATTTCATTTGAAAATTACATCTGGTATATGAAATGAGCTACATTTCACGAATAACCCAAAAATCCATGTAACATTCAATGTTTGTGCAGTCTTTTACAGAAAGCCAATAAATGGTCTTTTTTATTACTTGATAGGATTCCAATCCTTGCTGACTGTTTTGTGTACATGTGCAGTGTGCAGAAAGCGGTTTTTCATTCAGGTTGTTCAAATGTGCTGCTTAGTTATGCCGCACTGCACATGAGTCCCTGCAAATGTGAAATGACAGATTTAGCCAAAGGAATGACCCACTGGCAGCTCACTGTCATTGGATTTTCCCCTGTGGATTAATTTGTCATGAACATTAGCAATATCATCCTTCAAGTCAGCCGATGAAAGTCATGGGATTGGCAGATAAATGGCATGAGGGATTTCAAAAGGGTAGAATTACAGGGCTTTGTATATGTTAGTTTGTGTGACATAAAGCCTGGAGGCAGTGTGTAATATTCCAGTTCTGTGTTGAGGGGATAGATACCTGTTCGCTTAATCGTTATGATGCTAAAAAGCTAAAAATGGTTAGATAGGGAAAGATATTTTATTAAAGGGAAGCCGGAGTAAGCATCCCGCCCTTACTGTTTGAGATTTGAAGAAAAAACACACTTAATGTCGTTACAATCTGCATGTGTGTTCCATTTGTATTCACCAACCACAATAGAGATACTGTAAGTGGTTTGTATACAACACCATGATTACAAAAACCAATACCATTAATAATAGTGTTGTCATTTTTATGAATTAGAACAATAAGCTGCTTTTGTCCTTAACATAATATAGTTTGGTAGAAAAAAAAAAACAACAACAAACAGTTTCTGATCCAAAGTTTTGTCCCGTTGACCCTGGAAAAATAAAGCTGACTCTTTTTTTTTGAGGCATCAATACAAACTTTGGACAGAGAAATTGCTGTTTGAATGAGTGAGTTTGGTTTTCACTAGGGTGCAGCAGGCAATATCCCAAACAAGTCAAGCGCAAATCTAACACTAAGGTGGTGGCAGTGGCCAAAAACAGCAGAAGCTGCTCGAGCAAGGCTGCAATCAGGAATACCCCTCCGAGCAACTGCTGCGTTCATTTGAGGAAGCTGCATCAGAATTCATGTGAGACGGCACTGCAAGGTCATAAACAACAAGACGTCAACCAGTACAAAATCAACATCAATGTTGCAATTACTGTATTGGAGCATCTCCACAAAAAAAACAGTACATCACTACATCAGCAGCGTGTCTAACCAAGATCTTTACTAATAACATGTCACCAGTCCTGCAGTGTTCAGGAGGGCCTGTCATACGTTTCCACGAGGAGGGTCTTTAGTTCCACTTCAGAGACACATCAGACACTGGAAAGTATGAGGAAGAATCGGGAAAGTTGTTATGGAAGCGGGACCATCTGGAGCCAAACTTGACCTGAACTTGCCATTAAAAATATTTGTACTAATAATTAAGCAATTACAGCTCATATCTTACCCAGGAAATATAATATAATATACAGTAATATAATATAATATAATATAATATAATATAATATAATATAATATAATATAATATAATATAATATAATATAATATAATGTTTTTTAGGCTTAGCTCTTCACTTCAAACAAAAATTATTGCTTTTCGAAAATCACACACAATGTTTTCAGGTGCAATGGAACTTAGAACTCAAATTAAACAACACCCTATTGAAGGTGTTTAGCTTGTCTAATGTTGCCACATTTATTATAAAGTCTCTGTTTCAAGCATATGCATAAGGTTTCGTTAGTTTCTTTTTTCAATTCAGGGACACAGAAGAACAGGGTACTATGATGGAGCTACATGCCTGTCTTGAACAAGTTATGTGAAAGGAGATCAAGATCAATCTAAGAAACTGGAGCTCAGAACAGAGGCCACACATGGAGGTGTTTATCTGATAGAATTGGCAGGACCATCTGATTTTTGCAACAGGTCACGCACTACTGGCCTCCCTGAGGATGGTCCAGAGTGAAAAGGTATGAAATTAAATATTCCTATAGAAATCAATAAAACAACAGACTGTTTATTTTAAACTGTGATTCTTTGCATGCCGATTCATGTCACAAGGTTTCATGTCACAACATTTTTCACAACTAAAACTTGTATTTTCTATGTAATATAGCCGTTTTGAGGCTACTACTGCAGCAGAAAGTCAAAGTTTTGCTCCCGTGATCGCCAGTCTCTCCCCCCAGTGGCCTCATGCTTCTGCTCCATCTCCAGAAGGAGTTGCTCTCTTTTTGCGGGCTTGACCAGTGGTTGTAATCTCGTTTCACTGAACTCTAAGGACCCCACCGTCTTGTTAGCTCCTGCGCAAAGAACAAGTCCATTCATTATATAGAGTCTGATGAATGACTTGGTCAGACAGTAAGGGAAAGCCAAGGTGTAAATGTTCAACCTCTCATAAATCACATCGACGGGCAAGTCTAGACCTTAACCTACATGTACTCAGGAGTGATGATACTTTTGTATATTCCTACCCAGTTGTAGAAAAATAGTTTGAGAGTAGCTCTGTGCTTCTGCCCATGTCGGAGTTGTTTAATGTCAGCATATGAATTGTAAAAATACATAACACCCTGAGACTGTGAAATCTGTTCCTGTGATGTGTCAAGACACACAATGCAGTGGAGCAATGCTGCTGTCTTTTCTTTTTAACAAGATGCTTTTGGTTAATGAGAAAAAGAACATACATTATACACATTCAGAACAGTCTTTCAGCAGACCATCCATTTTAAATAAACTAACTCTTGACAGAGTAGAAGAGTGATGTGCAGGTCCTTCTCTTCACTTGAAACAGTTCTGCACATTGTTTGCAGGCAGGAATGAAACATGTCTTTTTTTTGTCAAATGGAGCTCAGGTTGCAATACAGAGTTAGTGAAAAAAACAGAGTAATTCTCAACCAAACTAAAAGGATTTTCATTCATTTAAATGCAAACATAATCCCTCCTCTAAACAAGTCGAAACGTACTAAGACTTACTTTTATTAGTCATTTATGATAAGGTGCATGAGGTTGCACGGTGGTGTGGTGGTTAGCACCTTTGCCTCACAGCAAGAGGGTTTGAATCCCAGGGGGAACTTGGGACATTTCAAATTGTCCTTAGGAGTGAGTGTGGCCCTGCGATGGACTTCCGTACCATCCAGGGTGTACCCTGCCTCTCACCCATTGATTCCACCCCCAAATCTGAGAATGGATGGATGGATGGCTGGATAAGGTACATGCGCATCAGTATTCTGTATTAGGAATTATTTTTTAAACCTACCATTTTGTGGATTCCTATAGCTGCCATGTGCTTTTACATTGTGATTCTGCAGGTGGCCTTCCCCTGTAATTTCTGACCCATTTCTCTATCTGTTTTTAATTAAGTGATGCAGGGAGAAACTGACATCTCTATTTGACTCTTGCAAGATTCAAAAGAAGTCATCATTCTTTAAAATTAATTCTTGACTGTAATAGTCTCAGAGCCCATGGGCGTCATTAAGATATAAACGGCAAAATTACTTGTCTGACAATGTTTAAGTATATAATAACTTATGATATACCCTTTAAGTTAATTTTCGTGTCCCATTTTGTTTCCTTGTGGCTGGTTGCTGTTGAGTCTTGAACCACTTGTTAAGGATCGTCTCAAATATTATTTCTTGAAATGTTTGTCTTCCCATTGAGTGCAAAATGTTTATAAAGTAGATGTTTCTTACTGGTCTACCTAGTGGATAAGAGTCACCATATTCTTAGTTAAATTTCATTTTTTGAATAAGAGTGAAATTGGACAATTGAGCAAGAAGCATAAATAGTTAGGGATGGTCTTTGAACAACAATCCATCAAATCTCTCTTTTACAGGCAACAAAAAAAACTCTTATGTGACTTATTCCCCTCTCGCTTGTTGAACAAGGGATCACACCAGAATCGACTTGGGGAAAGAACAACCCTAATGTCAGTTGACAGACTGGAAAGCTAATTAAGTGGTCAGGTACTGCACATTAAAACAGCATCAACCAACCCGCAAATGTCATTTCTGTCTGTTTAGATCATGTTTGGTCTCATTGTTTCTCTTTAATGCCACTACTTACAAAACACTGTCAGCTAAAGCTCCCTGAGCATTGCTTACGTTGTTGTACTTTGCAGACCATCAGCACAGAACCTGAGTCAAACTAGCACAGGCACCAATACAAGCTGGCGAAACAAGAAAAAGTTCATCCTTAGCTTTTTATTTAGTTATTCATCTGGGGGACTGCAGCGCACAGCTGCCCACTACAGTTTTCATTTTACAAATATATGATGATAAATAATATTGAATCATTTGATTTATTTGTGAATTGTGACAAAAAAAGCAGTCAGCTTAAGTCATGTTGATATCAGCATTCATCATTTAAAAATTAGCAAATCATCAAATTCAAGCATTTATCATGTTTATGAAACAGAAAAATTGTCATGATTGTCTGATTTTGAAACCACCTGAGATCCTTCTTTGCATTAATAAAGTAGAATTCTCCAATGATTTTTCAACCATCTATTAAATAAGCATACTCCTTCTTAACTATAACATGCTCCAATTTGGTTGTGCATAATTCAACAAAACAACAAACTGCAATAAAAATGTACTTTTCTCATGGGAGTTAAACCCATGTATCCAGAACAAAAGATGCATGACTCTTAAACCAGATTGAGGTGCTCACAAAAGAGCACATTGCATAAATCTTAAATGCACAACTGGAGTTGCATAAAACATAATTATTTGGAAGGTTGGGGGTATAAATCAGTTCACTCTAGGTGGATAGCAAGATAAAAATGTCAAAAGGAAAGACACCAGAGAGGGAACCAACTGTGAACATAAGCATTCCTTCTAAAACGCATATTTCTTTCTCTTTTTTTTTTCCTGGTGCCCTGGTAACTGCAACTGATCAGATATATAGTTAAAGAAGACAGAGATTCTCTGATGTGAAAAAAAGTATTGGATAAAGAGTCAATTATACAACTGTCCAAATATCAGTCATGCTACTTTCTCTGCTCTGTTTCTCTATATCTCATCTGTAATGCCTCTCCTATGGAACCTCCCCAATTTGCTGGTTTTTCAACTGGAACAAAAAGAGAGCAACTAACAGAGTGACAGCTGACAGATAGAAAGAAATGCAGTCATTCAAACTAGAAAGTGTAGCTTCATTGCCATTTAGTGTCTATGTTCTACAATACCACTGAAGACTATGCTGCTTAAGACATCATTTTATGCGGTCAGATTACTTTACAGCTTCAAAATTATAATAATATACTAACTACAACAGGCTTCTTGCATGGATCATTTTTGTGGAATGAATCCATTAAAAAAGCATACGAAGTAGTGAATTCTGACAGTCATTTAGTCTTTAAGAACATATCCTAAGGGTAATGCTGTCCATCATACAATCAATATCTGTCAACATGTGGCATTTGTAACACACTCATAGAGACACCTAAAAGAAATCAAAGGCAGGATGTGTAATAAGGGCTTTCTCCTGCATTTTCTAAGCCAACAGAAATGCAGCCAACCAGTACCGTCTAATAGGGAAGAATTTCCCAAAAGACTTGACAAATATATCAATGCAAAAACCTAAATTTTTTCTGTTTCTGTCAGTTCTCCTGTGTGAGATGCTCTTTCTTGCTGACTGATTTTTTCTATTTTTGCCAAAATGTTATGACTTTCAGCTTGATTATCCAAGATGATATTGTACCCTGGTTTGTTGTTTCAGAGTAATATTGTGGCACATTCCAGCAGCTCTACATATGTACAATACAGTTTTAAGATGGCTGGTTGAGCTGATAATTGTCTTAATGTTAAGTGGTTAAAGGAACAGAATTTATGTTTCAGAATTAATCTTTTTGTCTGTGGTATTTTTCTAAGGCATTCAAAGGATGCTGTGGCTCCTGTTTATAAGCTCCTGTTTCTGTGCTGCTTGTTGCAGAAAATTGCTCACCATTGTTGGAGGTGAGTTTTAATGTTAAGTTAGGTTTTTTTATCTCTAAAACAAGATGAGGCTAATTTGGACTGTTCTGGGCAAAAAAAGCACAAAACAAACAAACAAACAAACAAAAAAGAAAAACTTCAACCTTCCAACTCACTGATCAGTAACTGAAAATAACAGACTCTCAATTAACTTACCTATTCTTGCACTTAGATTGAGTTCAGTTTAAAGAAACCAAAGCCACTCAACCTCCCAGTTTCATTGTTAGACCTTTGAATAAAGAATTTAACTTTTACCAACCTGTTTTGTCCCTGTGTCCCTCTGGATCTTGCCCTGTTACTTTAACAGTATGGTCTGAAATAATATAGTAGCAGAGATGTAAACCACATCCAAATTATTTGACATCATGTCTGGAAAACCATAGACGATGTGGAGAACACTGAGTAACACTTTGGGATGCAGCAAAGCAGACCAGATATAAGAAGATAACAAAATTACTTTTGTTCACCCTTAATTTCATGGAATTCTACATGAATGAAAATTGATTCCACAGCGTCAAATCAAAATGAGTAATTTCACAAGGCAGCATTTAAATTTTTAATAGATGTGGTTAAACGCTCTATCAGATGCATACTGGAGCAGATTTAATCAAGCAGGAAATCTGTGCTGTTATATTCAGGGTGGCTTTCAGAGACTGGGATTCTGGTCTTAGTGTCATTTCAGAGTACAGTGTGTTAGCTTCACCCAGAGATGTTGGCATGATAGTGCCATGGGTGCATATATACCATACCAAGTTAATTGGACAGCTGCTCGGCATCAAGATTCACACTCACGTACATACACAAACAGACACACACACCTACCTCCTTGAGTCTGATGGCTGCTTCATTGTGACAAATATGGCAGCAGTTTATTGGTCTCCCTGGACAGTAAATAGAAGGTTACTTGCAGCTTGAAAGCTTTAATTGCATTGTCAGGAGAAGGTAATGCCTAGCCATGGATACAGTTAGGTGAATTCATAAGTCCCATGAATATATACATTTACACACTGCAAATGTTATGTCTATTCCATTGTGTAGTGTCAGGATAAATGCAGACGCCCATGCACTAGCACCCACACACTGAGCTTAAAAACAAAAATATTCCGCTAATATTTATTCCCTTTTCCCCTTTATGTATAGTTCAGTGAAACCAAACTGAGGCTGACACCCAGATAATAGACACCACTTTGAGGGCAGCACTGCAAAATTCAACATGAATTCAGTGTAAAAGTACAACTCTAAAGTAAACAAGCAGACACTAGTTCTAATTCTTTTCATGGTTTATTCTCTAAATATCCATTTCGATGAACAGTATCCACTACCAATGCCCAATTTCATCAGTTTTCTTTCTATGAGCTTATACTCACCTCAGCTGTGCACAACATCTAATCCTTTCATTTCTACAACAGTATTATTCACCATCATTTTACCACTACTGATGTCAAGGCTCCACCTGGACTATCCTTGTGCTGCTTAATGCATCTCTACTATCTTAAAATGACGATGTAGCAGAGAATCCCCACATACATACTGCTTCAATAATAATAATAAAAATAGTACAAATAATAATAACAACAATAATAATGTTATTATTATTATTATTGCATGTAGACATATACGATTCATTGTCAATCAGATATTCGAACATTTACTTAATAGAAGTAAAATATTAATTTAATACAATGATAATAACAAAGTTACAAAAAAATAGCTTTTAGGGAACAGAATAATTGGGTATGTACTTGCACCTGAAGTAATATCAATAGTATGAAGTTATAACATATGATTTAATGCTATGGAGAAATAGGAAAATTGAACAGTTTCATGATCATATTTTATTTTCATTCTAGATGTTATGACCAAGTCAGAAATTTAGCATATCTCTTTTATAATCCACTAAATATAAATGCAAACACTATTTTGCCACTGGATATATCAAAGGTTGCTCTCACATGTGTGCTAAGTTAACCATGCAGACATTGGGTTGCTAACATTGTATTTCTCATTTTCAGCCATATACTTAAAGTTTTTGAGTACTGCTGTTTGTTTTTGCTTTTATATCTAATATCTAAATAAATAAATAAATATCTAATATAAATAGTTGTTATTTTCACCCATGGTGGCTTAATTTTCTCAAAGAATTAGTGGAAGTTTTAGACCCTTTAAAGTGCTCACAGGAGTGAAAGTCAGCAACAGAAACTCTAAATGAATATGACAGAATGGGTGCCAGAGAGAATAGATAAGACTACCGCATAACTCTCTAATTGGTGTCTGCTTTGGCATAGGGGTGGAAGACCACCATAAGGATAGAGCACAACTGGGGATAGAGGCAATAAATAGGAGAGAGCAGATGGTCTACTCCAGAGGACAGACACCCAAACACATGCAACAAACTGGACACCATGAAAGTTGGAAGTAGGTGTTAGTGTTTGTGAGCATGTGTGATAAATCAATCATAGATAGATAGATAGATAGATAGATAGATAGATAGATAGATAGATA
>JABUIW010000020.1:3106871-3119615 GCA_013363375.1 Menidia beryllina
AGATAGATAGATAGATAGATAGATAGATAGATAGATAGATAGATAGAACATTAGGGATGAAAAAATAGGCCAATTTTCAACATACTTGAATGGGCTTGGCTGAAAGTATGAACACCAGATTGGACAGTGAAGTCTCTCTTGTGGAAAGAAACCACAAGAATTGCGTGTTCGTCTCCACTCAGGATTTACAGTAGCAGACGTCAGTGTCAGTTCCACAGGTAATCCAGCTGCTTTTCCCTTTAGCAATCTGTGTCTTTTTAGACTTGAAAGCCAGATGTGATCCATCTGTGAAAGTTATGCTGCATAACTGTTTGGAACATGGAAAAACACATATGTCAACGGGTGCACACAGCTAACATATGCATGTGGACACAGTCTTTAATTTATTCGCAGTCTGGGCACATAGGTACACCTGTTTCTTCAAAGCCGTTAATATGGTAAAGACACAAACATTGTACAATGCCTTACTGACACTACAGCATTTTTATGTCTTACTGAACTTAACTGGCATTATAAACAAGGACAAGAATGGTCTCACAAATTACTTATTATACAACAACAATTAAATAACAGCTAAATTTGACAGAAGGACTTTTTTCAGTCAGCTAAATATTTCTGTTTAAAAAGCACATTTAAAAGATGCTGATATCCAACTCTTAGACAGACCTTGTGGCAGAAAAACAATACAACCTTCACAAAGTAATTTGAATGTTGTGTTTACGTGTAATAAAATGAAACACCATAATGGTGTAGCAGGATAACAACTTTGCATCAAGAAACTTTATTGTCTGATCCAAACCAAGGCGACACAGAAGTCTTGTCACATTATTGAATTATGAATTATGAATGTGACTGAGAAGTGAGGAAAATTGTAAAGATGTTTATCTTTAACATAAGACACAAGGTTAAAACCAAATAGATTAAAGTAAAAACAAAGCCATCAATCTATATTTAAGTGTTTCATAGCTTGTTATCAAGGGAGAGACTTGGAATGACGTCTGCACCGACAGACATGGCAATTCTCACAGTTGTAGATCCATCCTGCTTTTCGTGGTAGTGGTTCTTTATGGAAAGCCGAACTGGATTAATTTTTCATGGATCTGAAGAAACAACCAAGGTCACTTTGATTGGATGATTTTCAAACAACTCATAACAACGAATCATAAACAGTTGTTTGTAAATCATATTATGAAAAAGTCATTTCCTGTCACCATCCATTAAAAAAATAATGTGATTTTTGTCTTTTCATTTCATATCCCACAGGCACTTCATAATCCTTTATATTATCATCAGTACAACGTCAGAATCTTGTATCCTTCATTGTGTTTGTGTTTTTGGCTTATCCATCTCTTTCCACTAGGATTTATAACTTGTTGACTTGTGAGATTAAAATCCACCATTCCTAATCCAATTTCCCTAGCTAATGTCACAGTTTGCCTAATTCTGTTGGAAACTGCTAAAACATGTTTTGTATCAGTGGTGTATAAAATTACCTTCAAGCTGTTTCATTCAACCGAGAGACATCCTTCATTCAAGTGATGAAAAAAACTATTTCCAGGTGAGACAGAAAAGAAGCCTGAAACCCAACCAACTGCAATCTTGTGATCAAGACATTTGAAGCTCATATTTATATAGAAGCAAACCTGAAAATCTTGAAAAAAATATCTGATAATCATTTGAGGACTATTAAATTATTAATTCAGCTGTATAATAATTATGTCTATTAAATTTTACACTGACCAGCAAAAGTAGGGTTTTGAAATTTTCCGATCAATGACGAGGGTCAATGACGAGGTTCAATAGTTTTTCCCCATATAACCATGATCCATTCAAGGCACACATTCATAAGCCTTCTCAAAGTCTACAAAACAATTTGGTAAAACTCCCAAGTCCCCTTCTGTAGTGAAGCAAAGCAGTGCTCCTCTGGACTTGCCCCCCATGTTGCAAACTTAGCTGGGAATGTAGTATGTGTAATCCCTATATTAGCCTTTTTGGAACCGCTTTTTAAAGTAAAACGGAAAAAACAAGGGACAACCTTAAATAATTCATTTCACCACTCATAAATATTTTACCAGCTTGTGTCTGCAGTTTTCAAGCAACACCAGAGAGAAGCTGCGACCGCTCCCCTTGACCAGTTGAATTGTTCACCGGAATGGTTTTTAGGCCAGCCAAAAGTCGTTTTCCATGACTTTGTTCAGTATCCCCTCAGCCAAGTTTTAGATCCCACAGCGACCAACTCTGCTAGCCTATTGACTGCTTGGTAAATGTCGGCAATTTCTGTTGCTCAAAGGGAAAATAGTTTTCAAGAGGCTTTTTTTCTTCAGTTGAGGCCTTCACTTACCACCAGCGCAAACCAATGTGTCCACCAGCTGCTACCACTAAAAGAACTGATAACCTTTTTCAACATTTCCCATTGATGCTCTAAATGGAAGTTCACATTATTTTCTTTTTTACTGTGTTATTAAAGCATAGTAATTATTTTTATCCAAATATCTTAATAAAATGTTTATGCAAATGAGTGAAATCATGATAGTAGTAATATTCTTAATCTTACTCTTTTATGTATTCATATTGCAAGTGCTTCTATTATTGAACCGGACAGAAAACAGCTCTGTGAATATTGCTTTTGTAGCTTTTATTTGAGCGTCACTGTCTTTAGGAGCTACTGATCCCTATCATCTGGAAAAGATGTAGTGAAAAGTTTATAAGGAATGTCTTATTTTTGGAGGTGAACAGTCTTTTGGGGTATATTTATCTGACATGGTAGTGCAGGGAAAGAAAAGATTGACCCGTGTGAGGGCCATCATCTCCAATAATGATCTTATCAGCCTCACATCAGAGATAACACCAGGTGCAATGTTTGGCTGGGCTGATAACACTGGCATTGTCAAAAATCACTTTGTATTGACTAACTCAGTGTTCAAGAACAAATTGTTTAATTTAATTAGGATTGCAATCATGCTGTGAACAATGCCAGTTTGGCAACACTGTCTTTAAGGAATAAAAGTGAACTTGTTTCACATTGAGAAACAACATATAAAAATGCTGAATGTAGTTATGTTGAAAATTAGGTGATATTCTTTGTGTACTTGGAAAAGACACTAGCATGTGTTTTATGTAAATTATCCATCATATTATTTGATTTGTATTAGAGCTTTTTGTTCATTTTTGCATCTTCTTCTTGCATGTGTGAGCTTGTGTGTTTCTGTCAATCACATCAATAACAGAAAATTGGTTGAGACAAGTTTTACACTAATGTCAATGGAGCAGTATTTATCAATACAATGTCTTAAAATCAAATTATTGCAGTTATACCACAGGAATAGAAAAATGGCGATGAGCACAATTTGGACACACCATCCGGGCATGTTGAGAATGTTGAATAAATGGTACAATAGTTCAAGCAGCAGAAGGATCAAATTGTAGGACTGACTGTCTCCCATACGACAGTCGTGTGCAGAATAATTCCTTTGTGACAACTAGTATGAGTGCACACTGATTCTGTTAAATTGTTAATGTAACAGCTCTCTCTCACATATTTCTCAGATTTTTTTTTTACCAAACATGCCAGAAATGGTGTCTGAAAAGCAAAACATTCTGGAACTTCCAGTAATTTAAAACATTTCCAAACTTTGGGTCAATCAAACATTCAAATCATGTTGTGACTGTACCGTGCATGCCACCAAGTTTTCATTCCTTTATCTCATTGAGTTTTCCTTTTTCTACAAAAAAGAACCTCCAAAAAGCAGGAATTCATTTAGAGAATACGGCAGGGCAAATTAGTCATTTTTCAAGGCTTCTGCTCCTGTTCTTCCTGCTGCCACCCACTTGAGCATGCATGGTCAAGCAGCAACAGAGTCTGCTCATTTGTCTCATTAACGGAGAAGACAGAAAGAAGTATGACTCTCCTGAAATACCTGCCCTCGCCCAAACCTCTGGGTGGGCAAACTGAAGCACAACCATATTGAAATCTTTCCTCTGATTGATTTTCTGTATTAAACATTAGCAGAAAGGTTAGGAATAAGTTCTAATAGGTTTTTGCATTTCTTTATCATTGTCACTAAATATAACTCCAATCATTCTTTCACAGTTTCACTGCTTTTTTTGTTTTTTTTAATCTGGTGTAAAGATTGTAAATAACTATTTAATTTTATCGGTAAGCAAGTATTTTCTTCTACATTACCTACTGAGTGAAAAGTGTGATCAATCTAATGTTTTTTTGTTTTTTTTTTTGTTTTCAATTCAGCATTGTGAATATAAACTTACTTCCTCCATACAGTAACAATTCAGATTAACAAGTCTGAATTGTTACTATATGGAGAATTAACAAGTCTGTACCTACCAGGTGCCCTCAAATGTTAATCTCTAAACTTTGAAGTCAAGGTTAGAAGTAAATCTGTGTGCACAGATGTAATAAATAGGATGCAGGATTTTCTTTGAAGGTACTCCAGATGTCTTTTTACATCAATCTTACATTGGTTTAGAGGTAGCCTTCTTTCAAGTCGAAACCTCATAGCAAAAAGGCCATGGCTTCAGCATTCATTATAGATAGCTCTTGAGAAAATTCTTATGAATAAAATAGTGGCTTATACTTCAGGAAAAACTTTTAACTTTAAGGTTGACTCACAGCTCTACAATCTAAGTCCAGTAAAGAAGCTCATACTAATAATAATGATGATAATAATTATAATTTTATAACAATAACAGTTTTTTTATATATCATTGGTGTTACATTTATCATAACTAGGTACACCACACACACACAGATGCAGACATAGGATGTTGACTGGTGTAGGGAGAAGACAATAACTTGAGATCACGCTGTAACATCTGGATGGAATAAATAGCCTGCTCAGTGTTAGCACAATGGCATGTTCCCAGTCGATTTACTTTTAGAGACATTACACTAGGGAACATCCCTCCATCTATTTTTCTGCACATTCTTAATTCACATCAGGGTCCTAATCAACTGGATGCATTGTATTTGGAAGTTGGGATCATCTGGAGGGAATTTGGGATTCGAACCAAGAACTTTTTGCAGTGAGGCGATTTAGAAACAACATAGACCAAACCAAAAAAAAAAAAAGAGAAAAGAGAAAAAAAAGGTTATATATAAATATATATATATATAGTTCTTCGGATACTGCAAACATGTCTGTGTAAACAGCTGACTGAACAAATGATCAAAGCTTTGGCTACTACCATGAACATGTCTTGTTGATAAATGGTTACAGCAGTCACTGTCTGCCCAACACAATTAATCTTCAATTGACACAATTCCAGCGCAGGTTATAAGTAACATTTATTAATTGTCTTGCTTACAAGGCAGTATTTCGCCTTTTTTTTTCAACACAAAGCATGGATTGTTTCAAATTGCCAAAAATCAACCTCACAACTGCAAAGAGTAACAAAAATTGCTGCTGATCCCTTTACTTTAATTAATTAACTATGGAAAAGGATTCTTTTTTTTTTCATTTATCATTTTGTAAAAAAGGCAGACTTTATATGTGTGTCTTATATTATTGTGTGTAAATCCGTTGGAAGTCTCAAGTCTATGGTTGTCATTTTTACTTGCTCAAACTGAAAGTTATAAAATGTTGCTCCCAGTTTTTTTTAAACGTGTTCTTCATTAACTTCAAGCTAGATTCGCAGGGCCAGGGCCATCCAAAATTAATTATTTTGGTAGCAGACTGAAAGAATGAAAGTCAGAAAATGCTGACAAAGTTGACTGTTTATCCTCATAAGGTTGTCAACATAACTATTATTTAAAAAAAGACAAAAATTAAAGTAGATTAGATAAATCTGAATGTAATATTACTTTTTGGAGATCCAAATACATTTATTAATATCTTAGCGGTTCCCCTCATGTCCATTTTTCCCTCCCCAACACTTGCTGTTCAACTTAACAGCGACTTTTTACAAAGGCTTTGATTTACTGTGGTAGTCAGTGCTCCTCACAGTCAGTCAGATGTCCCCTGCTGCAGTGACTGGGAACTCATACTCCATGAGACTGGGATATAATAGACCAAGATATTACAGCGAATACTCAAGGTAGAACCTAGAGAAAGAAAAAAGAAAGAACAAAATTCTTTAGAATACTTCTTTTCATGAAAACTCAAACAAGCTCTTTTTGATACTCCCTCTACAACCTACCAGCGAAATCTATAACTGTGCTACTCAGTTCCCAATGCAAACTTTAGAAAAGAGCCACAGGCTTCCACTCCATTCAAGAAACAATCAACAATCTTGGTTTGCGCTCTTAACTCAGCTGTCCAGCAAAACCACCAAAGAAAACAAAACATGTTTGGCTCTCTAAATGTTTTTTGCCAAAGACGATTGCTCTATTTTCCAAGATCATTACCTCGTTTAAGAGAGGGTATATTCTGATGTATCAGCAATTACATGTACCTCTTATTTGGAATACAGAGCATAATCTAGATCCAACGAAATGCAAAGATTGGAAAGGCTAGGATTGCAAAAAAAAGGCTTTTGATTATAAAAAACCCTTAGATATTAAATTTGACAAGGCATAACTGTAGTGTACCTCAGTTTTACCTTGTAGTTCTGAACAACAAAGTGGTTTTGAAAAAGATGTGCTTCTAATGACATATGGGAATCCGACTCTTGTTTTTAAGGGAACCCAAAAAAACACTTCTACTGGCTCCTCTTAAGCTTATTTATTATGTGGTAGATTGTTTAGCCTAATCTGTATAAAACTGTAAAAGCAACACTTCTCTCTGCAGTGAGGGATTATGTTTTGGACTAATTCTTTACTGTGACTCACAGGGAGAACTTTGTACCCTCTGCCAGCAACTGAAAAAGCATATTTTTCAAAACTCTGATGATCATCGGAGTTTAAACATTAGAAAAAGAAGAAATAACTATGAAAGGACTCACTATGGTTGATGTGATTAGAGTAATTCCCCCAAACCGACAATTTAGACTCAATGTCTTCAAAGGGTCTATATATACACTTCAAGTAAATCATAAAAGGGGTATTTTTTTGTTTGTTTTTTCTTACTAAAATCAAGTTAGTTAATTAAAATACATCTTTGGACCCCAAAAAATATGTTGTTTTTTTTCTGAAACCTAAAATAGCATGGGTTTGATTTTTTTTTCCTTTGCATTTTTAGCATAAACTTAAAACCTTAAAATTAGTTTGTATGAGTATGGACTTTGCTTGATATTTTCTAGGTCAAAACTAATCTGATTGTGTCTAAAACTTTTAGAGTGGGGGACTCCGCTGCAGGCATCACACAGTTTATGTGGAGACTGACTGAGCGTGGTCAGTATAAGATGGATATACCAAGATTTATGGTTGTTGCTGTTTTAATAGACCCCACTGGGAGCATATATACTTTATTCAGAATGAAATCAGGTCTAAAGTATTGAAATAGAGGCTATAAATAGGGCATCAAATGCAACATTGAAGCAGCACTCTTTTGCTTTGCTTATATTTGAACAGGAGTACATGTGTATGAAATTGCTTCATTATGTGTTTGAGCTTCATGTATACATATAGGAAACAAATTTTGACAGCAAATTTACTCTCGCTTGCAGTTACAGT
The DNA here is from genome assembly GCA_013363375.1 of Menidia beryllina. Lineage (NCBI taxonomy): Eukaryota > Metazoa > Chordata > Actinopteri > Atheriniformes > Atherinopsidae > Menidia > Menidia beryllina. The sequence goes on from JABUIW010000020.1 coordinate 3,114,439, forward strand.
CTGTTTGGCTCAGGTAAGAGAGAGGGTGTTTCATGATGAGACTCATTCTGCTCATTCTGTAGAACTAAGACTCAACGGGGAGGAATCGTTCAAACCAACAAGCAGAGAAGAGACACAAAGAGTCCTCATAGTTTAAACCTTGACATTCCAACATGGGTTTTTCATGGGAACACCAAATAATTGTTTGGTTTCATTTATATTTCATCTTCATTGTGTGAAATTTTCACATTTAACTCTGTGGGGTGGAGGGTTGGAAGCGTTGTTCCCTATTGGGAGATAATATTCAAGTCAGCAGTTCTCGAATTGTAATGATAGAGTGCCCAAAAATGCAATCCCTTCTTGGCTGTCTCCCATGGTGAGTCAGTGACATAACTGACAAAGCTATTACTTCAGACAAATGTCTCTGGCAAATTCACACCAGGACATTCAAGCAGAAATAATAATACCATCTTTCTTTAAACTCACATCACTTCCTTTAACTTTCTTTTCCTTTTTTTTTTTCTTTTTCTTCATGTTAACTACTTTTATATACACAGTGAGTAGAAATGTAAAATGGTTTAACATTTAACAACTCAAAGTGTGCTTTCCTTGAATATGGTTTAAAAATTAATACATGTAAACAATAATACATATATGGACACAAATAGAAGGTAAAAGGCCCTGAATTTAGCACACTATATCGTTGGTAAAGTTGTACTTGTACTTATATAGTGTTTTCCAGTCTAAGTGACCAGCATTAAGAAAATGCTTTACCTGTATCTGGTTAAATCAGGATGGTAACATCAGCTGAGCCCATAACATAGAAGGAGCAGTTCTTATTCAGAGCATCAATTCAAATTGGCTGTAAAAAGCAAGTGACTATCGTTATGTCTGAAAAACACTCTTTTTATTGTGTCATGCTGGAGTCACTTATGCTACGCCCTGCCATCAACAGGTTACTGTGACTTTAAGGCTGACAGCCAGGTTTTACAGCAAAAAGTCGCAAAAGAAAAAGTTTAGTGTAGTAAAGATGACGTTGACGAAGCTGCACAATTTGGTTTTTGAGTGCGGTGTATACATGTAATAACTCTTGCGATTCTCTTCCTGTTCATATAATTGTGCATAATTAATGTTTGACAAGTAACAAATAGTTAAATAGCCCAATCAGAAATAAAATATCATTAATCCTAAATAATCATTCTAAAAATGTGCCTTGTTGCAAATCTAGATTTAGTTTCTGTTGTATCAAAATGGATTTTTTTATTCCAGTTTCTCCTGCATTGGTGTCCTTTTTACCCTTCTCAATGCAGTTTGTCTTATGACCACACAAGGTTACAGATTCTTTGAAGATAATTGTTGGCTGTATCTGAGCACGGTGAGCACATTTTTGAGAGAGAGAGTACATTTTCTGACAGTGCTGGTGAGGCTCTATGATACAGCCAAAGGGCAAAGTGTTAGACTATTTTGCACTTTGTGAAAGCTAAATTAATACCGAAGGAGATAATACCCTTGCCAACGGTGTCTACTAATTGGTGATAAGCCAGCACAGGTTACTGAGTACTTGGTGGTGAATAATCAAAATAATTTTTTCATCGATCACAAACATCTTTGTGGTAACATGGCAATTTGTGCAATATCTCTGGAAGGAAATTTCACAGTTTAGTGACATAAATACAATGATGTTTTTACATGAATGAGGTAAAATTTCCATGCTATTAAAGCACTGTAATTCTTTTTCAAATAGGACAAACCAAACTTGAATATATAATGTTCCCACATGCTAAGTAAATGCAGCCTTAAGCATCAAGTTTGCATATGAGCGTGTGCAACCAGAGTGCTCAGACTTCTTTCTTGTCATAGCATGACTGAAAAATAATGTAAAATGTTACAGTTGTAGAAACATAAGCAGTGTAAACATTCGTACTTTTATGAGTTGTATGGAGTGACTTGCTGACTTGCTTGCAGGGTAGCTTTCTCGGCACTGCCCCAAACAGCCGTGGTCACCTTTCACCTCTTCCACAAGAGATGATTGATTGTCTCTTTCCTGAGAGTGCAGATGGCCGTGGCATGGTTTGGAATATGGCCTTGTCATTTGGAAAGCATCAGTCTTGAAATGTGAAATGAGTAAAGGGCTGCTGAAGCAACGAAAGAACTGTGCCTTAAATAAAAGCTTGAGATAGTATTAACCTTGTGACTTCTCGGTAACCCAGTAACCCCCAAAGCCAGAGTTACTTTTCCTTTTAATCACCAACAGAAAGACAGCCGTCAATGCTGAAATGATTGTCAGTCAGCTGTCTACCTATTATGATTTGTTATACAGGAATTTTCCCACACATATCCTTGTAATCTAATTTGTTATCCGTTTTCTAGTTTGTTTGGCAATTGAATATGTAGTTAATCCTATTACATTGGCTTTACCTCAGCTAAAGTTGTTGTTTCTTTTTAAAAATCGTATAATTATAATAACTATAGGTAAAACAACTATGATATTCATACGTAGTTAATATATCATTAGCTTTTCCATATAATTTCTGGCACAATCACCAAGCTTGGCAATATGTAGATATCAAAAAAGTGTTATCCCTGGATTTCTTCTCATAAAAGAAATGCTCTCTTTGAATAGTTATACCTATACCTATAGAGTTGAGTATCATGAACAGAATAAGTGCTTTGCAACACAATTAGGCAGCTGGCTGCGCAGTGGTTTGTTGGTTAACAATATAACCTGATAGCAAGAGGGTCACCAGTTCAATTCCCTCGTGAATGTGACCTGTCTATGTATAGTTTGCCTGTTCTTCCTGTGAATGCGTGGATTCTCCAGCTTTTTCCCACTATCCAATTTCTACAGCTAGGTTAACGGTGATTCTAAATTCTACTGCCCTGGAGAATATGAGTGTGTGTGTGGGGTTGGGGTGGGGGTTGTTTGTTTCTCTGTGGCCCTTTGATAGACTAGTGAACTGGTCAGGTTGCACCCCGCCACTTGCCCAATGTCAGCTGGGACAGACTCCAGCCCCAGCATGACCCCACTAGGAATAAGTGGTATACACAATGGATGGATGGATGCTAACAGCAAGTGCAGCATTTCTCATAAACAGAATGCTTTCATTGGCAGCATTAGTGAAACCTGGTCCATGTCCCTGTTTAATATCACAAAAAGAAAAGACAAATAAATCCAAATCTGATGCAGACAAACACACTCCACGATAACCGTGTTTCAGCTCTTTTCATGTCTCCTTGCCCCCTCTTGTCATTATGAGCTCATGCCAAACAACTGCAAGGACATATGCAAATGACTTCAGCTAACAGGAGATAAGTCTTTGGCACCACCACTGGCACTGACAGATGCCACAGACAGACACACACCACAGAACATTTTGTTTCATGGAGGCAAAGCTGTGGGCATTAGCGCTAAGATTTGGTGGCTTTTAACTGCTTAACCAGTATCTGACATCTTGGCTGCACAGTGATCGGACAGTAATATTAAAGTGTAAACAGCCACAACTCAAAGTGCAACATGCTCAAATGTAAGGTAGGAGAGTCACACAGATATGGTAATGACGTGTTGCGTTGAGACGTCGAGTTGGCCAAAGGCATGTCCTGTTTACGCAGTCAATATCAGGGATAAAAGCACAGTAATGCCACTGTTAGATGAAAATAAAGAGAAACTTGATGTGTTTACTCAAACAGAAATAACATGCAGAAATCATCACAATGCAAGCAAAATTCCGTACAGTGTGTAATTAACACTATTTCAGTCAGGCGCTTCTGCAATTCACATAACCTGCACTGATTCTATTGCATAGAGAATATTTTCCCTTGGTTTCTTTATCAGTATTTTACCATTATGGTGTGACAAAATGCATCATATGCATACTGCCCCACTTATTTGCATCTGAGTTCGAGTTAATTCAGTCATTTGTCGGGGCATAACATTTTCTCCTTATAATTGAATTTCACTGGGTGAAAAGGGTGCACGGATGCTGTCTACTAGCTGGCGTGTGTGGTCACATCTCTGTAAATATATGGTGAGGGAAATTGCTCCATCTCTTTTAACTTATGAACCTTGGTTGGCCTTATGCATTTAGAATTTGCATTAAAGGCTTTGAACCACACATATGGCTCCATACCAATCTAATGAGAATGAACGCTAGGATAATCACTGAGTTGAAACAAATTCAGCAAATAAACTGGCGTTTGATTTATAATGCAATAGAGTAGTCCAACCTGTCCAGATGTGAGGTCAGTTGCGCTGCATCCTGCTTTCAAAAGCCTGGTCAACACTATCCATTTACTTCAACTAGGATTATATAAATAGACATGGTTTAAAAAAAACATCTTTCCTGATTCCAGTTGAGAAATCATTTGTATATATTTGGCATAGAGGGAATTTATATTAAACCTACTTTATTTTAAAACCATGTATAACTGTCAGATTGCATCAAGTGTGAAAAGCACATGTCCAAAAGTCATTTCACTGACAATGTAACAGCATGCCGATAAAGTGACAGACAGACCACTCTCTCTAAGAATCTTCTGCTTGAGCCAGGGGAATGAAAATGTGCTAAACACAGTGAAAACCAATCTCGTTTTTCATAATCATTCCTGGGATTTCCTCGGCCTCCAAATGCACGAGTGACATTAAGCCCTATAGCAGCAGGATTTGCCCACAGTTACTTCTGCACCCTATCATAGCCCACCCCACTGCTGCAATCTTAGCTTTTGCTATCACCCGCCCCGACACACACAGACACAGAGCCACACATTGAAAACTTAAATTAACAAGTATCTGACAGCGAGAAGATTGAAACTCACATACTGTATTTAAACCCATATTTACACTTAAACACATATACACTTGCACAACATAGAAGACAAGCAGTAATTTAAAATGAGATTTTATGACCTGTATAGGGTTAGCACCATTACCTCACAGCAGGAGGGTTCTAGGTTCAACTCCCCACGGGAACCAGAACCGTTCTGTATGGCATGTTCTCCCTGTGTCTGCGTGGGTACTCTCCAGGTACCTTGGCTTCTTCCAACCATCCAGAAACCTGCATGTTAGGTTGATTGGACGTTCCAAATTGCGCATAGGTGTGAGTGGATGGATGGATGGATGGATGGATGGATGGATGGATGGATGGATGGATGGATGGATGGATGGATGGATGGATGGATGGATGGATGGATGGATGGATGGA
>JABUIW010000020.1:3119625-3158630 GCA_013363375.1 Menidia beryllina
GGATGGATGGATGGATGGATGGATGGATGGATGGATGGATGGATGGACCTTATAGGTAAATACAATGCAAAGAGGAAAGTGCTGGAGGCTTAGTTCAGGTTGAACTGTAATGGGTCTGACTTTCTCACATTAAAAGGGTGGGTGGATAATGGCACACAAACTGGTCTTTGAAGTTCAATGCTACAGAAAAATTGCAATGAACAAATGTGCCAATTTAATTCATTGACAGCGCAAGTACATGTTCAGATGTTGATGTTGGTGTAATTTCCTTCATGTGACCTGATTTTCTCCCAAGTTTGAAGATTAACAATGCTGTTTTCTTTCTCAACAGACTAACAGCAGGCATGCATTTTTAGTTGACTATTGTCACATGGAACTCCAAAGCCCATGGAGCAGAAGCGAATGACAAAACTATATACATATATACAGAAATGTGTTTGCACGCGTATATCTGTATTTCTGTGACAACCTCCTCAATAAAGAAAGGACTTTTGAGGAAAACTTATCAAATCTAAGAAAGATGGAAATATCTAATTCTTTCCAATTCAACTCCTCTCCAAGGTTTCAAATTTAACAAGTTGTTCTTATCTATATGGCTTTTTCTTAGGCCTCAGTGTTTTAATTAGATTATTCTCATTGAGGAATGAATGCCTGCAGCTGCAAACAAAGGTTAAAGGGCTGTTTATGCAGCTGAGTTGAGCCCTTTCTCAATCTGAGTCATACAATTCAATTCTATTCTATTCAAGTCAGTTTAATTTTGTGAATATAGTAGCAATTCACATCACAGTCATATCAAGGTATTTCAAACAGAACACAGAAAAAGAACAAACATAAACAAATTCACTTCTATCCCATTTCTTTGTAATCCAATAACTCCTTTATTGCTGGGCTCTATGGATTAATGGTCTCCTGGGCCAGGTTTATCTACACATTTCTTCAAAAGAAAAGTGTTAATACTAATGTTAAATATTGAAAATGTATTTGTCTGTGAAAACCAAGTTAGGTGCTGGTTCCACAAATGGAGAGGGTGGTATATACTGTATATGGATTGTATATACCACCTGACAGAAAAGTCCTCAGTCTGTTGAAACACAATATATCTTCATTATTCAAATGTTTTAATGTAAGGAAAAAGACTGACTGTCCTATGCAGCCAATAAAGAGCCCTGATTTGAACATTTTTTTATTTTCAATTTTTTTCCCCAAAAGTCTACACAGTGATCACACTACAGAAAATGATCACACTAAAGGGAGAAATGCTCACTTGAGAAAGTAGTTGTTTTGGAGTATTTTTGTTTTTGTAGCAAGCTTACTTTCAGCTGTGTCAATCATCTTTTCTTTCTTTTTTTTAAGCACCGTGGGGGGAAAATTAAAAAATATGTGGATTCATTCTCAACAGACAACAATAAACAGAAAGTATTTCAATTTAGCGGCACAGTTTATTAAGTACCCATGGAAAATAAGGACATTCAAATCACATTTACAGATTTGCAAGAGCCTCTTAGTTTGTTTTTGTTTGTTTGTTTGTTAGTTAGATTTTTTTAGGTAGCAACCTAAGTAAAACTTAGGTTCACCAAATATTCTGTATTGCAAAATAAAGTAAATACATTACAGTCTGACTGACTGTATTCTGAGGAGCAGTAACACTGATGCATTGTTTCTCTACCAGATACCTGCCAGGATACCAACACTGCTGAAGTCAGGTGTATAAAACCCAGCAAACTCAACTTTATACCAAGAAATGCATATAGTGTTGTGTCTAAATATTTTTAAGACATGTGAAACACTGGCTTATCTGCCATCTGTGTAGACAGTTGGACTGATCAGACACGCGTGAAATTGACCACTGAAATGTGCAGCTGAGATGCTCTCTTAGCTCATGCAATCAGGTTGAAACATCCCGTATGCTTGTGCTTGTAGTCAAACTCAAATCACTTTGCTCTGTTAACAGTGCTTCTTTATGTCACCAAGGGCGGGAGTCATACACAGCATCACATCACAGTTTAATGGATTCTGAAATCTCCAGCACAGATACACAGATTGGTGTGCATTTGTTAACACCATTTATGTGTTTGTGACCTTGTGCTAAACTAATAAAAACTATATTGTTGAACAATTACTGTCACCAAACTGCAGAATGAAGTCATCTTGCTTATGGCACACTGTAAAGAATGGATGCAATGTGGTTTGGAAGAGTTTTGGATGGTGATTACTGAGAACAACTGTATATGAACATGTCAAGAGTGTTACTGAATTCATTCAGAATTTAGCATTCTTTGAACGCAAAACCCAATCGGAAAGATTACACGTGAGAATGTCTAAGGCAAACAAAACAAACTTAAGCTAAATTTGTTTTGGGGTCCCTCCATTTTTTTGCCATTATTATTGATCATTCGATGAAGAAATTTAATTTTATAATCTGTCATTAGGAAAACACGTGTGGTACTTCATGTGAGAACTTCTTGATAGAATTAGATTCTGGAAGAAAATAATTTAAATCTTTTAATAAAAATTGTCTACATCAACAAGCCTGACTGTTTCCATTGTCCTTTTGTCAGCCTATCATGTCTTTATCAAAGTGTGGTTTCAGTCTGAAATAGGAACTAAATATTTAAGGTTACAAAGAACTAAATAGGATGCTAAACATTATGTAGACCTGCTAAAGGTAACAAAGTCATCCGTTTTATTATTTTTGGTCTCATTAATTGCAAAAACAACATGCAAAAAAAAGAGATTAAGGACTGTGTGGACCTACAGCTGCACTTTTTTTTTAGCAAAATTGTGCTGTTCTTTAATAACTTCATCTTTAGCAATTTTTTTAATCAACCCACCTGTCTAAACTTAGATCTATCAGTACCTGTCAGTGATTTTTCAGACCTGTGTCCCTCTGATTGTAACCATTGTGAAAATAGTGCATCATTTCATGAGTATAATTTCCATTTCAAGAGAAAATAAAAATATTTAGTGATTAGTGAAGGGTGATCAGGAAATAGGGCTGCGATAGGAGCCCTTAGGGGCCCCGAGTGGTTGTGGGCTCCTAAACAGCAGCTTAGCTCCCTGATGATTTGGGCCGGTTCTGATCGTTATGTCTGTCACTGTGGTTTTCGATTTAGAGGGATGATCATGTATAGCTGTCTGTTAATGATATGATAAATTGCCTGGAGGATTAATCAGCTATGAGCAGATGTCTGCATGTGGCACCTCTGGTCAGCAGGTGTTACCGACCATTTGGCAGAGCTTATCAATGAGGACTAGACAAGTGAAAGCGTGATGTTATCTAGAATGGACTGGCATTTAAAATGCAACATGAAACAGCACTGATATGTTTTTTTAGTTTGGTGCATATATTTGCACAGGAGCCACACAACAAACAGGCCAATAAAACCCTGTCACAGTCGACTAAAAGAGATTGTATTCAGACTTCTCCTGTAATTTAGGTTTCCTCTAATTTCCTTCCGTGAGTTATCAACATGCATTTGCAAAACAGATCAGCAATGCACTTTACATTGTTCTCCTTTGGCTCTCATCTTTCAATAATTGTGGGCATGAAAGGAGGCAGCACAGTGTAGGCTACAAAATGTTTTGACAAGAAATTTCTGAATTGCTGTAAATATCTTAACATGAAAATGACATTAAAACCAGCACTGGACTGACGTAATCAAAAAGAGCTGAACGGGCAGCTCTTGGATAATGTGGACCAGTGAAGTGGACACACAAGAAAATATCTTTCATCTTGAGCTGATAAGTTGTCTGATGCTATCACCTACCAAGAAGAGATGAAAAGAGAATCAGTTAAAATTTCTGCTTATGGTTACAGCTCTGAAATTAGCTATTTTTTACTTTAAAAAAAAGAAAAGCAGTTTTGATGCAAAGTAATATTCACATACAAAAAAAGGTTAAATGTTTGTCTAATAAGGAATAAAAAAAATATTGATTTCAAAGTGCAAGGTGCTAGTTATATTTTTTAAAATCCCTTTAACCGTGTTCTCAGCAGTTTGCTTTGGAATAAAAACTTTTTTTCTCATTTTGAAACCAGTCTGCTTCCCAAAACCAGTGCATGTTTGATGGCCACACGAACATGACAACTCAAGATAATCTCAAGTGACTTTCAGACAAAAGGATCCTGTTAGGTTAGTAAATTATGAAAATGCCATGCTGATGGATCCTGGCCACTTTAAAAAAGGTTTGTGCTACATTTTAAATAATGATCTCAGCGTTACGTGACAGGTACAAGGCAGCTTATTATTGATGATAAAAAAGAATCGTTCTATCTGTGGGGGTAACAACTGACAGAAAGGTAATGTGATATTAACCTTGCAGTATATTGCAAAAAACTCTACAGTACATTAACGAAGGCAGTGAAGTGAGGTTATGTGGTCTGACTGCACCTTTAGAACTTACCTATTCCTGATACTGAACAAGCCTGGAAATGAATGACCTTTTAAAAAACTATAAGTGCTTTTTCCAATGCAATTTAAGTTGAAAAGATGCACACAGGTCACAGGAAGATGAGTCTAACTTCTGCAGTTTAGCGAGCTTGGCTTAGCACCATGCCTGTGTCTCCCCCTCATTGACAACAGCTTTAAAACCCATTAAAATTACATGTTTTGTAATGACTTTGTCTTTAAGCATTCATTTTGCCTCTGTGATCAATGTAAACCACTAGACTTGAAAGTATAAGAGAGACAATTGTTGAATGTGAGGGCGAAAGATAGCATGTATTGGGGCTGAAATATAAAGCTCTACCTTATGTTGGCTCAGGTTTAAATGATTGATTACAACTTATTCAGCAAACCGGAAAAATATGCCACAATATGTTTGGTAGTGATTCCCATGTGGTTGACTAGGTCTGTTCCACATGTGCAGGTGTAATACTTGATTATTCTTTAATGCCATCTAATCTACTTCCTGTGTTCAGAATCACTGTGATCAATGGTTTGTTTATTTGTCTGGTAATAGGCAAATTATGCTAAGTGGAAGAATTCACCTCGAGCAATAACCTGCTTACAATTTAATCAATGACCTAAGTGATTTTTATCAGGATGCTACAGGTAATGAGGTGATAGAGCCAGTGACAGACTGGAATCTGTCCTTCTAAATATCCAAGTGGCTTTATTAGAGAAGGCAGCTACTCTTAAAGTCGCCCATCAAATCAAAACTGAATGACCTAATTTCTGACAGCTATTCGGGCTGAAAATGTCTGAATTTGAACTAAAAAAATTGTACTTGATCAGATTTCACCTATTTTCTCCTCCAATAAATGATTTAATTTAGTTCTCGTTTGTTATTTATACAATTTTTTGAGCAACTGAAGCATTTGCATCATAAAAATGTGATAGCCTTGATCTTTCGAGATTACAACTGCACTCATTGTAGCAATTTTTGAAAATTTGGACAGATATCTGCTTGTCATACATCGTGCAGCTACTACCAGAGGTCCACAGTGACCATATCTGGCTCATCTCAGGGCAATAAACCAACAAACAAAAGGAGACATGGCGGAGACAAAGTGGACACGGTGAAAAAGACATGGCTTGAAACATGATGCAGAAAACATGAAAAAATAAGACTTGTTCCACAGTTACGTTTGTCAAAATTTTGAAATAGTGTGCAATGCAGGTTATCTGAGTCACAATAAGAAAATCCTCTCCACAGAAAATATTACAGTCTGTGTCAAATTTAGGATAATGCAGGCGGCATTAAACTATAAATACAACAAATTACTCTCTTTAAAATTGTCAAAAAGCTTCAAAAGAAGCTTTCAACCATGGACATTTTCCGTACGAGGGTAGGAAACTCACAGCTAGTCAGTCACCCAAGATTAGATCACGGCAGGATCAAGAGTCAAAAGCTAAACTTGTACGATACTTCAGTAGCTGTTTTTGAGTATTTCACAGTGGTAATTTATGCTCAGCTAGACTTAACACATATACAAGCCCCACACTTCCTTAGGAAAGTGGTTCTGTTGCTTTTGCGCCGCTATCCACAGGGATTAACTTCATCACCACAAAAAGCATGCTACTCTTAGTTTGGACAAAAACAACTAAATAGGGTAACATTGCCTAATGGAACTTTCAAGTCACAATGAACACAAGTCACAAGCTGTATACAATTAACTGTTCATTAAAACAGAGCAAAAAAAGGAGAAAAATGCTGAACAAATATAATAGAATAGGCACAGGGCTGCAAACATGTACACTGACGAAAAGCACAAAGAGCCGGAACTTGCACATACAGTAAGAGAGAATGATCCCTGACATGTAGCAGCTTGACATTCACCTGAGAGGAAACATATTTTAAGGAACTATGAAATTAAACTATGAACGCAGGAGAATATTCTTACAACAGAGTTAAAATTGTTCAAAAGAAAGAATATTTACACATATTTATACAAACAAATGTAAAGACAACTACCACTTTCCCAATAAACATGCTTAAAATGAGAATAATCTCTTATAATTTCAAGTTGGATATCCTCAGAGTACCATCAGTTTCAGACTAAAAATATATAAGCAGCACTTGCTGATTTAAAAAAAAAAGACATTTGAACACATAGGCCACGCTTGCCTGTAAGCCGTGAGTTTCCATGTTGTGACATGAGGTAATTAAATGAATACCATTTTTTAACTTTAAATTAAAGAAATACCATAGCCTTTTTCCTGTTTGGTAAGACGATAAAAATTCACTAATCAGTTTTATCGTTTACGTAAAAACTTTTGACTAAAACAGAAAAATCATTAAGAGCGCTGACACATGTGCGTAAATTACATTGTCCTCTCATCCATGTACATCCATGTACCAACTGAAGGTAAAGGTCAACAATGCAAGTTTTGCCTGATGAAACAAAGGTGAAATAAAGGTGCAAAAAGATTTTACTCAAATTGCTCCTAGATTATAATTGGGGGTCATTTGGGTTTGTCGGCAAACCTAGCTAAAATAGTTGTTCGTAATTAAAAAACAAAGTTGCATCATTGGGCAGAAAAACAAACACAATAGTAGCCAACTGTAGTTTCCACGCATTTATACTTGTTTTGTTTTTTTACTTTAGAAACACTACAATTGTTTGTCTCAGGTATTGTTTTACTGTCAAGGTATTATGACAGTTTCAGCAGACATGATGGGAAAAAATATATTTCTTTTATCCAGCTTACCAAGTTATGCTTTAAACATTGTTCCTTGTGGAGTATATCTCAGTAAGATGTTCTGGTGCTTGTCTCTTCTCAGCAGTTAATACCAGGAAGCAACAGCTCAGTTGACAAGTCAGGCAACAGAAGAACGCACATCTGATTCCCATTTCTTTTCCAAAAAAACTACTTTTTCAGTTGTGCTTTAGATTTTCTAAACTCACAAAACAATTTAAAGTATCCAGGTTTTTCACAACTGATGCGTCTTCTTTTCTTTCTTTTTTTTGTTGCTAACAATCATCTTGATGCATAGATAATGGAATGAAAAATAATTGCAGATTATGAAATTAATTGTTTCTTTTTTTATTGTTTTCTGTTTGCTGCCGCTAATTTCTGTTTTTTAAGGATCACTCGTATGCAAATTAGAACATACTACCGCTATGCAACTTCTGCTGACCTCTCAAGCACGTTTTTAGAAATCTTGTGTCAATATCTGGAAACTATAAGTGCATGTCTTGCTGTGACATCAATGTGCTACATATCCCCTAAAACTTGACCATGTCCATGCATAAAATGTTCGTGGAACTGCAAAGCACTATGTCAAATCACATCATTATCTGTGCACTTCATATTAGCTTTATCCCAGCTACAGAAGTCACTGTGCAACACTGAATCAAATTAAGTCCCAATGATTTAAAAGAACCTTTGGAGTTCTCTAAAGCATACTTTTATATTTTCTGTTCTGTGCCAATGCAGAGAGCAATTAGAAATTGAGGGCACAACTATAAAAGCTTCTTGTTGTCTATCTAAAACACCCACATGAGATGGAATCCTTTGGTATAATTATTTAGCAAAGAAGCATAGACAAACACTGATGGAGCTTGTTCTGATTCAGTCCTATTTTCTATGCAGAAACATGTAAACACAACAATGTTCTTTGGCCAAGGGGCTTTAATTTTGATTGTTATGTGGGGTATTGGAAGTATCAACAAAAGTTATCTGAGCAAATGAAAATAAGAAACAGAAAGAAAAGTAGAAAACTTGTATCATTACAGGAAAAAGAGCTCATCGTCACGATTTCAGGAGGTATTCTTGATTACTAAGTTTAATGCTATCGCACAAATATTTTGGCAGCACTCAGTGCTTTTGTAACAAATGAATTAATGAAAACGATGAGAGAAAAATGCAAATGATGCAGCTAAACAACCGCTAACATTTGACTCGCTCTAGACTGACAAAGGCTTATTATCAGAATTAGTAAGATATGTCAAGGTTTGTTTTCCAAAATGAAAAATGTGATCTCTTAACTATAAAATTATTCTTTCTCATGTTAGAATTTATCATTAAATAGTGAACATACTTATTACAAAACCTAAGAAGTTTGTTGGAAAACCTATGTAACATAGTTACAAACTAGGAACAGAAAACCTGGAGTTTTATTTGATGAAGAAAATTGTGTGAAATAGAAAAAAAAAACACTTTTTATTTTACCATGGGAGAACATATTATGACACACCAGCAGGTCTGCAGGTTCGCTGACAAAAAGATATGCAGCTACTGGCCAGCGTTTTGTGGGCTGCATTCCAGCATCTTCAATGAAGGACATGTCAAAGCAGATGTTATTCTTGACCTTTTTTTGCTCTGGGCAAGCTCACCTCAGCACAGTGACAAGATGTTCAGTGGTCGCGCTATTCCCTAGACTAGATCTAAGCGTGATGTCATACCTGACTAGAGCTCACTCCAGCCAAAAAGTAAAGTTTATGTGCAGTTAAGTCCAACTGAAGCATGCAGACAAGTGTGAAATCAACAATACAATGCTTTTTTTTGTTTGTTTTTCTGATAGTCTTTGTTTTTGATTGTCTGTCAGCAAATAGAAGGCCGTCTCCGATACAGAGTCCATATGTTAAGATGATGGAAAGTAGTCCACATAGATACTTTTGGAGGATTATTTGAGATGAAGGGGACATCTAGAGTCTGCTTAATTTGACAGTTTTTCTTGCCTCTTATAAAAAGGCACTATTTCTATACCGTGGTGAGAAACCTACTTTCAGGTGGTGAGTATAAAAGAAGGAGGTAACAGCACAGAGACTAAAAGGCAAACCTTGCAGAAACAAGCCTTTTAGCTTTGCAGACAGCCAAAGGCAGGAAATGTCATATTAAATGATGTAAATATTTTGACCTTTTCTCATATTTTCAGCTTTTATTCGCTGGCTCTTGATTTGTGAGTATCCAGCCACTTTCTGTCTTGTTCTTTCAAATGTCCAGTTCTGTTTTTAGCATCACTTCTTTGTTCATATAGGCGTGATTTCTGACTAAATGGATCTAAAAAGAACATCACTGACAATATAAAATGAGACTCCTAATGATGGAAAAACAGTAGTCACTGATTAAAATTGTTTGCATACATTATTTCAATTTAACACATATTCAGCATATGAATAACGATGACAACTTCAGCACACATTTACATCTTGTGCACTGCTTGCTAATCACTCATCTTCTAATATTTCCATTTTCATTGTCAACACATATGGCTTTACACACTGCAAAAACCTTGCAGAACTGTATATTCCCAGACATTATATACTGTTTCAAGCCATACAGCCATCAAGTCCATCCGTCAGTTTTCTAAACATGTTTGATCTGAATCAGTTATATAGGAGTGCTGAAGCCCATGCCAGCTGCCTTCAGGCATTTGGCAAGGTAGACCCAGGATAGGTTTCCAGTCGACCACAGAATGCTAGTACAGCTAAAACAGAAGCACACGAGACAATCATGCTCACATGCACTCTAAAGCTAAATTTAAACTCAACAAGCATGCCAATCAACGAAAAAATAAGACGCTTTTTCTGAAGAACATGTAAATGCAAAATTGTTTCTACTGTGGTTTCCACATG
This sequence comes from Menidia beryllina, assembly GCA_013363375.1. NCBI lineage: Eukaryota > Metazoa > Chordata > Actinopteri > Atheriniformes > Atherinopsidae > Menidia > Menidia beryllina. The sequence goes on from JABUIW010000020.1 coordinate 3,129,647, forward strand.
ATTGTGGTGTGTCTTTTTCACTTATTTACATCATTTAATACATACTCACCAAAACTATTGCATACTATTTCAAAGGTCTGACAGCTGACTCTAGAATTTTGTTTTTGTCAATAAATGTGTGAAAAGTAAATGCATAATGTGTAAAAGTACACATTTTCTGTGTCTATTTGACAGCAGGAATGACTAGATAAACATGTCTGAGCAGTTTTTATTTTAAAGGAGTCATCCAAGATTTTTCCCCTCACCACATATATTTTCTTATTCTGCTCTGACAACTGCCTGGATTAAGGGTTGCTGCTTCACTGCTTTTACTTAATAACCCTCAACCTCAATTGTACCTCCTCTACCATTGGAAAAAAGGAATGTATTGATCCATGAGAGGAACTGCTGCACAAAATGGCATTCTATCAGTGTAACTAATAGAGTGCAGGCACGTGAAAATATTGATCCTAGGCCATGACAGGTAGTTTTAATATATAGTTTTAACCATGTTACAGATTTTAACTCAAGATATAGATAACAATTGTAAAGTAAAGATATTGTATAACAGCTCACCACACAGCAGAAATAATATATACATTAGTTCAAATCTTTGATTTTAATCACATTAATATATAACATTATTCATTCAGACATCTGAGTACATTAATACTGAATAAAGAAAGAATGTAATAGAAAAGGAACATGAGTGAAACTACACTTATTCTATGCCAATGAATTAACAATAGTCAAAATTGAGTTTCAAGGATCCCAGCAGATGTTTTTTGGTTTGAATTAAGCAATAATGAGAAGTCATTCCACTCACACTTACTTTCTTACCAAGAAAAGCCATTTACAGATAAGAGACACATTTAATTTCACACTTTATGCCGAGTGGTTGGAAAAATACATTTACATATTCAAACCATTTAAACTGTTAATGTAGATGTACAAAATATTAAAAAGCATTCAAGTTCAAGCTAATAAATTACTGACACGCAGAGGAAAAATAAGAAGACAGTCCTTTGCAGAGAAGGTTCTAATGATCACAGGAGTAATGCAGACACGTATAAGACATGTTGAAATAGTCAGGTTTTATCTCACATGGATATATTGATTGACTTTAATTTAAAAATAGCTTTCACACTGACATTGTTATTACTGATTAACCTAGTACTGATGCCATTGATATTATATTCTTCATTTGTTTCCAAACTTAACTTCCTGCATTTTCATAAGCTGTCCATTGTAGAAAGTAATGAGAGGTCATTGCATTCTTCGTGTCTCAGTATGTGCAAGGATAGAGATGCAGCTCAGTGGTACTCAAGAGACTAGTAATAGAAGTGATGGCATCGCCACTGAGAGAAGCATCCCCAGAGGTGTTTTCAAGGGAATGTGTTGTGGACAGCAGAATGCCCTTCAGTGCCCCAGGGATATAAAAAGGAAGATAAAGCATGCCATACAATTCAGAACCATGGAATGATCCCTGTACCAGAGGAACTTTCTGAGAAGAAATAGAATGACCACTTAGCAAAAACATTTCACAAATTGAATGCAACAATATTACACCACAAGAGCGTTTTTTTTTATGAAAAGAGATTCTGAACGCAGAATGGCAGCATCTTTTATGAAGCATCTTCATAAATTAAACACTTACACAGATATTAATAGTTACTAACTGACATGGTAGTTTTAAACCTCAGTAATTGTCAGCTTGACAAAAGCTCATCAAGCAGACCCTGATTTCTGTCCAGCCTGCCCTTGTTATGATTGTTATGAGTGCTAAAGTAAGGACTGTAATGCAGGAAAAACTTTGGATATAGTTGGATGAAGAAAAATAGATTTTGATACATTATTGATTGCATCTTAATGAACTCTTATAAAAGGCAAGGGAGAAACATTGCAAATCCATTTCTAAAAAAAAGGTGTGCAAACCCTCTGTCCAAACCCAAGACAGCTGATGAAACTCCCGCACACTGACTTAAAAAAACCCAAAAACATTTAATATCAATGTTTCAGCAGCAGACCTTAGTCAGAAATATAAAATAATCCCACAAACCAAAAGGAAACCTCTCAGTGGTGCAAAGCAGGAACTCCAGAAGATAAGAATTACAATTCAGGATTCCAAACCAAACTGTCTAAGAGCTAAGCAAGACTGGACCAAATGGATTGGAGAGACAATGATGTGCCAAAGAACAAAAGAAATTGGGCAGTACAGATCAAAGTAATAAATCACACAGGTGTATGACAAGGATTCAGAGAAAAGCTAAGCAAAATATCCAAGTAGTACTCAGTATAACAGGAGGAAAAGATCACCTCAGCACAGAAAATAACAGAAGACAAAGATGACGAAAATACAGAACGTATGATGCAAACATAGAGGAAACACCAAAAGTATATTTTATATCACTTGTAATGAAAGTGTCATATCAATTTTATCCACTTATACAAGACTACCAGGTGCTCATAGTTTTGGTCAAGGTTTCACGGTAATAACACTGTAGGTAACAAAAAACATAGTAAAGAATGCTTTGGGCGGGATCTTCATTACATTGTTTTTGAAGATGCTCAACACTCAAACCTCATGATGACTTTAATGGTCTGTTTTTTGTTTCAAAGTTGTGATTATTTGATACGGTTGTTTGCACTGGACGCTTACCTGTTACTTCCAAGAATAAATCACAAGGTGTTGGGGTCATTTGGAGCCTTACTGTAACTTTGAGTGCTTCCTACCTTTCTCCTCCTCAGGGTGTGTTCGGGCAGGGTGAACCTCCAGTTGTTACCAATTGCCATAATTTAGGAGTCAGTATTTTGAGGGTCTTGTTCCCCGGGACTCACACCAGTTGGTTAATGTCCATGCAGTTGGTAATTTACCAGTTAGCTCCAAAGCTCCGGTGAATATCAATTGTCCATCCATCCATTATCGTTACCGCTTATTCCCTAATGGGGTCGCGGAGAGAACTGCGAAGTCTAAGTAAAATCAACAAAAGTCAACTTTATATTTTGAAATGGATGCGGTGCGTTACGATTACAGACTATGTAAATGCACACCAACAACATTAACAACATTCATCAACAACCACGTTCAAGATATGATCGATCAATGTCAGGTTTCAATGTTGCTCAGTACTACAACAGTGCAATAGGGCAAAGTACTTTACAGTTCCATACTGTATTTGTATTGTGCAAATAAGCTGAAAGCTTTTCACACACAAACACACACAGTGTAGCAGCAGGCCACACTTGCATGTGAAATCTATGCAAATTTACTACTCACTCAGAATATGTAATTGATGAGGAGCAATTAAAATGTGACCACAGAATGATACGTGTGAGGAACTGCATGTTAATTCGGTACTCGAGGAAAATTACAGCTCTGAGACAACATTTTAAAAATCCTGTTTGAATACCCAACTACTGCAACTTTCCCTAAGGAATTATTGATTTACACACACTAACACTCATTGTTACTCAGTTCTGGATCCCATCCACTTCATGTGAGAGGTGTTTGAAAAAATTGAGAAAATTAATGCTTAAACAAGGCAGGGCAAGCTGAAGTCTAACATGTGAAGCATATTGCAGGTATTGATATTTTAACATTAACTTAGCAAAGAGGAAAAGAATGGGGATATTTACATCTGATGGAGAACTCCTAATTCATGGATCCTTCAACCTAAACTTAATGTTTTTACAATCAAGGTACATGATGCTGCAAATAATGCGTGGATAGTAAGTGTAAATATAGTTAGAGATGTAATAGTACTGTTGGATTTTGAACTGCTACGTCTCCTTAATTATAAAATAATAATAGGCCCTTTCTCTGTCCCTTTTCGCAACATAGTTGTGTGAATGAAAACTGAGACCAGATCGATTTCATGGAAATTTGAATGCATTCATGAGGATGATGTCATTGCATTGCTTATTTTCAGTTAGTGAGAGGAGTTTGAACTGGTCTCCAAAGCTTTCAGTTAGTTGATAAAGCATACCATTAGGGAATTTTGAAAATTTCTGTATCCAGAATGCTGAGAGAGATAAATGAAAAGTCAGCAACACAAAGTGTACAGTTAGTCCACAATAACAAATGCTCTTAGCTTTAATGAATGGCATATGAGTGAATATCTTTATTACATTTTTCATTCAGTGTGTTGCCCTGAATTCTACCTGTTTCATATTAAAATTCCACCTTTACCTGCACTTGTACACAGAAACTTATGCAGTGTATCAACAACAGACTTTCAGTGGCTGAATATAAATGAACAAATTCCAGAGGTAATGACAAACCAAGCCCTATCTTGTTTGTATTAGGCCTTTTCTAATCAACAAATGCCTTTGTTATATCAACTGAGAAAGCTTTGTTTTTCATATTAATGTTGTGTTAATGTTGTGATCTGTGCAACTTTACTGAACTTGGACATTGGACCCTCAGTAAGGTTGGTCTGTGACCTGACTGACAGCAACATGAAAACAAAATCTCCATCTTCTCGTTCTTTCTCTTATTTTTAGCTGATAAAAACTTGAGCCTAGCATACAGTAGCGTACTGACTGTTATACTGTCGTTATTTTCATTAGTACGCATCTGTTCCTACATGTTTTCTGTCTACATCTGCTCCACTCCTGCATTAATCCTACTTTTCATGTCATAGTTTGCCTCGTGCATTATTTATATCTCATGTTGTAGGGATGTCTCCTAAGTCTTGTTCCATAAACACAGAGTGTGGCTGAATGCACTCAGGGCATGCTGCGTGTATTTATGTGCATCCTCTAGTGCTAATCTTTATCCACTGACCCTTTTAGAGCGTTCTGCATTTAGCTACTCCTAATGCAAAATGTTCAAAGAAGACACTCTCCTTGTCTACTTGCAGCGTAAGCTTGACATTTTCATTGCCATCAGCTTACCAGAGATGATAATGAAACAAAGTTTGAAGAGCTTTGTCTGGCAGCTTAATATGACAGACTGATATACTCATGTTAATCATCGTGAATACTAATGCCATAATATTTACCGGTGATAGAATATCTGCTATAATTTCCCCTTTGCTGGTTGGATGTTTGCATCTATAAAAAGAGTGAACCTGGTTGTGTCACACTCAAGTAAACTACGAAAGTGAGATTAAAACTAAGTTTCATGATGGTTGTCAACCAACCTCTAATACAGAACAATTGTTGGTGGGAATGCCTCTGATAATGGTAATAGATATATCTTTTTGTAACCTATGGAGTGAATCTCAAGTGTTAGGTTAAAAAAAAGTTGGTACTTTCTGAGTGTGTGTCATTTCAGTTTATTTGTTATCTTAAATGTTTATTTTGGCCCCCTCCTAGCTCCAGTCAGCTTACTTCAACCTTCGACCAGTCAGCATCTCAGGAGCTTAAGTGTTTTCCTTTTTTTTAGAGCGACACATTTAAAAAAAAAGGCCATCTGCTGGGACTCATTGCACCACAAACAAATTCTTCCTTGAGGGTATGTTACTGCTATGAGGCCTATTTCTTTTCAGCTGTATGGGGAACTCGGTCTGCCATGCACCTACGCTTACATTTGTGAGATCTTAATGATTTTTGTCCCTCGCTTGAAACATCTTTTTCTACTTCAGTGAAGACCATCTCATTTTTAGATTAAGTAAGATTTTACCCGTTATTGGCAATTATCACTGTCTGAAACTATTTATAGGAAAAGGCCTTTCTCATCTGTATCATCTTAGGATGACTGCGATTCCTTTTATTTAAATATCTATGGTAGAACATTTACAAACCTCTCCATTTTGTATCCTGTTTTTTCTTTGGTCGCAAAATATTTTGTGCATATAACAGTTATGACACTATGATGCAGACAATTGTATTGAGGGTTCCTCTGGTATGGTTTCCACACTACCACAATTACAGACTCTTTTACAATTTCTTAATATGATATGAAAAACTTCAGGAATTTTTTTTTTTATTTAATTCCTTTGGTGGAATGATTTCATGAGAAATTAAACTCTTGATTGTACATTATCAATACAGTAGAATATGTTTATAGTGTGTGCCTGAGAATGTAAGACTGGATTTCCAATGTAATACATATCTAGTAAAAACAAAATGTAAAAACCATATGAGTGTTAGGGTCTCCGTGACTCACTTACACTGTGATGAAAATGTGTCTTTCTCCACCTGCTCATTAATCAGGGTGGCAGTACAGATGGTGTTTTTTGACAGAAAAGAAAATGGGAAGATCTGTTAAGTTTTTCTGCTGCTAATTAATCTTTAGTTTCTTCAAATGTAATTAGCCTGAAAGTTAAGGAGAAAGCTGTTGTGTGATTTTAAGAGCATTGTAAACGGTCTCCTTTTACAGTTATTTTTTTATAGGGTTGATGTCCTCCCAAATAGTAATCAGTGGTTTTGCTTGACCCTGCGATTCACCAGTATATCAGTATCACTTCATCATTAAATCCCTATAATGCTGTATGTGTCGTATTTGATACATACGGTTATTGATTTTTTTTCATCATTTAATGATAGAAACTTTGCTAATATCCCTGTTGTACACAACCATATAAACCTGATAAACCTGATAACACCAGGCAGAAGACTACAGACGTTTTTTTTTTTTTTAGAGGGCCAAATAAAGACTTAAAAAAAAGAAAAATCACATTTTCTCGATTTTTTCTTGGATCAGGCTTTAAAGGGATATGCTGAAGTTCCTCATTCGAATTATATTGCTACAACCTCATGTACAAGAACATGTACATCATGTTTTTGAAGACAGTAGGTACAAACATACAACGAAGAGAAAAATTAAGGGCCTGAATCTATTCTCAGTATACTGTATTGCAAAATACATATTAAATCCTGGTCCTCCACATTTGCATCATATTTAGACAATTTTGATTCAACTGCACACAGTGAACGGCTGCATTATCAGTTTCAGTCTAGACCAGCTGTGACTCTTCTGAATAGAGGAATGTATGCATTGATGCCAACAGAATGCAAAATAAACAATGTTCAAGTGATCCCGCATAATTCAGCAGCACAGCTCAACTGCTGGAATTTCGACATTTTCTCCTTTTTCAGTATTGTTGAATCCTGTTTTGATGTGCAGCTAAATTGGCCAAAGAGAAAGGAAAAGGCTAGATATGTCTTAGCTAATTTGAGACAAGACCAGACATTAGGTGGAAATTAAACTACTTAAAATGTCACTTAATTATCAAGCAACTGAATGAATTTAAAAAGCAAGGGCATATGCATAGAAATGGACTTGAATTGGATCTATGAGTATTACCAGATGTTTTACGCAGATGTCAAGAGAGGCCACTGAACATCCTGCCAATGTCAGCGCCAGAGAATTTTCCAATTCCTTTTCAGTTTGATGCATGCTTATGGTCTTTCTATATGTGCCCACAATATATCACAGCAAAATGTGCCACCCAGTAACACCAAGTTCTCCTGCCTGTAACATTTGCTGAGGAATATTCATATAAATGTGTTGAATATCAGAGAAGTACTGGCAACTGAAAGCCAAACGCATCAATTTAGATGGGGCTTTTTAAAACTCGATCATATAAGCACAAAGGACTTTTGGGCAGGTAAATGTAATGTAATTTGAAATGTGTCTTTGGGCTCAGATAGACACAGGCACTGATTAGTATTTAGGCCAGTGGCAGTCAGCCAGTCATTGTGGGGCGCCTGCCTCAGTTCAGTGAAGCTGACAGCTGCTGATGGTGTTTGGCCCACTGGTCATTATGGACTATGACAGAATGCCCCCTGTCACATAAAACAGATCTCTATGAGAGATATCACAATAAACCATAGCAAATTTAGCCTGTGGGATATAAATGAATAACGCACTTAGCTTGACAACACTCCCAACTGCAGCCAAATTAGCAATTTACTTAAAAATGAACATTAAATGTCAACATTATATAGCAAAAAAGGACCAACTGAAAACGGCTGTTTCTGTAAATATATCTTGAGAAATTGATCACATTTTCATTTTGATTTGCTTATGTACAGTATGTGTTAATCTTCACTCAGATACAGCGAGACTGGACACTGTTTAAGGTAAAATCAAGCTGTTGCTGGCTTGATTCGAGGCCATCCTGTTTCAAAAGTTGCTAGCCTGGAGTGAGAGCAATTGTTAGTTCTGTAGTTTATTGATAGCCTGGCCTTCAACGTGACTCTTCAGAAGTTTTAGAATCACAGGAACGATAGAATGAAGGAATACAATCAGTAGAGCTTTTCCTCACATTGAGCGGGGGACAAACCATAGGCTACTTTAAGTCTTTATCATGCCCTTAAGTACAAACTAGTATTACACAGGATCAGAGCCAAGTAAAGAATATTTTATCTCAAATATCAGCAGTTACATCAGCAGCACAACACATTTAGATCTTTGAAACCTCGATATTGAACATAAGTTATCACACCATCAAAGAATCAATGTTTCTCTCAGAGAAGGAAAAACTACTTCATGATATACAGAATGAAATGTTCTAATAGAAACCTACATATAGCATAAACACTGTTATAATATTTCAAGTGATGAGCAGTTATGTTTAGGCAGAGTCAAGGCAGAGGAACATGTATATTGAGTTTTTGCCTACTCTGGCAGCAAATATAAATTAATCCACATTCGACAGAGTTTTCACTTGTTTGAATGTTATCATGCATGCAGACGATAACCCCCAAACAAATGACATAGTTCAGTTGCCACTATTTATGACTTATTGCACATGACTTTTTATATATTTTGTTTGATAACATTAAACTTCACTGCAATGGGAACAATCTTTTCTAACTGATGCACTGTCAACATCCCAGCTTGTGCAAATTCCTATTTTTTTTTACTCTAATGTCCACTACATGACAAAAAAAAGTTAAGTAAAATGTTTCTGTTTTTTCTTTTCTGAAAAACACATGTACTTATAATATAAAAATCTTAGTAAAAGAACAGGGTTTATCTCCAAACGTATTACTGGACCGCATTTTGTGGGGAATGAGCTGGGTTTTGAAAGCCTTCAGGGCCTGTAACTAACCTGTTTTTCTGCCTACGCAAAGGTTGTTACAATGCCCATACACTAGAGACACAATCAACTGGAATCACAGTCCAAAGTGAATCTAAATGACTGAAAAAGAATTAGTTTCATAGTCAAAGGTCTTACCTCATGACCATCTGTTGATCATGTAGGCGATTATTTGTTCATTGACAATGCATCAGCAATATAAAGCACATACGCTGGGGATTTTACCAAGAAATGTTGAAATCACACACCAAAGGCTTTTTGAATCATAAAATTATAAATTTGTTGTCTGTTATGTCAGATTTTTTACTCATATCTATTATTTCCTGGACTGTAAACAACATTGGAAAATATCATTATGCACTTCATTGAATATTGTCAGTTGTGGTGTTTTTTTTGTCAAAATCCAGTTTAAAATGGAAAGTAGAAACCTAAAAGATGTTGTTATGTCAGAAAACGTTTTAAAGTAACAATGTAATTGAATCCCTTACCCTGTTGGGATTGAGTTTAGATTTATGTAATGATGTTGTTTTTGAACACCACACTGAGTTCCCTTAAAAATCTATACCTGCAGCGTTAAATGTTCAGCTCCATCAAATATGAACTGCAATGAGATAGATTTTGGCCAGAATGGTTGAATAAAGTGATGAATCAAGTGAATCAAGTGTCCAAAATTTTCTGATGTGTTATAAATCAAGCCTATTACTGCATCTGGTCAGGGATGGTCTTTTTATTTATTTTCTGCTGGCAGCGATGTTTTCTTTTCTAAATCAATAATGTAGCAAAGATAGAAACTCAGTGGAAGTAAACTTCCACTGTTCAAGGCTCACCATATGAGGCTGACCCAAGAGAACGCACAAACACATCGTCAAATGCTTATGTGCTTAGACGTTGTTACTGAAGTTCTGTGAGGTGAAAAAGAGGCTCAGTGACTTTTGAGCTCTTTCCACTGCCTTTACAAGTGGAACCATGTTTTCTCTTGTTGAGATTTTTTTCTCTCCAGAGGCAGCTGGAAATAAATTCAAGCACTCACATAACGGAGTCATTCAGTTTCCAAAGAAATCAGTTTACATGTGCTTGCACCAACACAAACATGTATACTGACAATTGCTACAGCTTTCTGTGAGTTCCACCCTCATATTTTTCACGCTCATGGAAATCATTTTACTTGAGCAACTTTGGAGCTGTGAACAGAAAGCAAAGAGATCACTGATGGCTGATGTGCAGAGAAAATTTTAAAATAACTGCATTGGTCCAAATACAAGGTGTTCAAACTTAAATAAAACTTAAATGAGTGCAGTTAAGCATTCAAAAAAGTAAAGGAACACGTACTATCATAATTGCAGGAGATTAATTGTAGCAAAACACTTCTAATGCTAAAAACAACTACCTTACATATTAGAATTGAGGCATAGCGAGCTCCCTCTAAGAAATCAGGTACCTTCACCAGCAGATTTTGATTGAGTGGCACACCCATTGACATAAATAACTGGAGGACATGCACAACTGTGTGACCCACTGATTAAGACATGGCCCGCTGAGAACCTGTGTTATACAGGTGTTGCAGCAACATACAGAAAAGCTATGACAAAATAGGATGTGGATGAAGAATAAAGCTGTAATTTAAAAGTGGATCAGGCAAAGTGAAAGAACAAAAAAAAATCTGAAATTTAATTGATAGCTTGATTCTTTTCTCATGATGTAAAGTATTTTTGTAGCACCTTTCTCTAGATCGCAGGCAATATCCTTTTTGCTGGTCTCAAAAAAGTGGTCTCAACTATCCCCTTTAAAATTTGTTTTCCAGCATATCAATACGTTAATCAAGCATTGTCTGTATGAAAAAACTATGCTAAAAACCACTGTATTCATCGTGTGTTACAAAAAGAACAAAAATAATCAAATCTTCAAATCTTTTCATTTAAATCTCAATTACTTGTTATTCTGATGCATGTCAGTTCAGACCTAAGGGTTTTTTTCATGTAACTATTGTCACAATACAAAATGGGTCAGGTTCTCCTTTTTTAAGTTACTTTGGTGAGTCAATGAATGAATTGATTATAGTTAATTATAGCTAATGAAGTCCACACTGAGTCACAGAATCTGCACATTTCACTCCAAAAACTGTAAAGATTTTGTTTGCAATTTTTTGACATTCCTAAATTATTGTGTCTTTTCTCACATCACATCACATCACATCACATAACATCTGCCATCACAAAGCCGGGGACTTGCAGTGCTATTTGTTTGATTTAAAATCTTGGAAAACTTTCAGTGAATTATTAATTGCATGCAAAAAATGGAGAGCAGCACTTTTTTGCAGAATTACTCACATACCCTCACAGCATCAGCATTGTGAGCACTACATTGTTATTATCCCAATACTCTGTTGTGTAGATTTTTCTATGGAACACATACAATAACAAAAGCCCAGTACCACCTCTCACATGCCTCTCAGAATATATACCCCCAATGTAAATGAGCAAATATAGCACACAGTCACTTGTTGGATTGAATGTGGTCAAGCTGCACTGTGGTAGCTCCTACAGCTTCTGGAGGCTGATAAGGTTGTTAGTGCTCTGCAAGCTAAATTAATTTAATCTGCCATAGTTGCTTAGCAACCCGAACTCTGTGTATTTGTTTCTATGTAATCTGCAGAGGTTGTGCAGAGTATTTACATGGTAGTGCCAGCAAAAGAAAGTTCCCTCCCTTTATGGCATCTGGACTACACGGAAAAAAGCCACACCACACTATCACAGGTAGTTGACAGCCTAGGACACCGTATTTTCACATTTTTATGGTGGCAGCAACATACAGTGAGTGTTGAGTGTTATGTATTTAGAAAATAGCCACAAGTGTCAGTTTCAAAATAACTAGTGGAGATTAAATCATGTTAATTGACACAGAAGATATCATTGGACTTCTGGATACCTTTGCTCTTGTTTTATGTTTAATTATATATGTCTGAAACTAATTATGATTCCTTTTTCTTTTTATTGGCCAAGAATACTTTTTATAAACGCAACTCAGTGTTTTTTTCAATGGCACTATGACAAGGTTTTCTTTTTCACCAAAGTCCTTATCTTTTTAAACTAAATCCTTGTGAATCTATATACACATCTCCTGAAAAATGTCTTTAAAAAATAGTTTTTTTTTTACAAAGACCATTAAGCTGAACAAGGCATTCGAGCTGTTGTGATCTTACATTTACAACATTTCTCTAACCATCAGCCAAATTTTTTGCGAAGATCTAAAGCCTGGAAGCAGACCACTATTTAAATACACAGTTCCAAGACTTGGTAATTTAGCAATCTGAATACATGCCAGGTTGCTGCATCCGTCAGAGAACGAACACCATGCTTCTATCAGCTACCCCTATATACAGTTTGTAACAGTTAATTATTTTGGCTGTGGAACATGGTTTTGATCATTGTTTATTTCAGGCCCATGTATTTTATTTCAAAAGGAGTAAAACTAGTTGATTAATTTCTTATCTACAATTGCTCTGGCACAGTCCTGTTAAAGTGAATTATAAAGAAAAGGGTCAAAGTGGACAAAGAGAGAACTGTGTGTCCTGTCACATCAAACAATAAAGGATGAAGATGAAACATATTCACCAGAGAAGTGGTTAGACGAGCTGTCAGTGAACCTAAGTAAGCAAATAAAAAATGTCGGATCAGAACTACCTTCCCAAGTCTGACTTCGGGAACCAGTGACTATTCTGTTTTCTGATTTTAATTTAATGATTACAAAAAACTACGGGTTATTTTCACAATCCCTGGCCCTGAAAGATATGGCACATGATGATGTTGTTAAAGGATTTCATATATGTGGCACTATAATTAGTTTCATTAGAAAGGGGATTTTGAACAATAATGCTTTTAGAATTATTTTCAGTATGTGTACTCATTCAGAACCTTTTCGGCCCATTCATGGATACATAAAGATCAAATTATCTTTCCCCTGACTATTGACATGCAATATTTTCAGATATCAGAGATACCCCGAGTCTACCCACAAGAAATTGGTTGTTCTTTTAATCTTGTTTCTGCTTATTTTTTCCAATAACCATGGACTGAAATGACCTTCTCTCTCCCATTATTGAACACTGGCAACAATACTGTTCTTTTAAAAAGTGGTCCTCGTCTCAACTAAACAATCAAACCAGTCTATCAATTATTATAAAAGCCATAAATCTGAGGATTACTTTGCAAACTGTAATATACACCCGGGTTTGTTCTTTTGTAACGAATTCCAGGAATTTCATTTAAAAATGCTTTGAATACACCCTAGAAGAAAAGTTCACATGAATATTTTTAGAAATATTTTTATATTTGAACCTGCAAGTAAGTGTCAAAGTATCGTGTTAGCATGAATACACCGAAAGGTCAAGAAAATATCCATCTACATTTGTGTTGTAAAGCAACAGCGACAGTGACTGAGGATCTTACATCTGTTGCACAGCTGCTTGTGAAAGAAATCTCCGAATGAACATTCATGGCATGGCAAAGGTATGTTCTACCTATTAATGAATATTAATAAAGCCTGGCTACATTATAGGGCAAGATTAAAGTCTCTTTCCTTTGAGGGATATATCTGGGGAATTTAAGCATATTACATGTCTTTATCACACTGACAGCAGCAACAGCCCCTGTCTCGGGTCTCCACACTGAGTTATGACCTCATCATTTCGTTTTTACAAAAGGGAAAAATTAAATTAGTTAGAGTAATGAGCCTGGATGCTTTTCATAAGAATTACAGAGCTCATTGTTCCCCAAGAGAGTATTCTGCTGCACGTACCGTCATCTCACTTAAACCAGGACACAAGAAAGAGATGCCAGGGGTCTATCTTTTTAAACTGGACTCCTCACGGGGGTCCTAGATCAAAGATGAAAGCATGCTGAACAGTCTGGGAGACTAAGGTGAAGGGTGCCATGAAGGGAATAGGGAGTGCGATATATCAAATGAACAAATTTGCTTTCCGTTTCCCGGTAGGCTATGGAGTAAATTCTTGGTGCTTAAATCGGTATTGGACAGACAGGGAAGGAGAAGAAGAGGGCTCAGATGGTAGAAAGAAGTTCATGGTGAGACAGTTATGTGAAAGTGAATGAATGCGTAATTAACGACGCTCTTACTTCTAATTAAAACCTCTTAGCTTTCTCCTCACAAGGTTGCAGCAGCTGGTAAAGAGGAGGCCCTCACTGTGAGATGAGAGACATAAATTTTATGTCAGTATCATGAGGCAGCACCTGGTTATGCCCACACCTGTCACTGTTGGCATCATAGCTCATTTTGTCAATGAATTACCATCCTCCTGGGGTAAGAGTGAAAAAAGCTGGATTCTCTCATCCCAGAATCAAAATCTCTGGTGACTCCAAACTGTTACTACGTATCCATTTTCAAAATTAATATATATCGTTGTTTGGTTCAGCTAGGCAGACACCTGCCACCTCTATTAAAAATGTCATACTCCAGATCTGAGAGATTTCCCCCGAGGAACCACATCACAGTATTGCCTTGTAACTATAACTTAATATCATGTCAAAATCTCCTGAGGATGATAGTAAAGCCACAGAAAGAGGGAAAACAAGAGCAAGTCAGATGCTTGGAGAAACAGATGGAGGCCAGGAGCAGGCGGAAGAGAGTTGCATAAGGGAGTTGGAAAAGAGGAAAAGGAGACTTAACACAACGATTTTTAACAGAATGCCATCCCATGAGATGATTAGGCAACATGGGAACAATAAAGGGCCATCACGCCGTTTGAACAAAAAACAAAACAAGAATGGAGAACAGAGGTGGAATGTCTTTTAGTATAAAATTTTAATGTTAGTTCAATAAATTATTCTGTTGTATTTTATACAAATGCCTTTAACCCGAGCACAGGCAGTCCTCTGGGATGCACATACGTGGGAAGTTATCCCATCATGAATATCTCACTCTTCTTGATATTGAGTCTTTAAGCTGTATAACTTGGTCCAGTCTTCCATAAGTTTTCAACATTCCTGATCCCCCCACTTTTTGTTATTTAACTAATTCAGCTTAGTCAACTTCTGAACTAAACCAGAATTACACTCCATATGCAATCTTTGACGACATAGTAATGTGTTAATGTTCATTCTGCTGTTGATGATAATGATCCAAGTGACAAAGTGCCATTCTGCATTGAAAACTTCTGAGTAAACCCAACTGCTGATGAACTCATCTGCTTAAGTCCTGTTAATAGCTGGCGCTTAAGCTACTACCACCAGCCCAAGCTGACTTAAAGCTTTAAGATGGAAAAAGAAATAAGCGATCATCGAGAAAAGATCACTATTTCAACCATGAGCCGCGTTGCATTTAAAATGGTAGAAAATTGATTCAAGCAGTAAAACAACTTGTCATCTTTGTGCTCGCTGATAGCATGATGAATTGCTACTGTGGACACCTCGATCACCTAAGCTGTCTCAGTAAGACACACTTGATCACTGTCAGAGAAGCTCAAGATGGTCAGAGATTGCCGTATAGGCAAGGGACTCAACGTCTTCTATTTTCTCCCTGTCCTTCACTCCATCACCAAACCATACTCATTTATGTCAACCTCCCTTTTTCTCAGTCTGAAGATGAAAATAACTGGAAGGACAAATACGAGAAAGAAACTACCTCGGAAGTAGTGTAGGACAAGGTAAGTAACTCCAGAGAAACAGTAAATTAGCTGTTTTTAGTTAGTTTTAGCTTTTTCATTTAGGTAGAAAGAGAAATCAGGATTGGCTCTTAGGTTTTTTTGCAGTGTTGAACACAGACTTCAGTCTTTTAATGACTGACCAACTCTTTAAGTTGAACAGAAATAAGGCATCATTCTTCTTAAAGTTGATACCAGGACCCAAGGATGCCTGCGGGGGTTTGCCTTTGAGATGAAAGCCCAGAAGCTCTTAAAAGGGTTAAATTCATACGTATTCATTAAAGACATCCAAACAACACAGATATTCATTGGAAAAAATGTGATAAATGAATTAATTCTAGAGACTGCATTTGTCTTCAGTTAGAACCACAGGTGTCTGGAATATAGATAATCATTACTTCAACCTCAATGAGCTCATTGATATAATTTTTGTGCCACACTGAATCTGGACAAGAGGAATAAAAGAAAAGGGACATACAGGGAAGAAAGGCAAAGAAAGGTTGCCGAACGAAGCTGAGCTGAAGACGGCACGACTATGTCCAAGCAGCGATGCGTGACTGCAGCTGGGCATATTGAGTAATGACACAAAAGATTATGGACTAAATCAAATTGGCTAGTTTGAAGTTTGGAATTTTAGATTGGAAGAACACATGGCAATTTTTTCCATAAAGATGATGCCTCAGAGGAACATTTTTTAAAGACAAACTGTGCATATTCACATAAAAATTAGACTAGGACTGAAAAAATACAGTCCTCAATATGAAATATATTTTTCTGAATGTGGTACATTGGACCTTCAGTTCATTTTGGACTAAATTAATTATTCTTTCACAGTGTCATCATGTGAAAGATGACACATGTACCACATATCACTTGCTCGTCCATCACGATGGTGACCTAATACATAACTCAGAAAGGACTGAGAACTTGGAATAAAACATTGTGAAGGGACCTGCTGGTAGTTTTGGTCAGATAGACAATAAGATTTTTACGAATGATCCCAGAATAGGCTTTGAAATGAAAGCAAACAAGTAAGCAACTTGACTGACATCATTGATTTCCATAGTTAAAGTAAACCCAAAAAATTAATGAACCCAATTATTCAGCAAGCCCAAAGAGGCAGCATGGGTTTCGGCATCCTCTCCACAGACACTTTGACAAGGCTCACCCATTCAGATAGACGATGATCTTTACAAAACGAGGACAAAACTTGTCTGCATCAAGTGTCACCTCATTGTTTATGTGATGCATCTACTGGATATATGTCTTTCCTAACAGCCACTATTTCTCATTTTTAAATATTGATATATCCTTGTAGTCTAGAAATGTGAACTTTGTTTGGTTTGAATCTATTACAAACAGCACAATGCAATAAACCACCCCATGCCTGCCAGTCCTCTAAAAAGCCTAACCTTATTGTGCACTTCATCTCAACAGTAGCTCGTATATTTATTAGGAGCACCAAATTAAGTTGTTTTTTCCTTCACATAATATCAATTATAGCTGAATAATAAGATAGGTTGCCAAAAGCAGATTTTTATTGCACTCCTAACTGAAAAAAGACACTCAGACTAGTGTTATGAATGAGAAGATGGTTGGGTTTGTGTACTTATTGCTCTTTACAAAGGCAGTGTAAAAAGTGGCATATTTAAATACAATAGATTTGACATTTAAGTATAAATTTACAAAACTTTCTAACACAACTAAAGTGCTGTCAATTAATAATCTGAATGGGTTTATGGACAGCACCAAGGAGAGAAAACATCTGGAATTCAGCCAATGGGCCAGAATTATGCATTTTGTGTGTCCTGAAAGCAGCGAAAAATGTTGTCAAAAGGAACACATTTCAGAAATATTTCAACTCATAGTTATAACTGACACGCATTCGATTGCTGGCAGGTGACCTCTGGGCAAGCACACATTGAAAGCAGCCAAATTTCCTGTAAACTCCTAACAAAGTTTTCACAGTCAAAAAGAGCCAAATGTGTCTAATATGATGGTACGTTTCTTCTCTTGCCTTTTTAACACTCTTTGCGCATTCAAAGTTTAATTTCCCTCTCAAATCAAATACATTTTAACGAAACATCAAAGGAGACTCATTCACTCGACACGCGGATGGTGCCAAAAAATAATTCTAAAGTGCTGAGCTCAAAAGCTGCCCCTCTCAAACAGCCCTTTCTCTGAACCTTGACCAGTGAGGTAAATGATCCTCCAAAGCATGATTTTCAGAGTTTCACTGCATAAAGCGTTTCTGTATCAATTAATTTCAGGAACGTTTGACATATGACCTTCTCTTTTCATTTCCTGCTGCTGAAATGAGATTGTTAATTTTCTTTCCAGAATTTGAGCATAATTTATCATCTAAATGATGGTTTTAGTTAAAATCCATTATATCTTAAAATGACGTTTTTTGATACAGCCTTCTTTGTATTTGGAGCCTTTGAATCCTCTATGCAGTTAAAAAAGTTCAAATGTAAAGCCACGCCAAAAGCTAAAAGTGAAATTCTTCGACATGATCTCAAAAAATATTTGCTTTTGATTCTTTTTATGAAAAATAGATAGACATAGTCTTACTGAGCCTCAGCGACTCATTTTGCCATCTTAAGTAGAAATAAGTAGAGATAGAAAGTTGGTATTATGTATAATTTTCCACTGAGCTCTGATAATCCCTGCACAACACCTTGATTTCTGCATTTGTTAAAGAAATTGACGCTCAGTATTGGCAGTAGGGAACTTGCTACTCTGCTTGGCATTTTAAACTCTGATATTGTATCCATAGTGGCATGAAAGATGTATGTTGAACGTTCTTTTAGACGAAAAAGCATCCCCAAAGCATAACATTTTCATTACCACGTTTCACATTTGATATTGTGTAGGTCAGCAGCCAACTGAGCCTGAACCTTCTTCAAGGCTGTTTCCACACCAGCATGCAGCAGGATTTCTGAGGATTGCAATAAGAGTTATAATCGCTCTCTTTCGAGTGTTTTTTCAGCAGCAGGAAGCACTCTGATTTATCGGCCATTCAAATTCATCAGATAGATGTATGGAACTATTTGCTACCTCAATGCAAAAGAAGAGCTGTTTTTTATGTAAACTCATAAGAAAAGTTGTAGTACTAAAAACTAGGAACATTGTGGAACTTCTTCAATAAGATCCCCACTGTTAGCAATACACTGACTTTTCGTAAGTCAAGTCAGCCCATTTGTCCTTAAGACAAAGCTCCTCTATAAAGCTCTCTTGACCTACTTCCTGTCTTGTGACTGCTGACAGGTGCTGTACACAAGTGAGACACAATGACAGGAACTGTTTATTTCTCCCAGAACATCTGTTCAAATATCCTGTTGGAAGGACCGTCAGGGGACCTACAGACTCTTTCATCTAACATAATGTGTTGTGAAACGTGATTGGTGGTTTTATAGGTTTCTTCATTCAGAAGACTTGACGATATTTGTCTAGTTCTAGATCAGGTACTATTTACAATAAGAATACTATTTTCCGAGGACAAGTCAAAGGAGTCCATATGATACGGTTTTGACTATTATTACAGCATAAAATAAACTTTTGCATGAAGAAAAATCATTTTTCAGATGTTGATTGGATTTGTCTTCAGATATTTTAGCCATGAGAGCCAGTTAAACTATTGGATTGTCTATGAAAAAAGGGGGATGTCTGAAAAATATGCCCTGCTTTGTTTGCTTGTACAATCAGTTCAATGGAATAATTCTGAAAACATCTCACATTGACTTCAGATGCAGTCTAGATGTATGGCTTCACGAAACCACTAATGGAAAAGCGATGATTAGGAGAAAAAGTTTGCCAGTTGAGGAGGGAAATCTAGCAGCACTATCTTTTCTGAATGCTTTATTTCTTAGTCGTCTGATTCATGAAAATACGGTGCAGTGGGCCGATCTCTTGCAATGTTCACTGGTGGACAGATGGATGGCACCTTGACAAACAAAGAAAAACAGACAGACTGTGTCGCTTCTCAAGAACCAGGGAAGTGGTGACAGGCTATCTCCATGCATATTGATGCCAGCCAGCCAGACTAGCCTTGGTTTGATTGAATAGTCACACAATGGGAAAAGGCAGGCTACTTTTCATGTTCGTCCATCAATCAGTGAGGCAGACTGCAGCTTTCTCAGCTTTGTTTGAGTGTCAATTAGCTGATGTGGTTTCGTTTGCAAAATGAATTTCAGTGGGTTGTATTTTTTTCATGAGGCAGTCAGCATATAATGTACAGCTGGGGGACCAATCAACTCGTTTGAACATCAGCAAAACAGATTCATGGCCAAAAAAGCTGAATGGTCAAGTGATTTTTCTTTAATGATTAGTAATCAAAAACAAAGCAAAAGCTTCCCTCAAGCAGCATTAACAATCTCAACATGGAGAGAATTGCTTGGTATACTTTTTTAAGGTTTGTGATTAAAAAAAATCAAATTCTCACATTTGTATTTTGTTTGGCCTGTTGTGTAATAGTAAATTTGCTTTGAACATCTATCTCATTTTATTTCTCCAGGATTTGAACAGCACTTAGCATTCTTCATGATCTCCGACCAGGCCGCACTACTAAGCCACAAAGAAAAATAATAACTGTGTAATGTTCCAATGGAAATGTTTTTCATTGGCCATAACTAAAATGACTGCTTGTTTGTGTTCAGATGAGTGTGGTTTTCCTTTGTTTTTCTGATAATCTGGTAACCTGTCCAGGGTGTACTCCACCTCTCGTCCAATAGTCAGCTGGGATAGACTATGGCCACCCTGTGACCCTACTGGGAATAATTGGTATAGATAATGGAAGGATTTCTGTCTGTAAAGCAGCTTCATAATTGGAAGCAGAAGTTCACCGTAAAATACCCTTTTAATCAACTTGGACTTATTCATTTGGATCATTATTTGCCATCTTCCTCTCTGCAGCTGCCCTCAGATCTCCCCCAGCCGAAAGTGCCTCCACAGATCATCAGAATTGATGGCATTATTTAATCCTGGCATGTAAATAAACCTTCTTTATTCAAAGCTCTGTTTCTTACCTCTATTTAAGGGTCCAACCTCTTTTTAAGGAGGGAAGGGATTAAACATAAACTGGCAGGCTTCAGAAGATAAACATTATTCATATGTTTGACTTGTGGCTTGATTTATTAAGGTAATATGAAACTTGAACCATTATTAACAAGCTACAGTTCCATATGTGAGCAGAATTAGCATCTGGACAATTGCAGCACATTTGGAGTCTCCAATTTAACCTGATTTGCATGTGTGGCTGACTTGGGACTGATAGAACTCTGTCTTTGTGCTACTGATAGACTAATCCACGTAGCTAATTAGACCATAATGGAAAAGGGAACACTTTAAATACAGATTAGTAGCATTTAATCACTTCTCAAATTACATAATTCACAATTTTTTTTGCTGCTACTGGTCTGGACATGTTGAGCAGCAGCCTGTTTAAAGCAAATGAGTGATACTTTGTCATTAAAATTTCATCAGTGACTTTTTTTTTGTCAACATATGGACAATGCGCCGATATACAATTCTGTTTTTTTTAAGGGAAGGCTGGTTGACGGAGGCAGAACAGGTTATTCCACCATATTCAAGAGAGCAGAAGATCTTATGATTTAAATGAGTCAGTCCCAAATCTTAATCATAAAGGGACCAAAAGATGAAATGTCCCAATAGAATGTCCAAAATATGTATATTTTATAAAGATCATCATTTCTATTGAAGCAGCATCCAGTATAGATTAAAGAAGGCAAGTGAAATGATAAGAGACTTTATTTATCTTTTGCATTTGTAAAACTGGAGTCTCTTGGAGAAAAGATACTGGTTAACAAAAAAAACATTGTCACTTCCAGAAAATATTTATTGTTTAGTAAGCTGTTGAATTGTAACTTGGAAAAATTCTGTGGTGGTGAAACTGGCTTCCAGCAAAAATGGTGGAAAGGGGCTTTTTCCCTCTGGTGAGTTGTTAAACGCCAGTGGATCCACTAAGTCTTTCTGCAAGGTTAGTCAAAGACATTGTGACAAGATCCACCAAAGCTTCGACAGCAAAATGAACTTAGCGGAGGTTCTGCCACTTTCAGAGGACAGACAAAAAGAAAAGACTGGAGCTTTCTTGTAGGAGATCCTAGAACAGTCACGGGTGAGGACGTTGAGTTATCAGGACACCGGCAGCCACCATCCCCACTGGGAAAAGGAAACACAAACAAAGAGAGAATATGGAAAAAACTCAACATCAGATTGCTGACAGAAATATGTTCAACTGAGCAAGAAAACCTTCATCCTGTCCTGACCTGTGAAAGGTTATTCGATAAATAAACGTAGGTGAATTTAGTCTGAAATCATTGACTAGTATTTCACTTTCAGATTTTTTATTACACTTTTAGGTGACTTTTTTTCAGTTTCAAACTTTGACACTGTTTTGGTGTGAGGGGCAGGGCTTTAGAGAACAGTGTGGTAGAATCATGAGCTACAGCTAGCTGACGTGGCTCCTTCTATTGCACTGCCTGCAGTAAATATGGGAAACACAAAATTATATTAACACAATTATTAACCACAGCGATAATATGGATTTTTAGGTCAACACCGTACATACACAGAAGTCTAAAAGTGATCAAAGTTGCCATATTGATCAGCATTCACACTTAGAATGCATTTTTGTAAATGTATTATTGTGTATTTATTAACTGACGTTAGCAGTTTCGTTAACATTTTTATGCATGAAAGTATTATTTAGTGAGTGAGATAAGAAAGTAAAAAAACTGTTCTGTGTGCACCAGTGTATTACTCAACCAAAACTTTGGGTATATAAAGTTTATCTAATTAATTGTAATGAAATAGCATCCTTTCAGGATCCATATCAGGATCAAAAGATCATGCCATTAATAATCTGACAGGCCTTGTTCTGAATATATGATATGTTATAGTCAGAAAATAAACACTTCTTTTGTGTGAAAGGGATTTGGTTGTTACATTGCATTTGTCTGGATTGGCTATGTCTAGACAGGTTGTACTTGCATCTGTGTTATGAGAGTTTGTGTAAAAAGGAGGTTTGTTGTTTCTTTTTCGGTCACAAGGCCAGTGACACCTGCCCAGTGAGTAGAAGATTTGTGCATCAGTTCCTACCAATAAACAAGAGC
Organism: Menidia beryllina; assembly: GCA_013363375.1. Lineage (NCBI taxonomy): Eukaryota > Metazoa > Chordata > Actinopteri > Atheriniformes > Atherinopsidae > Menidia > Menidia beryllina. The sequence continues at coordinate 3,152,404 of JABUIW010000020.1, forward strand.
TTAAGGGATTAAAAGCTTTGCAGGAAGTAAAGAAAATGACGTTACTAATAGTGTGTCCTGCAAAGATCCAAACCAATGTGAACAAAAGAGGAGCATTCTAATGCAATAAATCCCAGTATTTTGCACGCTGAAAACACAAGCAATTTGCAAAGAAAGCTTACTGTATTTAATAAATTACATATTTGTATTGCCATGGAATCGCGCTTTTAAAAAATTGTTCTCTCAAGTGACTACTGGTTTATGATTCACATTCTTGTAGCCAGCAGTGTACAGTATATGGGTGTATGAGCATGTTTGTTTTGCTTTTACTGCTTGTAGGCATGTGCCAGTGCCAACTGATGGGCTAATGCCTAATGTAAAATGAGAAGGTGGCAGAATAACATCCAGGGGCATCCTTATCTCCCAGTTGTTTTTCTAGTAGCTTTGCAAAACTAAATTGGCATGTGTCCCTGTTATATGGCCTTCAGGGTGGCTGCAACCAATAATAACCATTTATGTCTTGACAGACCTCAGGCATTCAGCCACAGCATGTAAAACAGTAGGGAGCATTTATTTACTGATTCTCTCATTCATTTATTCATTTGAATTAAAAAGAGTCCTTTTTATTTTGGGGTATTTTTTTCATATCTTTCATTTACCACTTCTTATTTCTTGAATATAATTAGTTTATCCTTATGCATGACTGTTCTGTACAAAATTGCCTTTACAAAACTTGTTTGCATTGGTTAAAGTCAAAATAAATCACCTCGACAATTTATCTCACACTGAGCCAGATGAGTTCAAACAATTTAGTCCATTTTTGGCCTTGTGAAATGATAACCTTCATAGGTACAAGCAAAGTCATCAAAACGTTTGCTGTTAGCCTTTAAGACCTGTGCATCTGAGTGATGCCAAAGCCCTTCAAATCTTTCTTTTGATGAGCAAGCAGGAGCTATGCTATGCAAATGTATTACATGGCAAGTACAACATTGAAAGTATATTCATGCACATTAATTTAATTTAAAACAATACATTAACATTTTCCGATAGAAACTCATGTGATCTTCTATTTTCCAGCATTTCTGCATCTTAAGTCATTCCTTTTTTTCCGGAGACCTTTTTTTAAAATTGAGCTATCAGGTTTGAATTATGCATGATTATTTTTTAAAGTGTATTATTATTTTTTATCAAACACAACGGGAAAAAAAAAAGTAAAGTTTTAAATTGATATTTTGAAGTGACTTAGCCTCGCCCAAAGTTCAAAACTCAGAAGTGTGGCTCTGATCAGTTTAACCATGTAAGGGAATACATACAGGAGCGATTAATAGCAGTCTTTTACTACATATCAAAATACGAAAAAGCAAGGGGTCAGTTTCAGCTTAGCAACAGTGGGAACCATTGCTTATTATTTCGTCATGCATGGCTCGTCCCAATAGTTTTGTACCTCTCTGAGAAGAGATGGACTGTAAATTGTCTGGATATTTGATAACGTTTCAGATGTTCACTGCAAACATCTCAATATTTCCATCTTCATTTGGTCTTTTTGTTTTAAATAATGGCCGCTGTCAGTTCCTTTTGTCAAGATTGCATGCTACTTGAACGTCAACACTACATGTTTTCCAAGTAAGCAGTGTTTTTGCTGTAAATGCGGTATGTAATTGCATTTTCTTTTATTATAAATGGCTGAATTCACAATCAGCCTCCCTTGCATTGATTCAAACAATTTTGTATTGCGAGTGTTGGGTAGAATCCAAATACCCTTTTGTCTCCAGTGACCTCTGGGATATGCTAACACACCGGGGATGCATCTTTGGCCAGGCTCTTACAAATGTAACTCGTTTCCAAAAGCAAGAGAATTAAATTACCATGTAAAAAGGGTAATACACGGATGTGTAAAAACAAACACAGTATCAGTGTTTTTTCTTTACATTTTACAGATGTATTACTATACATGTGTGTATGTGTGTGTGTGTGTATATGTGTTAACACGTATACACACATTGATATCATTACACGGTAATTTAATTCTGTTTCACACACATATTATTTCAAATCTAAAAGCTTGGTGATTCTCCTCTCTCATGAACTGCCTAAAAGTTTAGGATTTGGCCTTTCATTTTTTCCCCTCATAGTGATGATGCTGATCATAATCACACAGAGATACTTTTTTTTCCGAATAATAGTCGAAGCTTCTGAGCACTCTGAAAAAGCCAGCTGATGAATTTTTAAACGTTAATCTTTGAAGAAGCAGCAGGAGTGCACTCGTCAGTAAAACGAGGGGCTGCCAGGAATCTACAGCAGGATAATTAATTGTTGAGTCTTTGTGGCGGGCATGCATCTACTGAGACTCATTGCAGATATTATACAGCTGTTAACTTTTGAGCCTATCCAGTGCTCTTTTTCTCTCTTTTTCCATGGACCCCCCTTCATCTTCCTCGTGCATCTCGTGCTAGTGTGTGTGTGTTTATGTGTGTGTGTATACATATGCACGTGAGACTGTGTGGTGCTCTGTGGAATGAAATATATCTACAAATGTGTGCAATATACACGTGATTAAGTGCCTCAAGCCCCTTGCGTCTGGAAGCCAGATGTTGCAGTGTGAAAATGCAACTCCATTGACAAAGAGCATTGTAAAGCAGTGCTGGCATATTGGGAAGGGCTGGGACTTTAATTTGCTCATATCTAATAATTAAAAACAGAAAAAATAACACATTGGAAAAACTAAAAAATATACCTCCATCGCACCTTTATAAATTTCTGGAAGACCAGTGACCCTTGTGCACACCTTCCTGCCTCGTAGCTAGTAGCAATGGGTAGTAATGGTTATTTACTAGCTGTAAAAAAAAAAAATGCACAAGATACATTGTGGTCAGTGAATGAAAAACCTCACGAAACAGTGATGGAAGACGAGACCTATTGCATTTTTTTTTTCTTTTATCTGTCAGATATTGCAAGAAAATAAGCAGATAGACTCATTTGCAGGTTATAGAATGGTCACATTCTATTTTATCCTCAAAGACAAAAATGTACCTGCACAAGAGAGGAAGAGCTCATCAGTAACTGATGACTGCTATGTGCATTATGGATTTCACCGCGAGTAAGGAAACTCTTACCATCCCCGCAGGAGTTTATATCTGGTCTCCTCATGAGGGCATTCGTGCCCTCTCAGTTAAATATGCTTTTAAAATTAAATCTTGTCCAATCAACCTTGCTTTAGATGGTGGTGTGTGGAGACCGAGGGCTGTTTTTACCACATCCTGATTGGTCCATTTTAACCACAATCACACCAGCAAGGTTTTCCACTAGGATTTGGATTGACAGTCAGGACGAGGCTCAAGACAGATCTCAGGCGCAGAGATTTTGGCAAAAAGAGGATTTTAATTAAACAAGGATGCACTCGCAGGGAGTGGAAGGCAAGGCGAAAAGTACAAAATAATAATCACTCAGAATGAGGACAGAACAGCTAGGAAAACAACAAATAGTGATCACTCAAATCGAGGCAGACAAAGCTATGAACAAAGTACAAAATAATACTCACTCAAAAATTAGGCTGAAAACTATGTAGTACAAAACAATTATCACTTGGAAGAGGAAAACTCATGGAGATTTAGGAAAAGGAATTCAAGGGCAAGGTTAAAGCACAGTATCATAAGTCAATAGACCAAAACACACTGGCACAAGACAAGGGGGGCACAGACTATTTAAACACATAAAGGGAAGGGAACCCCAGGTGAACATAATTGGTGATTAGGGGAGACAATCAGACATGTGACACAGAAGGAAGTGCAAGTGACGAGAGGAGATGTACCTTTCAAAATAAAACAGTAAATGACAAGACCAAGACATGCCAAATGCCAAAAATCCTCCAGGCATGACAGTTATCACAAGGATGGCGCTTTAGCTTAACCTGTGAAGTTAAAAAACGATGAGCGCTTTGTCTAATGTTGCTATTTCATTAATATGTCATTAAGGGGGATTCATAATTTTCATGTGTGCAGTATACAGTTAAAAATATTTTACTGGCATTGTTCATACCTAAGGCAAATTTGACTTTATGTTATTTTAAACCTTACAGTATTTTTATTTTTTGTGACATTAAGTTTTTTTCACAGCTGAATTTTGTGTCCTATCCCTAATAAATTTTAACTGTATGATCATATGGTATGAATGACACTTGTTTATTATATTTGTTATTTATCTGAAGTTTGTTATAAATTTGGTTCTTGGGCATATTCAGGATTTATTCCTTTAAGTGGACAGAGTTGATTGAGACTGATAACATTATCTTTTGTTGGAATGGTAATTTAAAAAGTAATTCATTTTGTTGTGTTTTCACTTCAGAATTTTCACATGAAATAAAAAGTTAAAATGACCTCTTGAAAGCTCTTGTGCTTCAGCATTACAACCCCGTGTTTGTTTGCTCAGAACAAAATCTTTCCATTTCTATGTTAGTAATTAACCCCTGTTGAGGCCTAAAGCTGCCCAAGTTAATGAAGTTGAGATTTCTGTCCAGGATTAATTAGAGCTCAAATGGGAATGTAGTGGGCTTGGGGTGCTTGTGTACTGGGGAGGAAAAGAGAGGTGGTGGGGTGTAAATAAACAATGTAATAAATGACGCAGTGCACAGTCTTTAATGCACAATTAAATTGGGATTGTCTTGGGATCAGGCAAAGCACACACAAGTTACTCTCTTAAGCTTGCTTCATATATCAAGCCTTCATTCTTAATGGTTAGAGTCAAACCAAGCAAACCCCTTGGTGATATTTAAATGCTATGAATAAACACACAGACAGATTTTCTGATGTCTTATTACCAACCAGTAAGATAACCTAGAACATCTTTTCAAATTCACCTGGGACTGAAAAGGGGGAAAAAAAACATCCTACCTTGCAATGAGAATTCAACATAAAAACAAAAGACTAAATAGCAAATAAGATTTCAAACAAATGTAATAACCCCACAATTCAACACTGCCTATTGTTCTTTGTTTTGTTTTTTTATTAGTATCTCGACCAACAAACTACTAAATCTTCCCCTGGTTTTAAAAGCAGGCATGAGGATGCATTTTAGTGTCAGCCTGATTGTTTGGGCTTTACTTTCACATTGTGAAGGTCAAGGCTTGTGTCTTTTTGTTGACATGTGTTGGGTTGCCCATTATATTAATTTCATATAAAAGCCGCTTGCCAAGAAACAGCTCAGGGATAGGCTGCAGTTTGCAAGATAAAACAACTACATTGTAATCTGTTTCATATAACTGGTCTCAAACTACATCAACGTATGGCAGAATAACCTCAGCAGCTTTTTTTGTGCATATATAAAAAGTCATTTGAACACAACAGTATGTTTTTTTTGGAGTAAATTCCCTACTCGAAAGCACCATATTTTCAGTAGTTGTGTGTTCAGGTTCCTCCCTCAGTACGATTCAGATGATACATACATCATAAAAATCCATGTGTCACATAGCCATACACCTGGGCTTTATTGTGCCTGCAGTGTGAAGTCAGAGCCATTTTTGTAGTGACAGAAAGGTGTAGTTTGTGACAGGAACGTATATCATTCTCTGCAGCTTAGCAAGTCCAAAGATGCTAAGCTACAGAAGTTGCTGCAGATTTGTTGAGTGTCCTTGCTCTTTTAAAGTTTGAGGGCACAGTTGTCAGCTTTGTATCAACTCTTGACGGATAGGTTCAGTGAGATGTGGGTGACATTTATGACAATTTTCAGGTTAAAAACCACTAGTGTAGGCCTTGTTCTATTGTTGCATGCAACTTGTTTGATGCTGCAATACTTTAATTCTCTCCAAAAATATGATTTTTAAGATATAACGCATGTCTTTTTTCAATGGAATATCATGATGAAATAAGAAATAATTATAAGGTCTATAATATTAATCATTTAAAGCATTTCTAATCTTCACTAACAAAACTTACTTTGTGACTGAGAAATGTTTGTACATCTATGAGTGTGGTACACAAGTACTGCTAAGTGGCTGACAACAGTACTAATCTGATATGTGTTCACTGAAATCCACTTCTATCCTTTGATGATGAACATCTCCAGAGATGTAAATTTGCTGGCAAAGTGTTAACATGTTTAATGTGACTTTCCCACTTGGCATCATGTCTCTTGGCTTGATGATTCCTCAGTCCTCAGATGCTCCTTAAATGAAGTTCCTAGTTCACAGAGCTAAGAAAAAGAGAGAGAGGGAGAGAGAGAGAGAGAGAGAGAGAGAGAGAGAGAGAGAGAGAGAG
>JABUIW010000020.1:3158640-3362395 GCA_013363375.1 Menidia beryllina
GAGAGAGAGAGAGAGAGAGAGAGAGAGAGAGAGAGAGAGAGAGAGGGTGAGAGAGAGAGAGGGAGAGAGTCATATATATGGTATATATGTAAAAACACATACAACCGTGTAATAAATTAACCAATTCTACAAAGAAGACACTTATTGACCATCAGACTTAAAGTGTTTCACTGGGCAGTGAAACACTTAAAGTCTGACAGTCTGTGTCTGCTGAGCTGAAGCATAGCAGACGGCCAAGACCGTCCTGAATAACATGCTCATTTGTCCATGTTTTTTCTTCATCTCCCATGGGACTTTCCCTCCTTCTGTTGCCGTATTCCTTATTTCTGAAAGTTTTCTTTTCACACGAGATCTTTATCATAGGAAAAAAACACATGTTCAACAGTTTAGTTTGCAGAACTCAACAATTAAGTGGAAAAACTGTGAAAACTCTGTGGAAATGAGATGCCTGAAAAATGTGTATTATGCATGTCATCTACTTTGATGCTTACCTTTGGCCTGTGTCCCTTGTTGCCTCATAAATTAGTGAAAAATGTATCACAGCCTTATTTATAATCCTGGGAGTAATTGATGCTTTCTGAAACAGATTAGTGTAGCTTCTAAATAGCATGAGTTAAGTATATTGTATTTTCCTGTAGTAATTATAAACTTAAACACCTGCCACAATGAAAGGTTTAAAATGGAAATTTGTATTTCTTATCAATGTATTTTTTTCCTTTATATGAATGTTTCCCTCTTACAAACATAACATCTTCTCCAGGTATTTCTTGGTTATAAGTGCCAGAACAATGCCATTGGAAAAGATGTATACAACCGATTAATAAAGCATGGAAATAAAAAGGGGGGGGGGGGTGTAATGGGGATAATATAACATTGACATGTGTAGAGAGAAATTATTTCTTATTTTCTTGATTATTTACAATTAAATTACCGTCAAACATCTGACAGTCATGGCACAAACTGCACTAAATTATTTGTTTTAAAACTAACAAAAGCACTTATTTGATCGGGTTAAACTATTAATAAATCATAGCAGGAAACTTTAGTCTATATATAGACGCTACTTTGATCAGAACTGCCCTGCAGCTTTTCCGCTGCTTCTTTTGAGCTGCACTGCACAGCAAGTCGATGGTGTGCTTCCTGTTGGATCGTAGTGTTGTGGACGTCCTCCAGTTAGAGGATATGTGTTATTCATTAGAAGTCCTGTCCTCTGGCTAAAGAATGTAGAAAATTCTGTTTCGGGTCCTGAACTGATCAATGTTCCTCACTGGAAAACAGACGAATAGAGATTCCTCATTTGGATATCCGTGCATCTGTATATGTAAAACACCCAAAACGGACCTCATTAAATCATGAAATCCATCTATTTACATACATAATCAGGATTACGCATTTCAGAGTGGGATATGCCTCTAAAAGGCTGGTGCTTTTCCATATGCGTCCTAACCACTTTACAAACATAAGTTTGCTTCAAATTGAATAACCATATTTTCTGTGCATTCATATACACTGAAATATTAGTTTATACTGAGTATGATATGATGTTTTATCGTTCTGAATCTCCATGAGCTATTTTACACAGGAAATGGTGCAGAAGAAAATGCAAAATAGATTCTTAAATTAAATGTGTATTCAAAATTATTCCAACATTAGATAGGAGAATGCTAATTTAATTTCAAGGCAAGAATAATACTTTGAAATAATAACCATAAAAAGCAATAGAAACCCTGAGCATGTATTTCAATGAACCAGTTGTGCCCAATATTACGCATGGAAAGCAGATCAAAGAGAAGATATGGCATTTATCAGCTTTATCTGAGGCTAATGCGAGTATCTATGCACACTTTTGAAGTCCTTGATTAAACCAATACAAGCTGCTAAAGACATTTTCAAACCTCATCTCTCATCTCATGAAATGATTTTCATTGGACGAGAAATAAACGTCTGTATCTTAATGCCCATTTCCACCATCACTAGTTTATATTTTGGTGTAAAATTTCTACTATCTTCTTCTATCTCAGAGCCCAAAAACTTTTAAATTTATTTGCATGCATTACATCATAATAAACCAGAAGTTTAGAAAAATTCACAGTTTGAATCAACACAGAGTTTAATCATATAAGCACAACGTGATTTAAGTCTGCATTTCTTTTTCATTTTATTTCTCTTTTTCTTAATGGGATTTTTTGGACATGATAATTTTTTTGTGTATATGTTGACATTCTGATGTGCATATACACATGCATAAAAAATTCTATATTCCTAATGAGATATTTTCCTAACTCCACCCGTGTTCTACAGGTGGTTAACTTCGGTTTACCTGCTGGAGAATTGATAAAACCTGCAATATCTCATGTTGTGTTCGATAAAATCAGTTCTCCGTACAAAATAAATTAAATTTTGTTGTGTGGTCAGTTGGGAAAAATGTCCTTATTCCTTAGTGCATCTGCTTGATATCTGACAGTATTCTCAACTTGTTACTCTGTATGCAACTCCACTTTAATCTGGCTTCCACTATTCTTAATTTCCATTGGACCAGCAGTTGATTAGCAAGAATAAGCCTTTCAGAATCAATAAATGATAATCGGGGTTTGACCGCTCTAGTTTAAACTATTTTAACCACTGAATTTATCTCTGTGTTAAATTCAAATCCATCATTAGATTATTTCTCTGCGCTTAACTTTTGCTGACCTTGTTTCTATTGAACTTGGTTTCATAAACCTTTTATCAGTCAAATTAAGTTTAAAAAATTATTTCAGGCCTTTTTCTATTTCAGACCTTCTCATAGTCTTATTTTCAGTCTTTTCTTGTTATAACAGCATCAGATGAGCTTGACAGAATGACAACATGGGTTTTAGATCTACAAAGGCTGTTTTAGTTTGAATTGAACTACAAATGTTAATCTAAAATAGGACGTTCATGTTTGTACATTTAAAATTAATTGTTTAAAACCATAACCATATATCTGAAACACACCCATAATCTAATCTTAAACAAATTCCAGTCTTTTGATAAACAAAGGGAAAAAACATTTGTAACCCAAAACAAGTATAAAAAGACTTAATGTTGATGCTATAATTAGAGCTTTTTTGCACATTTAGCAAAAGGGTTAAAGGATAAGCAAAACAGAGATATTATAATATGGTACATTAGGAGTATCTATTTTTATACAGGCAGTAGAATACATAACTAAGCAGGCACTGAAGGTAGAGAGGAGAGCAAATAAAAGCAAAAACACAGTTCAAAAGGGAAGTGAGTTTAAAAAAGATTACGGAACATCAGAATACAAATTTATGTCATCTGCTTGAGTCATTTATTCATCCTCAACACGGGAGTTTTATTCAGCGGGTAAATAAGATACCCACTCCTTTTGTGTAGGCTTTAGAAAATACTTGAAGACTTTCTTTATTTCACTGAGCAGTTATTGTGGTGCTAACATTTATGACAAGAGAGATAAAGATTAAGTATCTTGACTGTGACATCTTTTCAGAGGTTGGTAAACAACGTATCGAATATATATAAGTATACATTTATTGTTTGGTCATTCAGATTGATTATTTGTTTGAAGTAACTCTGTTTTGACTACCTACCCTCCAACGGTTCAGAGCATTGTGACTGAATAAAGAAAATAAAAAGCTCATCATCCAAAGAAAAAAATAAGAAGAAGAGTAAAATCGCTCCCACGCCGGGAAAAAAAAAGGATGAGTTGTGGTCTGTAGAGTTTTGTGCGTCAAACAGTAAAAGAACATTTCATACGAAGGCAGCAGTCTGGTTGTTGAGGAGATATTAAAGCAGCGTGGATTTTGAAAAATGTATTAGTCGTATCCTCTGCACAAAACTTAGATACTTTTAAAAAATAACAGTTGTATTCTCTGAGGAGCTTCTGTCAATGAAAAATTTAAAATGACTCTTACAGGTTTTTTTATTCTCCAGAAAATGTAACTTAGCTCCAGTTGCAATGGTGTAACTAGACACATAGCGCTCTGATGTCATTTTTTTCTTTACTACATTCCCTTTATAGTCAATGCTCTCTCTGCCCTTTGTCCTACAAACTCAAGAAGTTAGTAAATCCCTAAAGTGGAAATATAGTTCATCTTAAATCACAATCATCCCAGGAGGTGCCTAATTGTTGGCAGTGTCCTTGTCCAAATGTACGTAGTTTATAGGTAGAACACAGAAAGTCTAGAAGACAAGAACAGAATTAGTAGAAAAGCAACTACACCCTATTTATTTATTTTCATGCTATGTAGTGATACAGGGTTTCTCTCTCACTCTATGCTTGGAGCTGAGAAAAGCAGTTAGTCTTACACAGAATGTAACAAAGATTTGCACAAAATGTCTCACTGTTATTTTTTTTGGCAAAATGATGCAGAACGTTTCTGAAAGTTTAATGTTAAAAGTCAGAAGTTACAATAGCAATTGACTGCATCTGAATCAGGTGTGATTTAATGTACTGTGTTTTGAAAGATGGGTAAGCCGCTGAATTAAAATGTTGCATGTAGCTTTGAATGTTTCACTGGGGATTGTGACAGCAATGGAAATACATGAGCGGGTCATCAAATGTCTCGGGACAGCCGTTGATATACTTAAACATACTATGAGAAACCCTGTATTTGTGAGTCATATGTGTAATGTATATTAAATAAAACATTTTCCAAGGGGCCATCACTTTAGGGGAGTCCATGAATTTTTCTCCTCTGTTCCATCAATTTACACACTGTTGATAATTAAGGAAGGAGATGTTATATGTTACACAATAATGTTTCTTTAATGATACATTTTTACAATCAGAACTAATACCAAAGTAATTTCTATGTCTTTCAAAAAAGAAAACAAATGATCTGTTCTCTCCTATCTGGACTTTTTGTTGTTTAAGGTTACCCAGATATGCCATGTATTTTAATGTGCTTTTCATTTTTACATTCTTCAGTGACACATTGTTATATGGTGGTGCTCTCTTCAAAGTAAGTCTATCCCCACAATGCTTCATCTGTTTGCAGGCAGTGCAAGGGCAGACTTTATATCTGCTTAGCTTTGTTGCGAAGCACTGAATAACACCCTCTAGAATAACCAGTGGTGCACTGCTTGATTGAGCTGCCTGCTGTAGGAAGTAAAAAAAACAGAGCTGAATTATGTTTTCTGTTGGCAGAACGAATATACATGGTGGAGGCTAAGCAGGAAGCCTACCTCGTGCACTTCCTCTTTATGGTAAATGCCGAGTTACATTGTTTGAGGGTGATCCTGAACATATCCCCATTGCATCCTCTCACCCACCCATTCACTGGCTGTATCTTTTCTCTTTACAGTCATTTGAGCAACAGCACAAAGCCCTGTGACACAATTGTGAAAGTAAGAGCAGGATCAGTCTTTGGGCATTTTCTCTTAAAGACACAAACGAAGTGGAGAAAGCATCTGAAACTGAGCAGCGGTTGGCCAATGCCTAATCATACAGAAAACATCTCCCAAACAACCCTAACACTTTTCTCAAAGCACCAGCTACCATAATTTTTTTAACCCAACAATAGACATTATTTATCTATAAAAATCAATGTCTCCTGGTTGTCCATAAACACTGGTTTATCTGAGAATCTGAGATAATCAAGGTATAAAATGCAGCATGCTCATTATTTTTTAATAAGAAATTCTCAGATGGTTCTGTATTATGTAGTTAAACTGGTTAAATTGGCGCCTAATTCAGGTTTTAATATAAGTGCCAACTCTTTTGAAACCTCCTTCAAAACCCAGATGATTCTTGAATATGAAGTTTAGCTTCAGTTAAATTGTGAAAAGGGAATTCAGTTTTTAAATAAATGAATACTGTGGACCATGCCGATTTCACACATAACATTGAAAAAGAGAAGGTAAATTAGAAGTAGGTGAATGTCATGAAATCTTCAGTTTACAATAGAGTGGTCAAGGATTTGGCTTGGTTGTGTTGGCACACACACACAAAGATTCACACAGTTAACCAAAAACTGTCTGTGTTCAATGGTAAAACTACAAGAAATGTAATAATTTTACTTTTCCGCCGGTTTTATTTCATTTACAATTACAATTGACAATTTACAATTTACAGTTGTTGACTCAGTGGAAGCATAGAGGTGTCAGTACCACCAGTCCCCTGCTTGTTAAATATCAAAACCAGGAAGCTTTTAATTTCAATACTACACCATAGCTAACTCTGCCACTACAAGTTATTTTAACTGTGAGCTTTGCAAACACAAACATACAGCTGAAATCTAATGGGCATAGACCTTGAGAAAGAAATAGAGCTTTGAAAATGGATCCATGTGAAATTATATTTACACAGTTTACTTATCACTTCTTAGATTCCAATTTTACATTAAAGTAGCACAAACATTTCAGATAGCAGCAACTTTTATCCCTTACAAACTCTTGGAAAGCGAAAATTGAGATGGGCCCACAAGCACACCAAAGCACAAACACACGTGTGATTGGCTCTGAATTTTCTGTTACTTCTTTCTTTTATTTTTTATTTATGGAAGCAAACACTTTTTCCGGTTCTATACAATGTGGAATTCTTGTAAATAAGTCTGACAAACACCTGTGAGTTTCTCCCAAACACTGTTTTTTCTGAGTTTATTACTGCACTTGGGCATCTGTCACAACAGCACGCGCTAAGTCTTCAACCAAGCAAAAGCTGTCTTGTGCCATAAAGAAAATGGGTAGTAGAGACCTTAAGCAAAGTGCACTGCCTTCACAGAAAGCCTCATATCAATATGTTCACTTGTCAAGACTAAAAATGCAATGCAGTGGCTGCACCTCATTTTTCAAAGGATGGATCCAAGCAGGTGCCTTTGGTAAAAGCTGAAATAAAGTGTGGCACAGGCATGCCTTTTCTGTTTATACATCTCGCTGATGGCTGAATATTTTTTCTGCCACTTTTTTTAATATATACCCAATATTTGAATATAGCTGCTTTACCTTGCAATATGAGGTTCATGCTCAGATTACTGTTTATGTCATGGCTTTGTAGTTTAGTTATTTCAAGATTTTATTTATTTACAAAAATGGGACAAATGTTGGAGTTTTAATTACATGTTTTAATAAAAAAAAACACATGCTTTGTCCTATTAGCAGTGCATTATCATTATCCATGGTATACTAAAACCCCATTAATCCCCTTTTCCTTAATGGATGATTGTGTGCAACTCATCCTCAACAACTTTTGCATCCAACTGGAAATTTCCTGATTTTCACTTCTGCTCACATTAACCTTCAACTTTCTCTGATGTTAGGTCCACGGGCCACCAACAAGACAGCAGGCAGTATTTTCTAAAGGCCACTGGAATCAGTCTCATGCTTGTCACTGATATGTCTTCCAAAACAAGACCATTAACAAGGTCATTAGCCCTGTCTGTTCTAGTTATGAAACTATAGCCTCTGATCACTCCATACAGAATTTTCCATGGGGTAGTTGTCAACGAGTAAAGAACAAATTACTTTAGACTCAACTGGATTCACAACTTGCTAAATCTAAAAAGTACACTATGATGTTACTGCTGTAAGTCTTGTCCAATTAAAATCAAATCATATTAAATGAGTGTGATGACTGGTCCGGTGCAAGCTATTCTTTTAGCATTAGTTAATTCAACAGGAAAGCTCAATCAAACAAGTTTGCAAGCTAATGAGTCCACACAGTCAACTTTTTTCTATCATAGAAGTGAAGTGATTATTAGCCATACAAAAGAACTGAATAAGGCCTTAACTATCTGGAATGGTTCCAAAAAATGTTTTACTTTCAGAGGGCTTTTTTGACCAAATAAAATACAAAGCCAGTTCCCGATACTTCAAATGATACTACTAAATGATCCGATTTTAACTTTTTACTTTTAATCCGCAAAAGTTAAAAGATGCTCCACATGTGGTACATTTCCTATTTTGCTTGTGAGAACACCTAATGTTGCAGCAGGAGGTAAAAACATTACTCCCTGCCAGGTCTGCCACAACCACTCCTGCAACTAATCCTTTATGCACTCCCAATAATCCCAGAATGTAGGAACTCGGCCATTTATACTAATCTCACGACTGTTTATCGTACTCCTTTGTTTGAATGAGAGTGTAGTCCTTTCAAAGGTAATTGAACAGAGTGCATCAAATTACTTCAATCTGCTTCTTTACTAGTATCTGTGCGAGGAGGAGGACATTTTCCATCAAAGTACTCTCCCTTTATAAGTGTGGAAATAATAGTAGCAGTTTGACCACTTTACCTAAACAGCTCCTCAGCTCAGCTCCTTTTTGGGACGCATGGGGGGCTGGAGCTTATTCCAGCAGACAATGGGTAACAGACAGGGTACAGCCTGGACAGGTTGCCAGACCAATGCAGGGCCACACAGAAATTAACAACCACACACACTCAAATTCACATCTATGGGCAATTTGTAGTCTCCAGTTAAAAAGTGTGTTTTTTGGACGGTGAAAAAGAAGCCGGAGTACCCATAAGAACCTGCCTAGACACAGGGAGATCATGCAAACTGAAAGGTCCTTTGTTCTGTCCACCAACTAATCAGCTATTTTGACAGTTTATTTTGAGCAATACTCTATGTTGATGGAGGTTTCAGTATTTTTCTGAATATCAACAGTTCTGGGTGTGGACTGGTAAAGGATGCGTTTAGCCAATTACAGACACACACAGCCCACAGTGTCTCTGAGCAAAGTAGTTTGCATGTGCATCATTGAAAACAGTTTTGGTCTGTTTTTTCCCTTGAAATCTAATTGTGACAACGCAGGTACGGCGATATTTGAGATTAGTATTGTTACCTTGTAGGGAATTAATTAACTCCAGGCCATGCTGGCAGGAACTAAATCGCTTTTCTTTAGGGATATAGGTTATTCCTCAGTTTACATCAGAGTTCTCAATAGGAGTTTTCCATTACTCTACAGTGGGGCCAACTGTTCTGAGTTCTTACTCTCCCATATTTATCCTTTCATGAGGCATTTTGACAGTACTAAATGTGCGTCTTATATGTTTAAATTTGTGTAATCACAAATTGAAAATGACAACATGTGTGTTAAGCATAACTTCAATTTCTGACATACAGTCATACAAACTGGTCAATATGTAACAATGTGCTTTCCCAAAAGAGAACATGAGCTTATAGCAGGCCCTGAACTACTGAAGTGAGAATGTCTGGCTCCGTGAATTACACTGGCCTTGTTGTTTCTGGATCGGCTGAAGCCTGTGGGGACTGACTTAGAGTAATGCCTTGCCCCATATCTCCCTCAGCACTCAGCCAAATGCAGCTACGCAACAGCAGCCCCACTTAATGTGATCTTCCTTGGCTTTCTGAGGTGGTAGTGGCAGAGGGACAAAGGGCACAGAAAGAGTCAGTTTACTCATTGATGCACAGACAACTGTGCACAACCACAATCCAAAAATAGTTGGTTGGTTTTAGTGTGTGTGCATGCATTTGTATGTGTGCATTGAGCTAACTTGTGAGTCTCTGCAGGCTCAAGCATCTTGCATCCCAAGATTCCTCTCTCTCTTCTTTCCTAAATAAAGCCTGCTCAGTGAAGTGGAGGAAGAACACAAGAGAATCAATCATACAACTATCCAGATTTCCTCTGTCACTTAAAACAAAGAAGAGCTAATAGTCAGGCCATTGCATTGGGGAGGGGTGGGTGAGCATGACTGTCTTAATCAGCAAAAACTTTGTTTTACCACAGCATAGGCTTGTAAGCCATGTCAGCCACGTTTACATTCAATAGTGAGAGTGAAGCAAAAAGAGGAAAAGCATTATGCTGAAAGACATCTCCTGAATAGTAGAAGGAAAATCATGACGAATTTGCCTCAAAACATAACGTTAACGAAAGCCTTACACAACAGCCTGCACAGCGTTTAGCCTTGTGGTTCAGAGCACTCTCTTAACAAGATTAAATCAGAAACACGTCACATAAAAAGGAACATTTTACTGCTTTAAGCAGGAATGCAATGTAATCTGTGATTAGAAGATCAGTGTAAATTTTTCTGTCTGCAAATGTCCGCAAATATTTTCCTTGAATTACAAGAAATATGATCAAACCATCCACCAGCTCCATGCGTAAGGATTCCTGACTTAATTCTGCACAGAAACACAGTCCCAGAAAGGCAAACTCTGACTCATCATTCAATCACTCTGACCACATTCCTTCCTGAGCAGTACTTTCATTGAACGGGCCAAGAAGAACCGTTGAAATAGGTTTGCATAACCAAGAATCTTATCAAACTAGAAGATTGTTTTCTAAAATGTAAAACTAAGAGGAAGTTGTACTCAATTTTAATTTAGTTTTTACTTCAGAGCGCCCAGTTAAACATACCAAATAAAGCACAATTCTGTTGTCCTCCCCCTTTTCAGACAGCTTCTCTTTGAATTCAAGATCTTTTTTTGTATTACTAATCCTAAATTGGGTTATTCCTAACCCAAACTCCAGGTTACACTGGGTATAAGTGGGCATGTCCTCTGTAAATTTATTCAGCTTTTTATGTATTTTTCCTCAATCTTTCTTATTTGTTCCAGATTAATCTACTAAAATATTAAGTCTACTTAGGGCCCCAGATGGTGGATGGCAAGCTGCTCCAGACAGCAACTGCTCCCCCAAGCAACACAGCCTCACCTCTCTGGCACTTGCTGCCCGCTTGTACAGCAAGGTCCCGCTTTTTACATGAAAAGCCTGTAAGAGTCAATGCCAAAGCATATGAGCAATGTACAGTAACTTAGATGATTACAAATAGCGTATTTCATAAAATAGCACAAATGGCTCCCAAACAACTACTGAAGAAAATTCACATAAATTAAAGCAGATTGGTTTGTTGTTTGTGCAGCTGGAATCTGGTGATGTTTTCAAAAAGCCCACAATGTCCTGCGACCTACTCCCATGAAGAAAAACAACAAAAAGAAACCGTTAGCAAAGTAGTTGATTTTTTTCTAAATCACCTTTCTTTGTCTACTTTCAGCTCCTCAAAAGACAATTTCATCTGAAGAGTGAGAAAAGTTTCTGTGGTGTATAGCTGCTTAAAAAGGTGCCCTTGGGTGAGAGACATGTTGTGCTTACTGATCACGTCTTTAATGAAAGAGGAGAGTTCACAAAACTGACTTTACTCATCGTTCCTCCCTGAGACGTTGCTGAGGTTCTGCATCATTAACCAGACAGCCTTCTTGTATTGATCACATCATGATCCTGAAATATTCACTACATTCACACAATAACAGAAATACATGTGGGTGTTATTTTCTCCATTCCTGTACTGCTGTGAGAGGGTTGAGGAGGCTGGAAACCAAGAGAGATTCACACAAAAGGTCGTCAGATGGTATAGATTCTAATACAGGGGCCCAGAGAGGTGAGTCCTGTGATATGTTGGTGTTGATGTTGTAATCAGAATAGTTGAACATGTAATCTTATTTCTCGTATCCTTAGAAATGCACTGCTCAGATGTATTATAAATACATTTATTAACATATCATGTACGGAAATATTAAATATGCAAAACACCTGAGTCAGTAAGTTCTGATTAATGGTCTTTCCAAAGTCTCCCAGCTATCAGCTACTTAAACTTCAACATCAAAGTTGGAGAACATTCAGTACAGTTCATTCAAACCCCAAAAATAAAATAAGAACATAGAATTAATTTCAATCTAGGCAGTGAAGCTTAAAAGTACAAAGTAGGCTCTACACAAAAATTACCAGAATGATGGGCCAATATGCTTTTGGTGAATAAACCAAAGAGGAGGTGTTTGGTAATAGTACAGAAACTCAGCCTGAACAGATCAGACAAGACTTGAGTCTCCTGCAATCATTGTATTGACCATGAAATGTTCCGTATTCTAAAGCTTGACAAAAAATAAGTAATCTATCTATTTGATCCTATCCATGGTTGTAGTGAAATTTAAGTCATGCAAGAGAGCCTCACCAGCAGATCCGCAATAGCTGAAAAAGAAAAAAATCAAAGCCTTGCAATGATCCAGGCTAAGACCAAACTTCCACTTAATTGAAGTGCTTTGGTAGATTCTACACAAACAAACTGAGAGTCATCAGTGACCTGAGGGCTTGTTGTAAAAATGAGTGGGCCAAAATTCCAGCACAACCATATAAGAAACTGTTCACGTCATGTAGTCAGCAGTGAGAATAAAAGGCCTGCTTCGAATACTAAAAAGAAATACAGTCATTAAGAGTAAAAACAGAAACAAGCCAACTCACCTGAGGTAGCCACCTGGTTTCAAAGGCTAATTTAAACTTTTGCATCTACAACTCCCAACTTTTTGCCAGTCAAGGCCATCCAACAAAATTCTGAATCACAAGTATTTCAGTCAATTTTTCAGTGCTTTGGCTAAACACATTTTAGAACCTTAAAATTTAAGGGGGTACGCTTTCATATTTTAGAAGATATCTTTTGTCATCCCTGCGCAGCCAATCCCAGATGCCACACTTAATCTTAATCTTGTGACGTGTGTTATGTTTGATGGATTTATCTAAGACAGTCAGTTGATATGTCAGATAATGTCAGGAAATCATATTTCATAATGATTCGCCACAACTGCAAATTACACTACTGAAGAGTTTTTAGTCTTACTCTGTTTTCTATATACAGATTCATGTGTCAAATATACGGTAGATTCAGGCTACACTTGGTCTATTTTTTTTCTTTTATTAATCTCCTCACACACATACTAATGGTCCACACTTGATTCAATGGATTTATTTGGCTGATATCACACTTGCTCTCAAGTTTTGTCTGTGAAAAGGCACGGCAATTAATATTTTTAATCTGCTCAGCAGATAGTTTAGTACATTAACTGTTTGTCTTGTTAAAAGCCTGTTTTGTGTTTGTGCAGTGATTGATCACAGGGAAAAAGGCGACGGCAAAGTTGGGCCCGACCAGTGATATAAATCACATCTGATAGAGGGCAGATAGATAATTGGTTGTCTGGCCCTATAGTCACGAAAAGCAAGCCACTATCTTCAAGAGGGAGATAAACTAGAGGGCAGCGCACAATGATAACAACATGCTTGACTGTCAACAGACCAGATGCAAAATTGTTCCCCTCCCTCCATCGCATCTCCATCCCTTTCTCCTGCCCTGTTATTGTTCGAATGAGGAGTGGAGAGGTTAAGTGGATTGAAAATCAGCCAGCGGAATGTTTCTGTATATTCTTCTTGCTGCCCTATTTGTGTATAGATTTACTGCGGGTAACCGTGGCCCAGTCTGATCAATACAAAGGCATCATCGAGGACTTTGAACCGCCACACTGTGGCGACACTCTAACAGAACCCCACTCTTTCTTTCACGCTGATTCCCTTTTCTCCTCCCTCTCTCAAGACACATTTTGTCCCCTACATCCTTTGGACTTTTTAGGAGGCCTGTCCGGCTCGCTCAGCAGTTTGGAGATAAAAGGAATGTCCATGTCTATGTGACACACAAAAAGCCGGTCTTGATTAAATAGCCTGACAATGCGCCAAATGTATCGCCATTGCCAGGGAGACTACACTGACCTTGGGAGTTGAGCTTTGCATCAAGAGTCACCAGCAAGATATGCAGCATATGCACCAGTTAGAAAAAGGACAAACTACACAGCACCGAAAAGGGCGGCAATTTATTTAAAAGTTGAAGGTAGGAAAAGTGAATATATTACCTCTTCACTGACAAGAATCATATGCAAGAAGGATTCAGTCATGTTTCTGTTGTCTACTTCATAGTTATGGGGCAACTTTCTTGTTTCTACACTGTTCAGTGGGAAACATCTTTGCCTCTTTGTGGACATAGTTTAAAAGGTTGAAAGACTAGGCCATGTGTGACGCTTTAAATTTGATACTAACTCTAATCTGTCTAGGATGGTGTATCTCTCCCTTTCAGCATGGCATGAATAATACTGTCGAGATTATACGTGTTGCTGAGTACAATGCCATCCGCTCTCGTCATACACGCCATTTTCAAATACATTTTGCAAACCTATGTATCTGGGGATCGGATTAAGTACTTCTGAGGCTATTGCAATGTAATAATAGAGAAGAAATTCAAAGCAGCTAAACACATACTGAACTTTTGAGAAAGGGTTTGAATTTTTCCCTTTTTTTATTGTGCTCTCTCAAAGACATATTTAAAGAGTTGCTTTGAAAAAAAAACAAGCTTTGCATCGCATTAAAAACATTTTTTGAAGCATCTGAGAGGCAAAAAGTGGATTTAGGCTACAAAAATTTCAACAGTTGTATCAGATCCATACCTTTGAAGTAATACAAGAGATTAGCATAAGTGCAGTGCCTATACACATTTATTCCTCTGTGATTTTTGTTGTGCTTCATCTCTATTATGTACTTGTCATATGATGACAAAGCTAGACAGACCTACATCGAATTAAGGAAGCTTTATTTTTTGTATCCCTTCATTTTCCTTTTTGCAGTGGGGAAATTGCAGTTGGAGCCTCAGTTTGGTGGAATTAGAACAAACAGAGAAAACAGATGCAGCAGGCTTCTCTTTAAACGTGAGATTCTGTTCTCTCTAAGGAGTCCTTTGTGCAGCTGAGGTTTTTGTTGCTCCCTGGGCTTTTGATAAGGCCTCCTGCTCTTCCTCTGCCAAATCTGGAACCTCACCGCAGGGTTCTCAAGTGGGAGTAGGCTCACCTGCTGCTTTGTGCGCTCATTTTATCATCTGGATACACAACAAGAACACACATTTTCAGGGAGAGAATTGTTTGCTCGCAATGAGGTGCCATATTTCCATTTACATTGACCTTCAGGCAACCGAAAGCACTCAAATCTTCTATGACGCAGCTCAAATATTACTCAAGGTTCCTCTGAGACATGATATTAATGCAGCCATGAATGGGAACAAAAACATCCTCTATGCAACTTAAGGACTACAATGCAACCACGTGAGAGTGAAACCCAAAAATACTATCATTCATATTAGTAATCCTTTCTTGTAATGTTAGCGGTAATGTGTGGGCTTTTGACTCTGATTTTTAGACTTCTCTCCCAACTGTATGATTGATTCTTGTCACTGTGATAGAGAATGAATAGTTTGCGATTCACATCACGCTGTGTCCTTAAGTGTGCCCGATATTTGATGGGGGGTTTTCATCTTTACATCTTTGGATAAAACATTTCAGCAGATGTACATTAATTTACAATGAGATTGCTTCCATTAGCATCACTGGATCCAGAGAAACACGCATGAGTTCAGGGTCCTGCTCAGGTAATAGGCTGCTGTATTGCTTTCCAGTGTGCTGCTGTTTATTTAACTTGACAGATTTCTCAGTCCTGTCTGTGACAAATGTAGTATGAGGTAGGTTTTCAACTTCAAGAACATTTCCCTGTAGAAAAATATTGTGTAATACTTCTTCTTCAGCTCTTTTGACAAATGTTATTTTTTCTAAGAGCACTGATGCATAAATGAGAAGTATTTGTGAAAACGGTACTCTACACTCTCAAGTGTAGAATAGCTTGAATGCTACACCAATTAGAATGCAAAAATTGGTTAAAAACATGTGATCCATTTCTATGGCTTTGTTTATCTCCTGTGCACTTTCCTGTGTGTGTGTGTCTCTATCGACACAAATAATGGTGCGTGTGGATCCCATCCTTGGGGCCATATCGATCCCGCCCAGGTAAGTCTTCACATGAATAATCAAACCAAGCTAGCAACAGCCCTCTCTAATCAATAACTATTTCGTCAGTGGGGCTTCAGAGCAACAATTCATAATAAATGGAAAGTCACGATATATACATCTGACCTCTTTGTTATGACAATGCCCATCTGAACATGATCATAACAATAGATGAAATCGATCCGGGCCAAGTTCATGAGGAGGTGAGTCCCGTTATGCCAATTAACTGAGTTAAGGTAGCAGCCCCTTTATTGTATTTTTATTGCCAAGGGAGCATGTGATCTGTGTCGATATCTATGTCAATATCAGAAATGCTGAAATAACTGGAGACATTACACAACCTTGGCTGCCCCTAAAGCTGCAATTTCTCACTCAACCCAACTGAATGGTCACTATGAGGTTAATCATAAAATGATGTGCCATGTCAAGTGAAGTGTGCCAGTGCGAATGCGCCGGTGTAGTGTACACACCAACAAGGTTTGTTTTTCGTGGGACTAATTTGTCAATCCTCCCCTCAGCCTGAAGCACTGCGTTATCCTGTTCCACGTGTTCCACACAGAAACAAAAGTTTCTTAAAGTTTCATCACTATTGTTACAATCTATTCGTTGAGTGGATTGAATAGGATGACCAGAGATATATGGCATTTGAATCATTGCAGAGGGGCAAGACCTTGATTTAACAAACCAAAAGCCCTACCTAAGCCTGATCAACTAATCTCAGAAATAACTTTGCAATCATACAAACTGCAAACCTGCCCTTTGTGCAATAGAATACATCAAATCCCCCAGCAAAATTCAACGTATCAAAATAAGTAAAGTCACGCAAACCGAAATATTTTTTTACCAAATTTCATATTTCTTGAAAGCTATGCAGATTTGTCTTAAATCTACATTTTGCAGGATGACTGACTCCCGAAGTTGAATTAAACTTAAACTAATATAATTACATTAATAGGACCAGGGTAGGAAAGAAAGAAAATGTGGAAAATATCCTTTCCACAGCCGAGATTTGAATGATTTCACAGCAGGGCAAGAAAAGCTGAGAAATAGAATGGCTCACATCCATTAAGGTGTTTTCTAAGGCACTTATTTGTGCATGCTGGTTAACTGGCATGACTTGACTGAAAAGTTATCACGGTTAGATTTATAAACCAAATTTTGACTATTCTAAAACGTTATCGTGCTTATACGATAAAGCTTTAGTTAACAAATGCTCATAATCACATGATAATGTTGATTCATTAAAGAGGACATATGTGCCCTTTTCACAAGCCGACACATTTTGCTAAGATCTTTATGAATTACGTGTGATGAGCAGACTTAGGTCAGTAAGTGTGTTCATATAATGGCAGATTCCAGAGTCCATAAGTCTTTAATTATGCTACATTGGAAATAAATGGCATCTTAGACCATTTAATTTAATTGATCAAAAGTTAAATAAACAAGAGTTTGAACCTATCTCCAATCCCGTTTCTTTCTTTCAAGTAATGTAAAAAATGTAACCTGTCTCAAATTCTCACTCTTATCTAAATTAAACTATTAAACTGGTGATGATATTTAGCCGAACAGCAAAAACCAGAATGGTCCCAACCTTCCAATTCAGGTGAAGTGTGGATTGAGAATAGGGCAGCATTACCTCACTGCTCAGTCTATGATGTGACAGAACAAATATGCCAGGTCTTAGCCTGGCATATTTACTTATTGCATGTTAGTGTTTTTATCAGATCCATTGAAAACAAGCTTTAAGTCTACAAGACAGAGATTAAAGTTAAAGTTTCTCTTTGAGGCTTTGACCTAAAATTTAAACAACACGCCCCTTCAGCGTCACTTATATTTTAGATCCCAATGCACTGGGTTGGTTTGCTATTCCGCTCTTATTCTAATGTTTGCAATAACTGAAGCATAGATTCACATTTCATGGAGGCGGAAAGCAGGCATTTACAGGGATACATAACCGTGAACAGTATATCTAAAGCAATTCCCTTAACTGATGTAGTATTAAAGGGTCAGAGTGACACCAGAAGCCGAGTTTCTAAGCCGTACATACAAATTTCCTATTTAATGAGAACCATTCGTCTTCAGTTGGAGATTTTCTTCCTAAAGTTTGGTGAAAACTCATTATGTAGCCAGTTATTCACACTTCTACAGAGGGAGAATATCATTGGGAGAATCAATTACATTATCTAGGGTCAACAAATTGTTTCAGGAACAATCTAGGGAATGTACTCTCTACATTTTTAACCATTGTCGTTTGTGCATGATCTTTAAACCCTCATAAGGAACCATCATAACTGTGATAAGTATAAAGAAAAGAGACTTGAAAATATTTTGCAAAACTATTTCATGCAGTTTGGAAAAAGCCATATCTCAACACTTCACAGAAATGCCATCAAGCTCTGTGTTCACAAGGTCATGTGCTCATATTTTCTTTTGAAAGACAAGTCCATGTGCGAGGAAGAACAGATTTTGCTTTTACATCTCTGAGATGTGAAAGATCTTCCAGGTTTGTTAATGGTGCAAAAACATCTATAAGGCACAGAAGTATCAGTGCCTTCGGACTATTTGATTAGCATGTGTGCTGATACAGGTGTGTGCACTGGCACGTTGGAGGTGAATGCCACCACCACTGTCAGGTCTTTCTTTTGATTCTTTCAGCAGTTCAATGTTGGACCTGAAAAAACTGTTTCAAAACACAGCCACCAAAACAGGAAGAGGTGTTGTTACGAGTGCTAGTGGCGACTTTAGGTGCAGTTATTACAGTCGAATAAAAAATTACTTTTGTTGTAACAATTAAGTACAGCAATAATTGAAAACAGTCAAATAGTCAGAGAAAACAAGGTGACGCAGTTTGATGAGTATGCAAAATAACTGTGTAAGGGTTGCCTGCTAGGAAGTAGAATTTTTTAAATGTCTTTCCAATTGCAAAACGGGATTCATGCAACCTGAAAGTCAATGAGATGAGAAGCTTACACAATCTGAAGGACTACCCACACAGTTGTACTATATAAGCAAAATGCATAGTAAAATTCAAAAGCAAACAAAAGAAATTATAAAACAGGACACATGTAATTAAATAAGCCTGGAGCGAGAAAAACAATAAATAAAGAGAAATGCTGTCAGAGGGGCTGGGGTTTCGGGAGGACTCAGGCGCAGAGAGGTGGTTAATTCCAAAAAGGTTTATTGAACAAAAGGCGCACTCTCAGAGTGGAGACAAAGTATCAAAACAAGATAGCAAGGCTATGAACAAAGTATCAAAATATAATCACTCTTACGAGGAAATCAAAGCTGTGAACAAAGTATCAAAACAACATGAATGGGCAAAGGTACAAAGTAACAAAGAAATACTCACTAGGAATGGACGTCTAGGAGAAAAACACAAAGGCACTCACAGGAGGCAAAAAGGGGGAACGGGATCAAAGGCTAGGTTTGCTATGACAAAGGCTGGTCGAGACAGGCACTGTGGTCATGGACGCAAAGGAACTCAGTGGAACTCAATACACCGGCACGGGACAAGGGGAGACGAGGACTATTTAAACACATGAGGGAAGGGATCCCCAGGTGCAGACAATAGGTAATCAAGGGGACAATCAGACTGGGAACACAATAGGAAGTGCAAGTGACCTGAAACAAGGGGATTCATCCTTCAAAATAAGACAGGAAATGACAAGACAACATGGAGACAAGACCAAAAACACCAACATTTCCCCCAGGTGTGACAAATGCAGGTGGGGGAAATAGATAAATCTATCATTAATAAGAGAATTTCATGTTAATATGAACTGCAATGAACCTACATAAATACATTCTAGGGAGTCAATACATGGAGATACTAATTCTGAAGTTGAGGACCATTTAGTAGGAAATTAAAAGTAGAAACAAGGGAGTATATAAAGAAATGTTGAGGGGGTAAAAATCTACTCCATGGTTTATGAACCCATCTTGGTTTACTGAGGCCTTCAATCGCCAAAATGTTCTTGACAGTCTTTGGAATATCTCTAGGAAATTAGTCGGAAATATAAAGTGGAAACATAAGTATAAATTATATGTTCAGCACTTATTATTTCATGAATAATATTTTACTCAGATCTTGGTAGCGGGAAAGGGCAAAACTCTTTCAATTATCTCGTCATTTATATATTTGTTGATAGCATTTTATTCTACATTTGTTCATATTCATTGTTTTTTTTAGTAAAGATTCATTCTGAGTTAGAAAGGACAGATTTAAACTTTTGAACATTTGAACAAGGCTTGTCCATTACTGTGACAGATGTTACTGAGACCATTATAGTTTCCCAGTGGTAAGACACCCTGAGATGATTGATTGATTGATGCATACTTTACTGATCTCACATGGAAAAATGAACTATGCTAAAGCCTTCTGGCATTGAGGGGCCGTCTTGGCTGAACGCCTCTTCAGTGTTTTGCATGGAGGTCCAAGACAACACCTGTAGGGTGTCAGACCAGGGTGGCTCTACTCATTTTTTAGAGAAAGAGACTCAAGCGAATGGTTCACATATGATGGCCACACACTATTCAGCCTTTGCTAAGTTTACTCGCTGCCCCTTGCTTTCTGGTTTGTGAACATCTAAGTTACATCCTAGTTGTAGATGATGGGGGTTGTTTGCGTCTGTAAGCCATGACTACAAAGCAAACTGGATGAGTTTACAGCTGAGTTTGGTGAAGCCGGTATGAAAATCAGCTCAGCCAACTCCAAGGTCATAGTTCTCAGCCTAAAAAAGTTGAAGTGCTCCCCATAAGTCAGGAAGGAATCTCTGTCTGTGACAGTAAGTTATTTATTTTCTTCCTCTTTTTTTCTTACTTAGCAAAATACTTCATCTCTGCTTGCACAGCATTTTTATCATTACAGGGATTTGCCATTGCAAATTATTCAGCTTTCCGTGTGTGATGCCCCTCTGTATTTTCTTAAGTGGCATCTCTTTCAGCACATTTTAACATCCACACTTACTTTACAATTAAGGATCCTGTTCAAGTGAGCAAAAGTTGGGAATTCTTGAAAAGACGCAATTACAGATTATTCCATTCCAGATTTTTTTTTTTCAATACAATCAAACAGTTAATGTCAGTTGGAAAAAAATATCATATTAAAAAGACTAGAACCCGATGGTTGTCAGGTTTTAGTAAATGTCCCACTATGGTCTAGGTCAGACCAGAGTCCAGACATACTATTGATTATAATCCTTCTTCATTACGTCACTCACTTAATGTAAGCATTGTATATGCTCAAAAACAGTAAACATTCAAAGACAGTCTTTTTCACTCTTTTTTCGCTCAGATTATGGTTTTGTTCATTAATCCCTAAAATAGAGGTGCTTGAATATTTTTTTTTAACAAACCTGATGGTGTCGCAACACCAGCTAACTCCAGAGTTGCATTTCAATACCCATGCTGACTAAACCTAATTAAACCATTGACAGCTCTGCACAGACAGATCAGAATGCCACACTGCACCCAATCTTTGCAGATCTAATTAACAGCTTTTAAGAGGATGAGCAAAAACAATGCTCTGAAATGTTCACATTTTTAGTTACAAAAATTTGAATCTGAATAAATTCTTCCACATTATCATGGAAATATAGATAGGAGATTGCGCTGTTAACTGTCAAAATGGACCGGAAAAAAATATTTTAGCTTTAACCTTGAAGGAACCTGATTTGACTGAGAATTCCTATACATATTAGACATTTATTGGCGCCATATAAATATAAAAATATGCGTTACAGAGAGGAGTTGAGTTCATATCTGGAAACTACGTAAGTCTCAAAGAACCACAGATGTCGTTTTCCCAAGAGAAACCCTCACTGTATACTTGCACACTACTGTTGTCCATGACAGCCAAATACATTATTTCACAATTTTACTGAGGTGCGTCATTCCCTTGATAGGATTTTATCCAGATAACTTATCAAACATATGACTTTGTACTGAAAGAATATATTTCCTAACAGGCAGTTATAACCATTATCTGGTGAAAAAGGTTTTATTAGTTTTAACATTTGCATGATACACAAAGCAATTCCCAAGTGCTGTGCTCTTTCTGCCAATAGAGTATACATTAGTTAAATAACAACACATTGTAATTCCACTCAAACAACTTCTCTTCCGAAATTATTTGTTGTTTTTGTTTTTTTCAACTCTTCAATTTCCCCCTTGGTTGCTTCCCAATACACTAAAGGCACATTGGAAAAAAGAAAAAAGCTCTGCCATACACAAATAATCCTTTGCTGAAATTAATTATTTTTATATTTGACTAAGTAATATTTGTGAGCTCAGTGAAGCTTTGAGTAAACCAAAGTTTATAATGCAGAATTAACATTAATAATGGAGTGAATCTGAATATGCCTTACAATGAGGGTTTTCTATAAATATGAGCAGTTGTCTTGTTACGGTTTTTGTAGGATATGAAAATGCCCTTAAACAACAGAGCAGCAGATCACAAGAACAAAGCTCCTGCTATTGTTTTTCTCTGACTGTCTTTCAGAGTGAATTGGAAAAAGTGTTTCCCAAATTTGAGAAAAACAAACATGATGACTAATTTCCCCAGCCTCAACTCTTTGCTCAGTGCTCAACAAATCCTCCACAATCCAGTTGATGCAGTGAATTGTTTCTGAAGTAGGTGGCATGAAAGAGAAATATCTCCTTCCACCACTGCTCACAAGCACCTCAAGTAAGAACCATCAAGCGTTTGTGAGTGAGGGATTTGAGTCTGCTCTTTTGACAGGTTTAAACCCATCCATCCAATCTTAATCCTACGGGCAAAATTCTCTGTTGCAACAGATTCAGTCATCTGCTTTCAACCACTGACACAGACTGAAAAATACACATCTCCTCTCGTCACATCCCTATTATGTATGTTTTAACATCTGTGTCTTTATGAAGAGCAATTCTGAATATATTACATCGAAGACCTTACATTTAGTTTTTAAGGGATTATTTGTGTTATTAGTTCATTCATTGTTGTTTTATCCAAATTGCACACAGTTCTCTTCTTATTTCTCCACAACTGTGACTAAAAACCTTTTAATGCTCAGCAGTTCCATTAGAAAACTCTATGCATTTTCACACTTGTTGCTAATTAATGCGTTATTTCTATTTCAATTTCGAAGAAATATCACCTAGAAAAACGAAAAATATATACATGATATAATGGCACGAAAACCAGAAACACACTGTCTACCAGTAACACCATCAGTAAAAACTGACTTATGCATCCATTTACAAGATGACTGATTTCCAAAATACTTAAACCAATTTGTTTCAAACAGCAATACTGCAAAATCATCCATTCAAAAATGGGCCTGCAAAATATCTTGTGTCATTTCGAATGCTGAAACACAACACACTTAACAATGGCTGCTAATTGAGCCTCGTTAGAAGAGAAGCAATAAGCTCTGCATTGTTTATCCTTTAGCTGGATCTGTCACAAACACATGACCTTCGCCACGCTCTTTCACAAAAGTCACAAAAATAAAAACCGTAACAATGCCCTCAATGGAGTCTTTTCAAACAATGCTTTAGACGTACGGGGCAATGCTTTGAAATGCAGACCGGATTCAGCTCTAAGTGGACACATCTTGCACAGTGTGTGTGGCAGGCCGGACTTAATAACTTTGTTATAATTCCACATCATATAGTTCTACAGATAACCTCGAGCCACAGCATTGCCATTGATAACAGAAATAAAAGTTGTTGTTCTTTTAATATTGTTTTGTATAAACAAAATTGAATTAAAACGAAAATGAATAATAAATTCTGTATTTGTCTGAAATTAGACATTTCTAGAAAATTCAATCAAGAACAGCAATTTTTGTGGGTTCATCTAAAGGGTTTTTTTCTCAACAGCCAGTATACCAGGAAAAGGATATTTTGATGTAATATGGCAGTTTTAAGTCAAGCCTGAAAGAGTTCCTAACCTTTCCAACCTTGTTTGAATCATTAACCTCAACTGTTTTTATACAGAAAACAGTGACTGTATAGCCAACCAAAGTGCAAGAAAATGGCTACTCAATGAAAAGGTAGTACAGTCATCAGATCCACTGTGGCTCTCTCACAAAATCCTGATACAAGTTCTGAGCACGTTCAGCAGGTTCATTAAATTGTAAAACATCAATACAAAAATGACCAGACAATTCAACATCTTGCTGTGACACTGGAAGATTAGAAAATATCCCATTTTTTTCTTGACATGAGATTTAAGTTTTTCTGGATTTTGGTACCTCTGGTGTCAGGTTTGGATTTCATGATTTACATTTGCAATGTATAGTGGATGTTGATTGCAGACAGGCTAGTCTAGCACTAAGGCGCTTTACTGCAGGGTTATGTGATTGTAATACACAACGAATGTTCTTGAATGATCTTGTTTAGCCTTGAATGCATCATCATCTTTTCGAAATACAAGTTAAACATTTTTTTAAGTTTTTTATTTCTCCACATTTTTCTTATTGATGACAGAGTGACTAAAAAAATCAAATACAAATTCTGCCGAACTGTGAGATGTATTTAATCGCTTGGCTATGATGTTGATTGGTTTATATTAACAGAGCAATAATTTTTTTAGTGCTACCTTGTCTTTCTTTTTGTCATTGTTGCTCTTTGAATCATGTTGGTACATGAGCTGCCTCGGGCCGTTCTAATTTGTGTTATTGCTGCAGACACCAGAGAGAATAGATGCTAAATGAATCAATGCCAGGGAAAAAAAGGGAAAAAAAAAGGAAAAAGGAAAAATAACTTGAGCTGAAACTTTTGTACTGCTGCAGACTTTTTCCAGTAAGTGTTCTTAACATTGTAAGACTCCACACTCCGGGGAATCAGATGAAATCTGGTGTTTTTCTTCCCTTGGTTCCTTAATAGGTCTCCTGGGTCCTCCATCCAATATGTGGCAAGAAAAAAAAATAAAAAACATTGATGATTTTTAAGATATGCATAGAAAAGGGAATAAGACATGGGTCTACCTCCATAATTTTTTTTTTTTTTTACATTTATTCCCTAGACATCCTCTTGCTCATTTTGTTTTTCCAGAGAAAGCATCCTCTCCACCACAGCAACATGCTCTTGTTCTGTAGAAGCAAAAAGATGGTAACAGAGCTGATAAGGAACTGTTTACTGCTTCTAAACAAACAGGCATCCCTTTAAGATTATTTCCGATCCACTTGGTAAAACAGAATTTAACCTTGCTACACAAAATGCTGCATGTGGTAACAAAAAAAAGAAGATAATATAACCCTTAAAGACTACTAGCAGTAGATACACTATATTGCCAAAAGTATTTGCTCACCCATCCAAATTATCGGAATCAGGTGTTCCAATCACTTCCATGGCCACAGGTGTATAAATTCAAGCACCTAGGCATGCAGACTGTTTTTACAAACATTTGTGAAAGAATGGGTCGCTCTCAGGAGCTCAGTGAATTCCAGCGTGGAACTGTGATAGGATGCCACCTGTGCAACAAATCCAGTCGTGAAATTTCCTCGCTCCTAAATATTCCACAGTCAACTGTCAGCTGTATTATAAGAAAATGGAAGTGTTTGGGAACGACAGCAACTCAGCCACGAAGTGGTAGGCCACGTAAACTGACGGAGCGGGGTCAGCGGATGCTGACGCGCATAGTGCGAAGAGGTCGCCAACTTTCTGCAGAGTCAATCACTACAGACCTCCAAACTTCATGTGGCCTTCAGATTAGCTCAAGAACAGTGCGCAGAGAGCTTCATGGAATGGGTTTCCATGGTTGAGCAGCTGCATCCAAGCCATACATCACCAAGTGCAATGCAAAGCGTCGGATGCGGTGGTGTAAAGCACGCCGCCACTGGACTCTAGAGCAGTGGAGACGCGTTCTCTGGAGTGACGAATCGCGCTTCTCCATCTGGCAATCTGATGGACGGGTCTGGGTTTGGCGGTTGCCAGGAGAACGGTACTTGTCTGACTGCATTGTGCCAAGTGTAAAGTTTGGTGGAGGGGGGATTATGGTGTGGGGTTGTTTTTCAGGAGCTGGGCTTGGCCCCTTAGTTCCAGTGAAAGGAACTCTGAATGCTTCAGCATACCAAGACATTTTGGACAATTCCATGCTCCCAACTTTGTGGGAACAGTTTGGAGCTGGCCCCTTCCTCTTCCAACATGACTGTGCACCAGTGCACAAAGCAAGGTCCATAAAGACATGGATGACAGAGTCTGGTGTGGATGAACTTGACTGGCCTGCACAGAGTCCTGACCTCAACCCGATAGAACACCTTTGGGATGAATTAGAGCGGAGACTGAGAGCCAGGCCTTCTCGTCCAACATCAGTGTGCGACCTCACAAATGCGCTTCTGGAAGAATGGTCAAAAATTCCCATAAACACACTCCTAAACCTTGTGGACAGCCTTCCCAGAAGAGTTGAAGCTGTTCTAGCTGCAAAGGGTGGACCGACGTCATATTGAACCCTATGGATTAGGAACGGGATGTCACTTAAGCTCATATGTGAGTCAAGGCAGGTGAGCAAATACTTTTGGCAATATAGTGTAGTTCAAAAGAATATTTGAGAACTATTCAAAATCCAAGCTTAGCCGAAGGTAACTGCAAAGACAGTGATACTAACTATTAGCAACATTTACGTGGTCTTTGTAAAATATTTAGATAATAGGCTTATTTTTAATCTATTGAGTTAATTAGCATTATTTTCCTGCTAGCCGCTCTTTCAAGTCTATGTGGGTTTTTCAGATCCCACTGAGTGTTGTTTCATATCATTAGTGTTCCTCTGTAACTTTCATCGCAAGTGTACACTCAGACTTTTAGTGCTGGTCAGGAAAATTGAAGGAAATGGTTCATAGCATTATTTACTTATTTGGTAAATGGTTAAAACTCCAGATTGTGCAATTCTTGCCATGAAATCAAGTTTTTTTTTTTATTGCATATTTTTATGACTAGTTATTTTTACAATTAAATCCTAAAGTGGAAATTCTATGCAGTGATTGTTTGAATGAAACACAGCAACCACTGACATAACTCACACAGATGATATGAGTTTCATTTAAGAGTATGACCATCACACAACTATTGCACCCAACCAGTGGTTACGAGTTTTATTCTTTTCAGTCAGCATATCTAGATGACAGAAGAAAGAGAAAATGTTTACAGTAATCTAACCTACACTGTATTTGTAAGAACTAAAATCTTATACACTGTGCTTCTTAAAACCCTACTGGCAGCAGAACTTAATAATATGGTTTTGGCTGCAGTTACTTCTGCAATTCTATGAGGATCTGCTGAGAGGAAGGCTCGAGGTTTCAGAATTTCTTGAATATTTTACACAAAGATCACAACATTACATCGATGGAGATACTTCAGTCAAGAATTCGCCTCCTCCTCTGTGATACAGTGATGGTAGTCCGGTTCAAATGCCCTGTCAAGCTGTAACTGTGGCTGCACTCTGTTGTGCAGTTAACTAAGACTAATGATGGGGTTCTGTGAGAGTAAAAAAAACTATCACTGAGTGTATGATCTAGGATTAGGTAAATTTATTAAAAATTCCTGGTTTAAGATGACAACATGTTGGATGCTTACATTTACAGTGGATAATTAAATATAATCCCTGGTCATTATGCATATCCGTATACTCCATTTACAGTAAATCCAAATGTACGACGCTTAAAAATGAAATAACATGCCATGCAAATCAAGTTCATTATTTCATATAAAGGTTTCCTTATCAACGTCCATCTTGCTGGCGAACAGAGAAGACAGTGTGAAAAAGTGGAACAAAAAAACAGATTATTTTATAGTTATGACTTTGAAGTAGTACAGACACAAAAAAAGGCTGTAACACACTGTATGTACACATGAACAAATTAAATCATTTGCTTTCCTCAAATGATTTCTGAGGTCGCCTCCATCCCTCAAGGCCAGCGGAGCATTCTCTGGTCTTACTATAATGTGATCAAGACGAATGATTCCAGCTGCATATATTCCTCCATTCTTTCAACATCCTCCTATTGACAGATGGGACCAACGCGAGGATTCAGAATGAAAAAAATGTGGAAAAGACAAAAAAAATTAGCACCCCACTCAGTCTAACATCAGGCACGTTCGTCAGAGGTAAGCGAGGAATCGCAGCCTTTCAGACTCATTTTAACACGCATTGTTGCAGAGTAAAAAAACCGCACATTACATCCAGAGGGCCATACAATGCTTCTGTAAAGAAGAACATTGTTTGTGTTGTTTTAAATAACACAGGACCAGTACATCTCACTGTAAACAGAAAAAAAACGCACACGCTAACACACATTCTCACATCCACACGCTCTCTTTTTGTCATCACAAAACCTACATATCCACATGTATGCACACATACTCACATACTCCCACCTCTGTGAGCTGGTGATAACTGCTTACCCGTGTATGCTCCAACAATTGTCAGAGTGCCAGGGCAGAGAGAGCCAGGAAGGGAAGAAGGGGAGGGTGAAGGAGCAGGCTATGAGTGGCACCACAGAGTGGGTACAAGGAGAATTAGACAGGTGCCATGCTGAGTGGTTGGCAGAATTAGGAAAAAGGTAGACGTTGGGAAGAAGGTGGCAGAACAGATAATAACTGAATTGGGGAAGAGGCAGAGATGAAAACGACTTGAAGATTTCAGCAAATGACAAGAGCTTACATGGGGCTCAGAAGAGATGGGGGAAACTGGAAGGACAAAGGCGAGAGAGGGAGAGGTGGGGTGGGAGGGCAGACAGCCTCCCCAAAAAAAGGATATGAAAAAAGGGGTGAGGAAAAAATAGCAGACATGTGAAAAGGGAAAGAGAACAAAACAAACCATAGAGGCTGAATGATAATGTGTTGTGCAGGCACCTCCACCTTCACTAGATGCAACACTCCCACTTCTTTCATGGTCTGCAGTCTGTCATCAACACCCATCAAGGACACAACAGGCAGGGCTCTCTCAGAAGCCGTGCAATAAAAGTCATGCACGATATAGGTGAGCGGAGCTGTTCCTCTGTCTTAATTTTACTTAATTTACCATAACACTTCACCTCATCTCATATTATGTTAGGGGAGAGGAGCAGGAGTGAGAGTGCAGGGGATGTGATAAGTCAAAACAGGAGGGAGTGAGAATGAGATGCTTTTGCACTGAGGGGCGATAGTGTGTGTGTGTGTGTGCGGCACATCCCTTGATGATGTTGCACAGTCAGAAGTCCACCAGCACCCCCATGTGGCCGAGACATCAGAGAAAAAAGTTAACGTCGGAGAAAAAAAACTCAATCTTCCCAAATGTGACCTTCAGTTGTAAACTGTTGATGAGTTAATATGATATGAATTTATGTAATGAAGAATTTTTCAAATCAACAGGAGAGTCTGTATAGAGGAGCGTCATTCCGCAGTGACCTTCCGAGTTACACGTCTAAACCTCTGGTAAAAAAAATTTAACATAATAGAATTTAATAGAACATAATATTTGTCGTTTTCTATCTGGGTCACTACACTGTATGCTGTTCTGCAGTATCCCCATTCGTCCATGTCAACAACTGACCTGCTTTTCCTCCCTCTTCCTTCCCCCTTTTCTCCTCTGCTGTGTAAAACCATTTAGCTCCGGATGAGACAACCATTCAGTTTGTACGGGGAAAAAATGGAGCTGCTCAATTTTAAAATCAATCAGATCGACCTTTGGAAATGTCCGTTTCTAATGTGCTACTGTGGTGTGACTGTAAAGTAGAATTCTCCACAGCTCACCCTCTCAAGGAAAAAGGGTGTGTGTGTGGGGGGGGGGGTGGCAGAAAAGAAAGTTATTTGCCACTAACATTTGTATTTTTTTTCCAACACATCCTGTCGCAGTCTTTAGAGAAGGGGTGTCAGATAACAAGGCTCTGAAGTCATTATCTAAAGCAGGGGAGAGCAAACTTTTTGGCTTAGGGGCCATGTTGACTTTTGTAGGCCAGTACCAGACACATACATATCAAACGAGTGTTAAAAAAAAGTGTTGATCAAGCTTTTTTTGGCCAGTGCATCAAAGTCTGGGGTTAAGTTTGTTACGGCAATCCTCAGAACAGATCAGAGGTGTTCATCACTCAGCAGGGATCTGCGTGGTGCTTTCACATTAAATATCTGTTCACACGCACACACAAACACACACACACAGCCAAACAGCATTGGCCTCCTCTGTGCCATCTTCTGGATGATTGGAAATGTGGCTGCACTTAAGCATTAAAACTCTTCCAGTTTAAGAAAGTTGAACCTCTCCCTTAAGACGATGTCACGTTTGAGATCAATCAGCTACGCCTCCCGTGGTGTTATTTCAAGGTCTTGTTTGAAGGAACATGACACCAGCTGAAGTGACTTGTCAATTTTTTTTTCAAAATCAGACGAGTGAAGGCAGTGTTCTCCGTGCGGGTCGTCCTGTCATTTCCCTTTTCACACGTTGAGGGGCCTCTTTCATCAGGTGTGGGGAAACGAGCAAATGACTCGTTTGACATTTGCTTTAAGATAAAGCTAGCTCGGTTTTGAAGGCTCTGATGTTTGTGTACATTTGATGTGCAGACAGGCCTCGTCGCGCCACGCTCAGCTCATTCACGTGTGCCAGTTTGTCCACAGAAAAAGCTAAATCGCAAAGCCAATCTGTGTCTATCATTAGCTCCAAAAATGAGATGATCTCCAGTTTGAGCTCACCCACAACTTCTCCCCAGCTCCCGTGCTTTCCCTAAACGCTACCAGCATATGCCGAAGGGTGAAGCAAGTCTGGTGATCAGCCTCAGTTTCTTCAAGAAACTTCAAATGGTGAGAAGCAAGTTGCACTGGAATCAGCACAGACAGTTAACACACGAGAAAAAAAATGTGAGAACACCTGCTTCAAAAAACGTTAAAGGGCTCTGTTGTAAACTCTCATGTCTGCAGATCATAATGTTAATGTGAAAAGATGCTGAGTACATCCTGACTGATGATGATGGATTATGTAATGATACGGATTATTACATAATCTGACATATACATTCTCTATGCAACATATCACTTTTCTTCTCACTGAAGAATCTAAGAGAGCAGTTGTGTTGTAATGACTGACCAAAGCCATGCCTTCCCCTAAACGTATTCATTTCTCATGCACCTCACCCAAGTGATTCTGAGGTAAAGGATGGATCTATGAGAACAACTCAATCACATTACCTTATGTAAATACCCAAGTCAGCCCATCCTCTCTTTACAGCCGCCTCCCAGTCCTGTGACTCAGATATGCGCACGGGGCAAATTAACATTTGCGCTGCAAAGTCTGCAAATGGCAGCTCGTGCTCACCATAGAAATGAAACTGAAGCCCATGCAGGACAGAGAATGAGAAAATATTTGAGCGGGGAGCCACTAATAATTCCTCAGACAGAGCGGTAACATTTGCTTTTAGAGGCAGTGGATCGACAGAATGGGCTTCTTCAGGAACTTTTGGGAGAAAAAAAAGGGCCTTCTTTATTGGCAAATCCTTTTTTTTTCTTTTGCATTGAGAAACATCACTGCCCATGTTTTATTAGTCAGCTTTATAATTAGAATCTGTCAGTGCTAACTTTTTTATTTACTTTAAATTGCAAATTCATTTTTGAAAACTTGTTTATCCACAAAATTAAAGCATCCGGACCAAATTGCTGAGCTGAGGAGGAAGGGAGATGACAACATATTTCCACCAATAACAAGC
This sequence comes from Menidia beryllina, assembly GCA_013363375.1. Taxonomy (NCBI): domain Eukaryota; kingdom Metazoa; phylum Chordata; class Actinopteri; order Atheriniformes; family Atherinopsidae; genus Menidia; species Menidia beryllina. Next base: position 3,189,890 of record JABUIW010000020.1, read on the forward strand.
CCTTCATGGTATAAAAGAATATTTTTCCTAATTACAATAGGGGCAAAAAGACTTGCTAATGCAGTGCTTCATTATTCAAAGTCCAATGTGGTAAGGGCTTGGAATAATAATAATTATTTGACATTTTCAGCCGTGTAAATGTGAAAGTGGAGACATAGACTGATTATCTCACTGCAGAACTACAATAAGTGATTTACAGAGCAACACTGTGGCTGCATTTGAGCTGTGATCATTCAAAGGCCTAAATGGACCAAGTTATTGTGAAATTGGGGAAGGGACATATTGCTAAGACTCCACAGGCAGCACAAAAGCAACACCTTCCCCATTTGCTACTCAAGATGTTTGACTCAAGGCGAATTTTGGCACAGATGGCTTTTCTCTGCTCTGCTGTAGTTTGATCCTGCTGTGGAAATATGTCGTCATTCTGGAATGCTTGAACAAGACAGACAGATGCTTACAAGAGGAGAAAAAAAGGGTTCAGCTGAAAATTGCAGCTTCAAGCTCACATCATCCACCTTTTAGTGCCTCAGTTAAAAACTCAAAACATGTAAAATGTGTCAGTTTTGGCAAGATGTTACACTACAAATACCTTACATTCAGTTTTGTGACATCATACTTTACGTTCCCTGCTTTTAACATTAATAATTCAGCCTTGGAATGTATGTTTCATTAACATCTACTAGATGGTACCATTTTTCAAGGACTAGGGCTTGTTACCCTGAGGCTGATTTCCTCAAACACAAGGCCGAAAAAGGTGTAGGTCATATTTTTACATTTTTCAACAACTTTGTTTACTTTCCTTTTCTTATTTAGTACAGGTTGTACGTACTCATGGACTACCTCATCAAGAAAATTTGGGAACACTTGTTTTGTGCATGATAAGTTGTAAGATTAAATCTTTTACATTTCCTGAGAGTTTCTTCCAACACAAAGCATGGGTGAAAAGGTTGACACATGAACCCATTGTGACTATTTAACATTGTTCAGCCTACTTCAGTTTCATTTATGCTCTTTAATACAATCAAGTTGAGTCTACACTTTCTACGCTAATCTGCCTTTATTTAAAATCTTTTAGATTTACGTTTTTGTCGGTTATCTATGACAGGCATGGAAAAAAGACAGTTTGGGAACTAAAGATTGGGAAGACTCAAATTATGGACATTGACAAGATCAGACCCCTTTGCAATTGGCATTTGAGTGGCGTTTGGATTTCGGATGAGAAAATTGAGGTTTCCTGAACAGTCCGTGTGATGAAGAGGGTTGAATGGAGGATCCTTTCAAAGACAGTGTACAGAATCACAAGCATCTAAAGAATATTAGCTCTGATTCGAGTGGTCAAGAAACTGAGCAAACAAATAGATAACTAGTTGAAAGGAGTAGTACATGAATTAATATGGAATTATTTACATCGTGTGATGTACATCGTGATGTACATCGGCTTTGAAAAAATAATTCGTAAAAATGTATTCATCCCATGTTCACTACAGAAGAACAGAAATGAAGTCTGAAGAAATTCATCTTCTGAACTTTATCAAACTTTATTTGTAAGTTTTCTTTTGATTCTGCGATTCAAACACATTTTCTTCTGAAGCCGAGAAGAAACGCACAGAATTTTATATATGAGATTGTGTCTTTTTCATTTGATAAGCAAAGACAATTTGCACATCAGAATATTATTTTTATTTGAAATGGACAAAAAAACTATTGGCAAAAGTTTAAAAAGGAGAAAAAGGAGAAAAAAAACACACTTTCACACAGCAACAGGATATACAACTTATGCCTGTAAAGATGAAGACATGCTACTTCTCAAATGCTGATTTATTCAGGATTCACAGCCCAATCGCATTAATATGACATTACAGATTGCGGGTGTAAAACGATTTGTAACTTTTAGAGTTTGTGACATGGTACCAATTAAAACCTTTTGCAGCTGGCGGGGCAATAGGCATGTGTGAGAGCAGGTGACAGACAGGGGTGTGAGTGTATGTCAATGTGTGAATGAGTAACTAAAAGCAGGTGTGATAGTAAAACGGGATTAATTGATCAGCCAAGTTTAAGAGGATTCCTTTGTAGGTCTACCTGTCCACACCAGTGTTAACTGAGACTTTTTTACCACTCGCCAAATTTCTAGTTTGAAAGAATAGGTCTGCCAAACACGTTATTGCGCTCCAGTAGACTGTGACAGAGTGAGACATTTCAAAAGCAACTAAAGGTGCACGATTTCCTGTTGTTGTTGCTGCTGTAGGCCTACCTGGTTGTCATTCACGTCAGCAACTAGTCGAGCGTATTCAACATCAAGGAGAGGCAGCTGCTTTGATGTGCGAATCTAATACTGCTGAAGATTAAAAATGAAAAAGATATTTGAACATATGTGCATGATTCACTTCCAAAGTGCGATGGGTCTGGCATGATGGAAATCATTTGTTGGAAAAATACTGTCTTATCTTTTTGATGAGAGGATCTGTACCGGCGGCCTAAACATCACACTCTGTTTCGCTTTCTTCTTTTTATCTACACTTTTATTATTATTATCATCACCAATATTATATTCTTAAATATTAGTCTGAAGAGCCAAGATGCAACATTATCACGTTCTCAACCAAGGAATAGGGAAGTGCTTGTTACCCCAAGAGCTGAAAAAGAGGTGTAAGGGAGAAGACATACAATGACACAGCCCTGAAGATGTGACTCTCAAGAGGGGGCTGGTGTCGGGGACAGGGCCTGGATTGTGGTAGGCTTGCCTGCCGCCTTCAAAATCTGTCAGAGGTGCAGCTGATTGCACAGGTGTCACCAGGAGGTCCTGCCCACAAGGACCTGTGGCAGGAGCCATGGAGCCACAAGCCTCGACCAGACATCCCCCACATACACTCGGGTCATGGAGGGGGATGGAATGGCTGTCCTCATAACGCAGGCTTTGTTTGCCACATAAGGCTGAGAACCAGACCAGAAGCGGACCAAAACATGGTGAATTATGGGACATGAGCAAATACTTGGTATTTCAAAAGCAATGTATTTATCCATGTGAATTAACAGAGGTGTTCACCATGATATATTACAGGGGATATTTGAGATGTTTGGTGCCCCCCCTAGCGAGATTATGCACAGGACATGCATAGGTCTTGCACAATCTAGGTGCTTTTCTGTTTATTTAGCTCTAAGCCATTTAGCACTCACATAAAGCCTTTCATCACAAGTATGACTGTCCTCACTGTCTGTCGTCTGCAGCCTTGTTATTTGTCTCAATTTTTCAAAAAGGAAAAAAGTTGAGTGCTTGAGATATCCTACTGAGACTAAAGCCGCCTCATTTTCAAAAGTGCCCTAGAAACATAAATCTCATTATAATTCCTAACATTGAGACAATCTGCTTTGAAATCGCACAGTTTTGATTAAAACGAAAAAATTATTCTAAAATAAACATGTGAAAAAATACAAAGAAAACGCAAACGACCATCTTATTTGCAAACAGCTCCTTCAATGAGATGAAGCATAAACCCTTCAAACATGAAAACATCAAAAAAGGTAAAATAGATCTTTTTAAACTTGGAAAAAATAACAGTTGTTTTTGAAGATCAGAATGTGGTTAGAATTAAGAAGTTAAATGGTTCAAATTAATTTTAAGTGAAATTTTGTCAACCTAAGTCACCAATGAATATTTAGGGCAAACACATTAAAACACAATGCACTATTATCAATACTTCTCTTTGCCTAAGAGTAACAACGGAGAGAACAGTATTTGTTCTTTCACACATGACATTCTTTAATTATGATCTATAAATAATTAAAGCTCATTATAGCCTAAAAATGTTCTTTACTCTCCAACCCAATCCTTATTATCAAGTTGTCAGGCTTTTAATTTCATTTCCTCCATTGATGAATGTGGAGTCACTGGGGGTGGGATGAACGGAAGCTATTTTGATTCCTCATCTAATGTTAAATCCTCTGGGAACCTACGACCACAAAGTGATAATACTAATAGCAGCCTGTTCATCTGAGCACACAAACTGAAAATGAGAGGGGTTGCAATTTACTTTTATGTTGTTACTGTTTGAGAGAATTAAAGTTTTTAATCAAATCTGGGCACATCGTTTTCTTATTTGCACTCACCCAGTTCACTGTGTTGTTGGTTTTAGATGAGGCTAGCAGAATATTAATACATTTTGTGCATCAAAATATGGTTCTGGTTTCACATTAACAGTTGGAGGACGGTTTCTTGCTTTTGAGTGTTGCTGGCGTCAATCTTAACACACTGACAAATGCATCGTGGTCCTGAGACGATATGGGGTGGGATGTTAGATCACAGAATTGAGGAGCATTCACCCCAAACTTATTACTGATGTCTTTCGCTCAGGTCACTGCAAAAATATCTTAGTGATCAAAAAGGTGATCATTTGAGTAAATGAGTTGGCAGGTTACTGACTCTTAGTGTGGAATTTAATTGTAAACTGAACATTCGTGACTGAATTGAACAGAACAGTATTTAATTAGTCCCAAAATGGGAAATAGTTGTGGCATTATTCGGTAGAGCTTTTGCTGTGGCCAAATATAACTTATCGTAGTCTTTGCAGAATAGAAAATGATTTTTTTCATATACAAGAGGTGCCATCTTTGTTCAGTTAGTTACAGAAGTTCCAGGACAGCCACCAGCACAAAGCCATGCTAATGTGAACAAAAAAAAAAATTTCCCTTAGAACTCTTAACTAATAAACAGCCTCAGCAACTGTAAACCAGTGATGCAACCCTGTAACTGCATATCAATACAATTACATTAAATGATCTAAACCTACTTTGACAAAACCTTAGTTATCTGGTATCAGAAGCGTCTCGGGACCACACAATATTGCAGCAGGAACAAACTCAGTTGCTTTATGGTTGCAACTTTGGGCAGTAGCCTAATGGTTGTTGTTATCATTGTCTGAAACTAGTTGTGGATGTTCAGTTGTGTGATACTTTGCGTATGCTTTGGTTTGCTCTCATTCGTTCAGATTTGTATCTTTGAAGGAGAATTACGTATGCAGTTGTAGTAGTAGAGGTGACTGTGAAGTTTAGTTATGCTTTAATGCCAGTTTGTATGAGTGTACAGTACATTATTAAATATGTGAACAATGTGTGACCAAAGCAAATGTTTTTGGAGAAAATCTGTCATGTCTTCTCAGTGAAATGTGAATGACCTGTTGGTCCATGCTAATTTTCCTTTTAACTCGTTTCCTTTTTTCGCCTTCCTAATTGACCTTGGGAGTTAATGATGTGACGATACTTAGAGGGCCTTTGTTGATGCACAGCTGTTGTGCTTCTTCTTACTCTTGGGCTGTTACTGCAAGGGCAAAAGAGATGTGAAGTCATTGAGTGGTAAAAAGGCGTTGTTGTCTTAATTAGTTTAACAAACCTCGCACAAGAAGGCTTGGGCATGCCCAATGATTTTTAAAGGGGGGAAATAATTCAATCTAGGAGTGTACTACTTCCAAACTATCAGTCTTCATTTCGCATTTCACCTAAGGGGGGTAGTTGTAAAAAATATTCATCAAAATATGAAGGGCATAGTGAAAAGTGAAGATAATAGGTTGTGTTTTTATAATACCCATTCAATGAAGGTTTTTTGTAGTCAAATAAAAAATGCTAGACATTCATTGCACAACATATGAATGTAGCTGGATTTTGGGAGAGATCAAGGGTCTGGGTTCATTAAAGATAAAAAAAATTATGCTAAAGCATCATTTCACAACACTGACAAATGTCTTACAGAGCAGCCTTGTCACACAGCATGAAGTTTTTTATTTTAATAATAACCACTCACTCTTTAGCAAATGATATGGAGATTCATTTTGAATTAAGTTATTATGTAGGAGGGTAAAGCTTTAAACAAAAGAATGTGTGCCCAGAATGCAAATTAGATCCTAGAGATTACTTCTGTAAGGCTTTGAACTGAATATGATCAGAAGGCATGTGGCCGAATACATGGGATAGATCCAAAGGACGATTAAGAAAACCACCAAAGTAGCCAAACGTCAGCAACAGTGATGAAGAGCCCTCATCAATAACTCAGTGGAACTCCGTCAGTCAGGTACGAAAAGGCCCTACAAACACTAAAGCAGGTTCTGAAGAGTCACTTGAATGGGGAGGACATCATAAACATGAACAAAGTTCTGCCAGTTGTCAGATATCCTGCAAGTATGGTAACCTGACCCTTAGGAATAGATGAAAGCCTCTAATATAAAAATGAAAGCTCCTCACACTGTATGGAGGGATCTATTCCCGGGCCAGCATCCAGATACTGTACCCTGTGCAATAGGAGGTGAGGCTGCATGCAAGTGAGCATCAGAGCCACTAAGCAAGATGACAGAACAAAGATCCACATTAGAAAGATGGTGCTAAATGAGTGCCTAAGGCAAGCAAAGTCCATCGAAGGGAGTGAGCAAAAAGGAACTACATTCATGCAAGAATAAACCTTTCGGATAGAATATATTACCCGGAGACTTAAAAGGGGCAGATTTTGAGAATTTCAGTCAGTGTCTATTTTGAAAACAGAGAGGCACTAAACATGGTCGGATAGGAACAGGCACTGAGCAGCATATGCTCCCAACTGGAGGTTCTCTGTGTGGGAGCATATGTTCCTCTTTACCTTTCAGCATTGATGATGCCCTTTCGGAGCTCAGATGTCCAGGTTGCCAGTTTTAAAACTGGTAATGCTCCCCTGTACAGACAGAAACACAGTATTTTCAGCCGAGCACTGGTATCAAGTCAAATAGCCACATCAGCTCGGAGATCTAGTAGATATTTTTTATGATTTGAAACAAAAAGATCACATCAAATACTATTTTTTCTTACCATAGTACAGGTTCTTTCTTTGTCCCATTCAATTTGAGGTGAACTATGTCCAAGAGAAGAAAGTAATCCTCTTCGGGTACACCGTTTGCGTTATGAAGCTTCAATCTGTGTTTGTAAAAAACATGCTAGGCTCAATTCATAAAGTGTTCTCGAACACATTCAGTGATTTCCCCAACACAATCATGCATCTTTTAAATTCAGTACTGCCCTAGGGCCCTAAAAAACTGTTTCACCTGCTGATCTTCGAATAGGCACCCCGCACCCTCAGATATCTCAGGGATCTCAGAATCTTCTCACATCATACACTGCAGATGATGGAATACTAAACCTCTTTTTGATTCCATTGTTAGCCTAAAATTATTTTGCGTCTATTTGTGCGCAATTGTGAAGACAGAATAGGTTTGATATTTAGAAATCCCTCTACTCTGCTTTTGTTCAAATTCACATGGGCGATCATGTATGTGTGCATGTGGTTGAAGTTGATACAGTTTAAATCTGGATTGCATACATTATTTACATTGAACATTGTGTTTTTAACCATCTGTAAAATAGGGAGTTGCACTTTAGACCAGCGTGTCCATCAGGTGAATATTTAGCTTAAAGCAGATGAAACCTTGTGAGGACTGGAATAGTGTATCTGTATACAGGACAAGAAAAAGATAGATTAACCATTTTATATCTTCACACAGCTCTTGGAATCTTGTCATTTTTATTTCAGACAAAATTGTACCAGTCTTACTGTTGCTGAACTGTAAACTTTGGTTTTAACAAAAGTACTCCCAGTTGGATTTGAATGAATTTCACAAAATACGATATAAAGATGTTCCAGAAAAATTTGAGTGGAAACCACGTTCCCTTTACTCAAAGTCAATCTAAATCTGTTTTGAACATTTTTTTAAACGTACATTTTAGAAATGAATATGTAAAAGCTGCAAAAGTCCTTTTTCAAATAATTAATAAAATGTTGCCATTATTCTTACAGTTATCTTCGAGTAAAATGTTAAAAATGCTGCGGCTAATTTTAGGGAAAAGTCATGACTTTCTTTACTACAGAAAACCAATCTAAGTGGTTTGAATGCATCAACTAAAGACAAAAATCTGAATGCGAAGAGAATGATGCTGATCAAACTTTCTGTCCACTTTCAGCTAATTCTAATTAACCTCATACTTCTTTTGGGATATAAGTTACATGTAAACATAATTTGGGAAACAATAATTACCGGAAGAGATAGCTGAAAGCAGGCTTTGTAACAAGAAAAGTATTGGCTGCTGGACATTGAATAACGAGTTTCAGCAAATAATGTTCCCTTAGAAAAACTACGACAGAGAACATTTGCACTGCAGCTGTTTTGCCTCCAGACATAATCATGTTTGTTGTCTTTGAAAAAATCATGTTCACTTGTATACAATAAGCCCTGAAGGAATATTTTCTTTCATCTTTTATTCTTATCACTATGCAAATCAGGCTTAAACAATTACTACAATACGAGAACAGAAAGGAAAAATGTTGTCTATAATGTCATTTGGAATGTTTTGCTGCAAACTAACTATACAGTTACAGTTTTTCCTCTAAAGACACAAATGCAATTTGCAACCTCAAAAAGTAGTGTCCACCTGCATAAGGCACACAATATAATGCAGGTTGACACTGAAAACTCTTAAACTTTTCACGACTTGAGAAAAGTATATGGGAGTCAATGGTGTATGTGTTTATTCAGTCATAATAATGTTATTATCCATGGGGGTTATGGAGCTCCATCAGTCCCCATGCCTACCACATATGGCAACAGATGTTTCACAGCCCATATGGTCTGTTCATTTCTTGTACTCTCTTATTGTCTCTGTACTCTTAATGTTTGTTACTTTTGTGGAATTGCGTAATGAGCTCACTTAACCAATTCATGGTCAGTTTGACTTCTCCATTATGTGGCTCATCTTGGACTAAGGGATTCAGTGATTTGGGAACACCCTAATACAGCCTGGCTTCACACTGAGAGGAATCAATTTAGGCTCTTTCCCTGAGGAGTTTTACACATATAAAAGTCAAATCACTGTGAAGTCATAAGACAGACTGGTAGCTCTTTATTGCATAGCAAACCAAATATTAACTTAAGGAAGAAGGCATTTGCTATAAGTGTGCTACTCCCAGCAATACCCCTGACTTGACAAGAGTGACAAATGCTGCACCAGATTATTCTAACATTGGCATTATGTACATGAACAGCAATATCTTACATCTTTATTGTAATGCAAATTGGATCACATTAGGATCATCTTTTACAGAACTTTGACAGTGGAAAATATATTCATAGTCTTGGTGTGAACTTGGACTATTCACTTATTCAAGTTTTTTCTCACCCCAATAGTGCATATTGAACTCCAACAGAGCTCACGCACAACTCAATCAAAAAAATAATGCTAAAAACAGGCAAAGGTTAGGGTTAGGTTCTTTCATAATTATATTACATGGTCTTGGCCACTCTGAAATCTGAAGGGTGCGTTGTTCAAAAACAGTGTATGATGCTAGAGGGTTGCCATGATGACAGTTATTAAAAACTGAATACAATAAATGGGGGCATCCTTAACAATGCATCAAATGAATTTGACCCTGCTTTCGTTCAGGTGATCAGAAAATTAGATCTTAATGTTTAATCAGAGTAATGTCTAATTGGCTCATTATTGGGATATTTCTATGCATATATACATAAAGGTTGTAGCTTTTGTTTGCACCTCAATTGTGAAATTCTAAAAATTAACTACAATTTTTCTTTGTTTTCTGTCTTTTTTCTCCTTTTTTTAAGGTTTGGCTCCTAACTCTTTTCTCTTCCCCAAAGCCAACTAAGTTATAGTGTCTGAAACCAAACACATTTGAACAGACAAAGCCAGTGAATGACAAAAAACTAAGGTAAACAAGGTTGATGCACATACAAATACTTGCCCCACATAAGTTAAAACCTCGTTTCTTGGGTGCCTTGTATCTTTGCACCTTTGATGTTCTCTTCTCTGTCTTAAATGGACCAGCAAATTAAATGTGTTCACCATGACAAAGATGTTAACTGGTTTTTCATTGCTACTCTTTGCATAGTACCAGAACTTCATTTCAACTCATTTAGTGACATCATCACATTACATTTTTAGGCAGGTGTGCTCATCTCACAGATTTCATTCAATCAACACTGCTATTTTTCATGTTATTTGATTTAATCATTTTTAGATACTTGAAGTCTGATTTTTCTTTGATGTTGCACAAACCAATACCATCAATATTAGGGAGATAAGTGATCTGAGTAATGTCTGACTGATTCACCAAATATTCAAGAGCTCACTGAAGTCACAGAGCAAGTTATTTTCAAACTCAAAAACACATCTGTGTAACTGAATAAGAAAATCACTCAGAAAGGTTTTATAAACAGAACACCACACATAAGAGTAAATTGTAGCTATTGAAGATATACATCCTAGCCTCTTCAAGCATATTTGCAGTTTTCAAGTAATAGTTACAGAGACCCATTTTGAATAATAATAGCATACATCAGAAATACAACCCATCCATCAGTCCATCACTTTTCGGCCACTTATCCACGATTTGTTCACTTAAGCAACAGTCTTAGTAGAGACTCCCACTTCTCCGGGTTCTCTGCTTCTGTTCTTTCAGGAGAAAACCAAAGCCTTCCCAAAGTCATCATGAGATCTAGCCAAGGTAATCCTTCCACAGAGTCCTTTGTGTGCCCTGTGGCCTCCTCTCAGTGGCAACACTTCTTTGTAGTCATCTATCATTCTTTAGATCTCTAATACAGAGCTTCTTACCACCACTGAGGGTTTGAATGTGTTTATTAATAGCTTGGCATGCCCTCACCCTTCATACCAACAATAATTGAATCCAGCTTCCGCATTACAATAGGTGCTGCTCAAGTCCACCATTTGGGGCTCAACCCCTATCATGAACGGGACCTCAAGTTTTCTGGGGCGTCCTAACCCCCAAGATAAACCAATTTTCATAAGAAAATCACCCTGTCGCGGGGAGAAACTCCACACAGGAAGACTTCCAGCTAGAGAGAAAACCCAGGAAACCTCTTGCCGTGAGTCAGCAGCATCCACTACCATCAGGAGGAGACTCAACTTGAATTAACCACAACTCTCAGACCCTATACATTTATATATTTCATTGCCTAGCACGTGATAATTGATGACGTGATAATGATTTAACTTACTGTATTTCTTTGTCAACTCCCATTTTTGAATGACCCTTTTAGAAAAATAAGGGCAGGTCAGAGTTTTTATTGTTAAAAACAATTTCAGCTGATCGTCACGTAGATAAAGCAGAAATCCTGACAGTGACACCAATCAGGCCTAAACATAACCGAGATGTGTCGAGACCGGCATTCATCATACATTTTTAACAGCACAAGATAAAATGAAACCAGCTTCAAGGCTGCACCTCAACATGCAGGGTTTGATTAATATTAGCTTAAAGTTGACTTCAATATAATTTCTCTGGGCATTTTTTATCCTTTGAGAACACAAAGGAAAAAGACAGTCTTAACAAAAGGAGATTTACACACCCATAAGCGGAGGGTGACCATTGGCCTCAACTGGACGTTTTTTGGGTTTTTTTACCAATAATCTAAAGTTAGTCTGTGGTCCACTCTAACCGACACTTTGAGTCCTTCAAGTCCTTGATATATCTGCATTTAGAAAGCACCCTTTCTCATCAATTGGGTTCTGCAAAGTCTTTCACTGTATGCGTCACACTCACATCAAGCATTTGATCGGCAGCCTGTCACATAGAGCAACGTAGGGTTCAGTGACTCACCTAAGGATCCTTCGGCACATAGGGGGCCTATGGATTCAATTGTAGAGATCCATGATTAGTGAGCAGTCTGCTCTACCACCTGAGCCACAGTCACCCCGTGTCAAGTGTCATACTATCCCAAATGAACCAAATTCATGTGCACCATTCATACATTCCTCCCTGTCACCGTCCTACTTATCAGTGCTAAGATTGTTACTATCTTCACACTTCATTATCTTATTAGTTAAGTGATTTCAGTCCAGGAAGCACTCACATCAAGCGGTCCCTGCATCAATATGGCTTATCTATAGACCTCCAATAGGTCATCGACTGGTCCATAAGCATGTTTGTTTCTGCAAAAGAAATAAATGTGTGTTGAATTAATCTTTATCTTTGAAATATCTTTGCTCTGTCATTCAGAGGAATCAAAGACCAATGCTATGCTGATGACCTAACCTTTCCTTTCCCTCTGGCTGTACACAGTGTGAGGCATTCATTTGTGGATGCCACATTGACATGTCAGTGAACTGCTCCACTTTCGAGTCTGTTTCTGCCCCCTGCCAGATCTTTCCATCATCACTAACAACTCCACTGTGACCCCTGCTGTCTGTCAACAATTTTACTGTAATTTTTGACAGCCAACTGTCACTCATCACAAGTGCACCTCATACTTGTGTTTATTAGTGCTCCACATCAGTCAGTTCAGTCCTCCCAGAAGGCTGAAGTTGCCTCTGCTGCTCTTTGCCTTGAACACATATTACACAGTACAGGAAACCACGGTAGTGGCCTTTCAATGTGACTAGTCTATCAGCAGGTTCAGTGAATAGATGGGATAAATGAATATATTAAAAAGAAATTAAATTCCAATGTGTAATAAATGAGCCTCTTAATCATGAAAAGTTAAACTCTTATTTCTCTGAGGTTACTTCATTAATTGGTATCTTGATTGCTTCCCTTTTAAGAAACTGTTGTTTGAACGGAGTGAGCTGCTGCTTTGGAGAAAATGCATTGCTGGGAGTTTGTTGTTCGCATTTTTGGATGGAGGTATGTCAGAGGTATCTATAAGAAGGAATGCTTTGACCATTAATTATTACTTGAAGTCACTTTTTATCCGGCAATAACCACAGACGGCTGCACAGTAATTTGAAAAAAAAGAAGCTTTTTTAAAATCCTTTTCATTTTCCTCATTCTGTGCATTAGTCTGTGTGTTTTTTTTCTCTCCTTTCGGATCATGTTTCATTTAGTTCCTGCTATCAGCATGGCTTTAGCGTTACCTCTTTTCTCTCATTGCCTAAGGGCAAAAGGTAAAAGTCAGATTTTACAAGACCAAACCCCAATGCTGCAGAAGGCTTTCAGCTCCACCAATTGAACGCACATGCAGCGGAGCTGTCAAGCTAAGCTGTTGAGCCATGTGAAGGACCAGTGAGGGGGAAGGAAATGCAGACACCATTACTGTCTGTTTACGCCAGTGTAGAAGAGAGGAAGGGAAAAAAAACAGGGTCATTGAGCAGAACAGAGGAAATTGTGCTGCGATGCAAAGAAAGCCTACGATTGGAAGGCTATTATCTATGGCTAATCAGATCAATTAATTCCACTGTGAATTACCTTGGTCCTTCAAAAGATGTTATTAAAGACCAACTATTTTGAAACTGTATGAAATATTGGTGTTTGTGCTTTCACTTGCGAAAGTTAAAGTATGAAGCTACCCCGACTAATTCCTAGTGACAAAGCGGTGCATGTTTTTTTTATTTTTTAGAAAGGTAATTGCTTCTCATTTGGCAAGACCCACATAATCCCGATCTAGTCATGAGTATTTCTTGGTGAGATGGAGACTTACAGGCGTGACAGATTGCGTGTAATAGTAGTTTTAGCCTGGCAGTGCTGAACTTGTTGTGACTTGGAATCTTTAATGTTCGCATGTCTCATCAGGATACCGGCACAGCGGGAGAGAAATAAGATTTTTGTCTTACACAAAGTGGGACTCATCTAATACAAAAAGGTTACCAATGTGGCAAACATCCATTTGCTAATGTGAAATGTTTGTGAGCTTAATTTGAGCTGGAATTCAGTCATTGCACAGAAATGCTGTTGCACTGCTGTTTCTGAAAGTCATCTCAAGGGTTAGTTGTTTGTATAAACGTTTCATTCAGTGAAATATCAGGGTCCGGTTGAGGACTAAACTATCCCTTTTGTGTGATACTCACCATTCAAGTGAGGTTAGACATACCTTAAAGACATATGATCATTTGATAACACGATTCTGGCTGGTGCCCTCTTTTAGTAATCTTTCTACTTTGCCAGGAGGTTTTTGTCATAAAAGTTTTGTCTGAAAGAACATACAAAGATTTGTATTAGCAAAGCATGTTTTAATAAGCTCCTGCTATTTTGTAGTTGGGGTATTCAAATTTGCCGTATTGCCTAAAGGCATATAGAAAAACAAGGTCTGTTAAGAGACTGTGTCCAGACAGCCTTCTGACTTTGCACGAAAGCAGATGGTTTTTAATAATGCCCTACTCTCAGCTTCATGCCCCCAAGCTAGTCAGCTACACAAATACACACAGCCTATATGCACACTTACATCCCTTCTTGGTGTTGTTTTGTTTTCCTGGCCAGCTGGGCTTTTGTAAAACTAAAAAGCTGGGAGAGAAAAATAAAAGCAAAATCATGAGCCATAAAGAAAAAAGCTCAATTACAACAGTTAAATATTCACAGACTCCAATGCATTCTTCTAGTATGAGTCAGCTTACATTTGATCTCAACTGTCACATCATGCAGTCAAATGATAATAAGTGGAATCGCTGGTTGGTCCCAGCAAGAAGGTTCCCAGATCAAATCCTTGCTGGGGGACTTTCTGTGGGACGTGTGTACGTTCATCCCATACAGGAGTACTTTGCTTTTGTCCCACCTGTCAAAAACATGCATGTTTGGCCAATTGATGACTTGACCTTAGGAGTGGGTCTGGATCTGGCTACTGACTGGACCCCAAGGCAGATATCTGCACATTTACAGGCCCTGAAAAGTAAAACTTAAATAGCAACTAACCAGCAAACCAAACAGTTGACAAAGAAACTGCAGGAAAAAAAACTGTTTAACTTTGTTGTATAGTGTAACTTATTTGGCAGTCTTCAAACACACTTTAGATACTCATTGAGAGGATTGTTTTAATCATTCAGAGGATTTATCAATTGGTAAAAATGTGATTTCTTATTAAGGAATTCATAGAATCCAGCAACATTTATGTAAACAAAGGGTAGGATTCAAACTGTCTTTAGAATTTTTGAGGCTTACCTTGTCAGACTTACTGTTGTATTTACTTTCATCATAAATCATAAAAACATGAAGTATTAAGAATAAATGCTAACATCCACCAAGGATCAGCTTCTCTTACAAAGGGAAAAAAAACATCCCAAACGTTAAGGCTGTTAGCAGGAAAACAGCCTTTGGAGATGAGCTCTGGGTCACTGTCATTAGCTGCCAGATCTTAGTTCCTGCCAGAGACCAGGCTATTAACACAATGTCATCTTATCATATAAACCGCCTGAAACAGCGGAACGTCTTATTTTGACTGTCCTTCTTGTCAAATAGCTCATTACCAAAGCCATCTTCACCTGAAGGAAGCGCAGTTTGCAGAATTTTGCCGAGAACAAAAATGTACGAGGGAGTCACGTAAAAACCCAATGTGGTCATTGGTATTCCTGAAGCATTGAAATCTACAAATGCAGCCTTTGAACCGAACTTAAAAAACTGCAAGTCTGCAAATTGTGAGGAGAACCCTTTATTTCTTGTCTAGTTACCATTAGGACATTAGACTGATTTCGTTACTGGTGAGGAATTTAAACACAGTTTCAGCCTTGGGGTGGCATGTGCATACAAATCAGGTAAAATAGAGCCAGTAGTGCTCTGGACACCAAGGACAATATCAAGCAGCCTAGGCCTAACAAAAGCTAAGAGTTGAAGGTTAAATTGCTTTGAAAATCCAAACCCTTATTTGTAGTTTCCAATCTTAGACACTCATTTACACACAAAACCTCATTTGAGCCTATCTCCATAGTCTGCCAAATGATGTCCCAAGCGATAGAAGGTTCCCATGTTTTGGACCTAAAATGCACAAATCCATCAACAGGGCTGCTGGAGAAGGACATTTTCAAACGTTCTTGAAGTGACTCCATGACAATTTAAAATTTTGTTTTGACAAATGTTTCAAGTAATTACTACAGCTCACTGGGGTGACTTTTAGAAGACAGGATGTTCAGTCAGCCAAGAGCAATATGCATATTACCCATTTAAATAAACGATGTCTCTGATTTTGTTAAATCTGCCTTAAGCTTTTCTGTCCTGAGTGGAGGTGTGACTATGTTATAAACATAGTCATGTTAGGCTTTGAAACCTTTCAAAGTACTTCAGAGTGCCACTATATTTAATAGAAAATCTAAGTTGGTTCAAAAGAGTGTGAGGATTATTTGGTATTGAGCTCTCTTCATTATAACCAACTGTATAATTTCCATAGAAAGAAAGAGCTTTATCGTGTAGATTTTTATTCAGAATCTAAATTTGTTTATTGAAATTTTCAGTTCTAATGTTCGCATTTTAAAGAGAACCATGCCCTTGTCTAAAGGCTCTCAGTGGTGTTGCTCGTATTGTCAGAAACACCTTCATTTTTAACTGTTTGCTGTAAATTAAACCCAAGTGCCCAATAAAAAAAGAATTATAGCAACTAAAGAAATTCCCTCTTCTGATTAGCCACCCCCGCCTTTAAACAAATGCATCAGTAAAGGAGGGGTTGGGATTCAAACCCCAGATTCAGCAAGGGCTCAAATTGACAGAAGAAATAAGAAGAAGAGGATGAAAGGCTTAATTAGTAAGGAGAACAGTTACTTTTTAAACTTCAATATAAAGCTACAAAGCTGTAGAGAAACTTTAAAAAAAACCTCCTCAAGTCAGTCAGACAAATTTGATGCTGTAAATGGTTCAAAATCTACAAATACTGAATATATATAAGAAAATTAGCAATAATTGTCTTCACATATGTGACAGAACATTCACATACTGATTACTAGTATCATATAATAATCATGCACAAGTTTGAATTGTTCTAAGTTCTAATGAATAAAAGACAAGATAACTGCCATAAGGTTCAATCACACAATAGGAGATAACCAGGGATGAATTATTCTCACAGTTCAATTAATTGAACTGGGTTGAGTGTTCTTCTGCAGAAGCACGCAACTGCATGATGACATTTAATTTTATGAATGATGTATTTTCCCTTAATGGATTACACAATTTGTAGGAAGTTTTATTGCCGTCATCCAAAAACATGTTCAGTGGTTCCAAATTGTTCTTAGAAGTGAGTGTGCACCGAAAAGACTTTAAAAAGAGATGTGAGTTTCTGAGCAGCGTTTTCATTCATTCTTGAGCTTTGAAAAATGCTCATCATTTTGTTTAGCTGACATTTGACACAACCTTTTGCTTCTTTATTTTGCCCCATCCATGGCAATGTCTGTTTTCGGAGAGTCATTTGCAGAAGAATGCAAACAAAAGATGAAAAGCAGGAAGAAAACGGCCTCTTACAGTCCCCAGCCCTGAACTTGCAAAAATTCCACTCGACAATACTATAGAAGTAGTAGAGCTTGGGTGGTAACAATTGTCACCACAAATCTTTTCTATATTTTTTTTTTCAGGCTGGAGATGACTGACAACACTCACTACCCACTCTACACTATTTCAGCACATAATGATGTGACTGATGTGTGTGGATGAGCAGAGAATGCTGTGCAGTCCCATGTTGTCAATCATGCTCTAACAAGCCAACCCAAGACTCTGCCCTTCTTTGCCTTTGATCCGGCTGACATTCTGATTGTACACAGTAATAAAATAATCTGCTCACCCTTTCGAATGTGTGTATTTTTCTCCTGGCAATTTTAAAAAACAGACTGAAGGGCACCATCATAAAGTGAAAGAATTCACTGAAAGCACCAATGTGGCGTCGTCTTTATTGTGGCCCAGCCGCTTTGAGGAAGCACGGAGGCTGCTTTGGGGTTTCATCACATCATCAGGTACATGCATGTTTGGACAGATATTCACAAATGCCATTTTATAGCGTTATTCATGATATATGCATCCCTGTTCGCTATTGTGGACTCACAAATAACTATTGAGTTAAACATCAATGGAACAGGCTGAAATATTAATTACTTTAGACTTGAGGCTTTATCAAAGAGTATGGGGCTTCAAAGAATGATCATTTTCACTGAAAAGTTTGTAGATGTGCTTGGTAATTATTCATAATGCTGTTATGCATGTTCCATTAGTGGGAGATATGAATGACATATGTTAAACTGGATTTCAATCTAAATTTAAGCATTTTAAGTGTAATATGTTTATAAATAGCAACATTACTTGACCGTTAATAGATTAAGTGATTAATATTTTTTCCATCTCAATCTTATGTATTCATGTAGATGATGTTATGACTTAACTCACTAGTATATTATGGTTGTAGATAGGTCCCACATGGAAATAAACGCTCATTCAGCATGTTATCATGACGCTAAAAGACTTGTTTTGTTTTGGACAAAGCAAAAGTTGTCCCCAAAAGCACTCTGGTGCTGAAATAGCATACATCACAACTTAGATTCCCCACCTGATGCCATGCCATTTGGCTTTGTGGCGCCATGTTATATGCCTTGATATAGTTAACATATGTTCACCACAATGTAAAACACAAGGAATTAGCTTACTCAGAAAAAAAAAAAAAGAAATAAAGTTTGGCGTCATGAAAAGGCCCCATGTATTGAATAGGTAAAGATGATGTTATAAGAAAAGAGGTACAGGACAATATCAGGGTCATGGAGCATATGCCAGCTAACATGTGCACACAAAAAACATTATTTTAGTTTTTTACATTAGATATTAGTTTTACACTCAAGATGATGAGTACTAAGATGAGGCAGCACTGTGGCATTCACAAAGCTACATTTCAAACCATAGCCAAACAAACATCCTGTTTAACTTGTGTGTAACATCTATTCATCCATCCATTATCGTTACCACTTATTCCCTAATGGGGTTGCGGGCGGCAACTGGAGCCTATCCCAGTGATCAATGGGCGAGAAGCGGGGTACACCCTGGATGGTGTGTGTAACATTATAAAACCATTAAAGGAATTTTCTTTGTGGCACATACTAACATTAAGACTGACAGGAAATAGAATAAAATCCTGAAGTACGGAAGAAAATATATTTTCTAAAGAAGCTTTGATACAAAATTGAACCTTCTATATCATCTTTTAAAACTGTTGCTCTTGTAAAATACTTATAATCTAATCACAGTGAGTTAGTGTGTGCAGCAGCTCAGTAAATACCTTTATTATATGCAGATATAAACAAGGCATTAGCATTTATAATAAGTAGCCTCGGGTGCGTTCTAAACCTCATAAATAAGAAAGCAAGTGTGTTTATCATGGTATAGAGGTATAAAGTTGGTATTGAGTTTAACTGCCCGTGAATGCACTTGAACTGTGTGGTTGAAAGCCATATGAACAGAGGAAAAAGTCTGTAAAAAAGATCCTCCCGGCTCAGGACCTTGTTTTCCCCAGTAGATAATTGCAACATAGTCCGAATAGGTCATACCTCAATCTGTTACTGTGAGATACTGTTATATATTCAAATCAGCACTGTGGCCACAGAGTGCATTAGCAACGGCCAGAGTGGAAGTTATACTTATATATTGGTATGCTACTCACTGATAAAAGTGTCAATATGAGATCCACAGTTATTTCAGGCTAGGTCTCCTTACCACTAAAGTTGGCAAGCCATTTATCCAGCGGGCCATTTCAACAGATTTTCGTGTTTGACCAGAATTTGGAGGAGATAGGACTCTGCCATCTCCATGTAGGGGGGTGAAAGAACCATCAGTCATGTCCCAATTTTAACAGGCCAGTATCCTAGGAAAATTGAATGAGTGATTTCAAAAGTCTGGTAAAGGCTTGGATGCGCAGCACACGTTGCAGACAAAAAAGAGAGCAGTTAAAGTTAGTTGGAAAAAGTGTGGTCTGAATAACTGGGATCTTCTTTGTTGAACAAGAAGGGGATGGTGATCAAATTGTGCCCTGTACTGATTAATGCAGTTAAAATGCAAACTCAGCCATGCTTGGCCACAGCTACTACGCAGCAGCATTTCAAAGAGCAAACCATGACACTGGGCTAAAGCAGCACGTGACGATTTAGCCGTTCTGTCCTTGTATTTTCACCTTTTTTCCATAATAGTTAAAGCAGTGGGATAGATGATGACCACAGTGGGGAATTAATGCTTCCTTGAGAATTGGATTAGGCTCCTAGCTGCATATTAACAACAGGAATCTTTCTATTGGATCAGGGAGTTTCGTGGACCCTTTGTCCCTCACCCACTAAGCTTATACTGCAGGGACAAGGGGGTAATGTTGAAGAGATATTTCACCTTCCACACAAACTCATGAATTTTCTAGTGAAAATAAGCAATGGCACTGTAAATATGCAATCCAGTTTCTATTAAAAGATGTCAAATATAACAGAATGCTATATTTTTATGTAAGTAAAATAGCAAATCATCAATTATGGAATTTGATGATTCAAAAGGATGGTACAAAGTCAATAATTTGCTTTAAAATCTGAACTGCATTAAAGGTACAGAAGACGGATGGACGAGTCTCGTGATTCACTCAGTGTTGAAATTAAATAAATTAGATTTACTTGATTCAAGATCAAAGCCGTTGGAATGGTATGAAGACAAAACAAAGTAGTGCCAATAGTAAAGGGTGAATAACAAGAGTCATGTGTTCAGTTGGAGAAAGCTATACTACAAGATACTTATTTGCCATCTGTGAGTTGTAGGGCAAAAAACCATGTCCTCCAAATGTTCTAATCTTTAGCTGTAAGTGAAAAGGATGGGGTTATAGAGTAATGTGAAGCAGTTGAACCTCAGTGCCCTGGCCAACTGGCTTGAATGCCGGCTTGTAGAGGCCACAGACCTTCTCCTTTTTCACTTCCAACCTTGTGGCCTCTGAAGTTAACAACTGTTTTGAGCAGAATATGAGACCAAAAGAATTACAAATATGCCACAGACAGTAACAAATGAACTGCAAATATAAACATGTGGTATATAATAGAAAAAATGGCATTCTGCATGTGAAGTTCAAAAGAAACACACATGTTTACACACAAAAAAGTTGCCACCACTCGTCATAATTGGAGCATTACCTCATCTGACTCTCCTCTTACCCTAAAGCACCCATGATTTTGGAACAGGGTAAATCTGGATTCATCAGAACACATTACCTTTTTCCATTGATCTAGAATCCAATCTTTGTGCTCTCTATCATATTGCAGCCTAACTCTCCAGTTAGCTTCACTGATTAGTGGTTTTCTCATGGCTACAGAAATGTTCGGTCCCAATCTCTTGAGTTCCCCTCACATTGGGCATGTGGAAATTCTCTTACATTCATTGTAAAATACAGCCCCAGATCTGTTCCCATCCATGGAATGTGTCTTTCGACATGGTAGTTTAAGAAATGAGAAGATCAGTTGGGGTTACACCTTTTCATTCGTTGCAAGCTGAAAGATTATTGGTGAGTATGTATATTTAAATATATATTTAAATATATATATACATAGTTCTTTTTCCCATATTTGCATTGTATTTGCATTGCATTGCATTCAGTAGTTTGTGACTATATATATATATATATATATATATATATATATATATATATATATATATACATGTATATACATTCTAGTTCCAACATTTGCATTGCATTGTATTCAGTATATTCTGAATGTAACAGCATTCATTATTGTTCAATATATATCAAATAATTGTGCAGTACTAACCCTATATGCTGATCATATCAGGATTATATATGCGATATCTGATGTGATCATTAAGAAATTTGCATAATGTAACTAGAAAATATCTTTTTTACAAACATATAAAGGTTATACACCCTCCATGAGGCAGTAAGAAATAGGAACAAAGTAGCATGAGAAAAGGGTTACTTGAAAAAGAAAAAAAGGGATTGCAATTTGCCTTTGCTGCAGATGACCTATATACACATAAAATATTATAACTTTAAATAAAAGAATAAAATGGAGTGGAAAAAAGACTTGAAGCGGAAGCATGGGGTTACAGTGATAATAGGCAGCATTAGCCACATCTGCAGGGAATAGGCCTGCAGTGAGGCCACTTGCTCGGTGAAGTGTAATCTTCAGTGGCCCGGCCTGTGAGACAGCCAGCATAGTAAGTGGTTTGGGTGGGGCCAGCCGGCCCTTACAAAAAGCAACGAGTTTCTCCATGGCAGGTAAGGGATACAAATAACACACATACAGCATAAACACAGACGGAGGGCATCAGACCGTGTACAAGCCCAGCATGAAAGGTAGATCAGCAATGATACGGAGAGAAAACTAGATGTTAGAGAGTGGACTGAAAGGAAATTGGCTGGAGGGCGCAAAGGGAAGAGAGGGAGGAGATAGAAACAATGCGGTGATGGTAAATAGAGCTGAGCTGCAGATGTGGGATGCAGTAGAAGGGAAAAGATGGGCAGAGTTTTGCACAAAATAACTGTGGTGTAAAATGGGAAAGCTGGAAGGATAGAAGAAGGGGGATGAATGAGTAATACATAACAGTACATCCTCACATAAAGTTTCCTAATTAAGCAGTAAGGAAGCATACATGGGTTAACTTTTATTTGAAAAAGTATCTTTGTGGCAGACTCATAAAAACTAATTGATACGATGCCCATAGCTTGATCCACATGGCCACTTAACATGACCATTGTATCTTAGTAATTCAAGTTGGAACTTGGCACCATTTTATCCCCCTTTTCCATGTCCCTCCATCTTTATGGCCCTGCAGGTGCCTGACCTTTAAGAAACTATCTGGTGAATGGAAACAGGGAGGGGAATGGAGGGAGGCTCTGAAGATGCGCGTACCCCCCTAGGGAAATGGTCAGACTAGAAGACATGGGAAGTAGTGGAACTTGAAAGCAAATGGGAATGGGGATGGAAATGGAAGAACATCAGCAACTGTTGCCTGCAGGGTAGAGCAAGTTGTTTGGTGTTCACCAGGTGGAAATATTTGGATGGCCTGGCATGGTGGGTGGGAAATAGCCTATTTTTAAAGGGAATAAATAAATGCAGAATCAGGCCATGAAGATTCTGCCTTGCTGCATGTTTAGTAAAGACTGTGACAGTTTCACCTGAGAAAACACAGCTTATTTGATCACTGCTGTCTTGCATGTGTAAGTTCTTGAATATCTTAAAGAACTTTTGAGGTAAATGTGGGGCCAGCTGCATTCATCCACTTAGATTAGCATTTTAAAGGGGTGATAAAAGCTCTTACCATATATTCTGCCCTTCCAAAAAAGAACGTTGTTTTCTTTTTTACCAAATGGCTGTACACATCTAAAATCTAGCTCTATTCAGACATTAAATATTGTGTTCTCTCAGGCTTGTACAACAATTCTCAACCTCAAATGGCAAAGACATTTGCTATGCATTTCTTGTAAACATCCGATTAACACTGCCTGCCCCCCACACAAACAGCATAACAAATATATTTGCATGTACAAACTAACCATACAAATAGGAAATAAATCCCTTACAATGAGTGTGGTACGCACAACCAAAATACTTCCCTTTAGAATGTGGAAAGTGGGAGCTGACAATCCACTGTCACAGCACACATGGCAAGATATCAAATATAGTGATGCACACATCCACAGCGAATGATTGCTCATCGATGCAAACATGTTTCCTCTGTTTTCCATCCACTTGTAGAAAAAGCTCATGCTGCTTCTTTACCTGACACCACATCACTTCCTTTAATGAGTACATAATGACAAAGATGATTGCAATGGAGTTTGAAAAGAGAGAGCCTTTTTGCCTGTTGATAAAATCCAAATTTGTTGTTATTAAAATCTAATTTCAGAGCCATCGGTTTCCATAAGCAACATTACCTTTTGTGTCTAAAGAGGTTATTGATTTAGACCCTTCGTAATCTACAAATACACATATTGTTTGATTTAACTTTTTTTCATGCTATCAGCAATGTTAAAAGGACACAGCTCATCTGGCTGATGGATAGAAGTAAATATAGCCCAGGGCTTAGGGGGTGGACTG
Source organism: Menidia beryllina (assembly GCA_013363375.1). Classification (NCBI taxonomy): domain Eukaryota; kingdom Metazoa; phylum Chordata; class Actinopteri; order Atheriniformes; family Atherinopsidae; genus Menidia; species Menidia beryllina. The sequence goes on from JABUIW010000020.1 coordinate 3,213,662, forward strand.
CAAGAGAAATGTACCTTATAACACAGAGATACAAACACACAGACACACATATAAACAACCCCTCCAGATGGGGCCCCCCTTGTGAGTAGTGTGCAGGGTCCAATTATGTCTGTGTGTGTGTGCATGTTTGTTTTGTGTGTGTGTATTTAGGGTAGGGGGATGAAAACTGCTATTGCAAAGTGTTCGAAAAAACGTTACAGCAGAAATCCCCGACAAAATGTTTCAGCTCTAAAGTACATATAAGTCGTTCTACTTAAGACAACCAGCCTCTACTGTCTAGAAATTTACTAAAGAAAAATTAGACCTCAGTGTGTTTCGGTTAGTTTATTGTGTGTATTTGTTCGGGGTGATTCTGTGGCCTTTTGCTGTAATAAAAAGATGATGCATCATCATGGTTATCACAGTTTTTTATCACTTTATTTAGGATGCTGAAATGCTGACATGTACTTTAAAGAGAGCTTAGTGTAGGAGGAATATAGAAGTGGTCAGAAATATAGATAGAAAATCCCATGAAGCACAATGATTTGACAGTGCTACCTTCTCAAAATTTAGTCTTGAGTCTTTCTTGCATGACAGTGCGCCGCTAAATTTATTAGTTTTTTTGTTATTGATCAATCAAGAACCACCGCCAGCCAGTCTTGTGTGCTCCTCTTCTTCGTCTGAGTTGGCAGAGGATGCTCACAGAGAGTCACAGAGGCAAAAAGCATTAATTCAAGTATGCCAGCAAAGGAAAATCCACCTCTCCAACGAGGCCGTTGTCACTCATCTAAGTCAAGCACCATCTTGCTGTCTGTAAGCATCTGGTGATGTAATGCCAAACGATCTCTGTGTTGTTTCTGTCAATCACCAAAAGAGGAAAATCGTGACCTTACCAAGGATGTCTTTTTTGCACGTATAAGTTTCCTCCTCACTGTCATTCACAAAGGTGCCAGAACACACTACTGATCAGTCCCCTCAACTGCCAGCTAAAGACAGTCAGGGCTGCATGGTAAAAACAGCAACTAGGAATTGTCAAAGAAGAGTGAGTCAAATCTTTTGGAAGATGAAAGCTTTTTGTTTCCTTCCTAACCCCATCCCCAAAGAATCTTTTAGATGTGGAGCACTGAATGTTGAAAAGCGAGGGCCATCATGTGTTGAAATATGAAGCCATGAGCATTTGACCAAACATCAGTCGAAAGTTTCGTTCTTAATTGGAGACCAATTCAAACCAAAGAAGTCACCAACCATTGTTACAGCTGTTCATTCTTCCAAAAAATCTGATATGCAAATTATTTTTCAGTATGATTTCTTTTTTAACAATTCACATCTCATGTCATCTTTGTTAAATAATGAAAAGCATTTGACTGTGCAAGGTCCTTCCACAGCTCCCTCCCCCCCTGCCACCAGACAGCCAAGAAGCACAAAGAGGTCATAGCTGAGCACAAGTCCCTCTGGGAGCCCTGTTGCCCTTCAACCTTTAGGTGCTCATCCCTGATGTTCATTCCCAGGAGGTGTCAGATGAAGAGAAACCAAGAGGCGCTGTATGCAAAGGCGTGAAAGGGAAGTGTGGGAAGGGGAAAAGAGAACTTGAGAAGGTGAAAGAGGACAGAAAGTGCTTTGAATGAGTGTGGCAAAGGAGTTAAGCAGGAGAAAATAAAGAATGAGGAGGGTGGAGAGTGAGGAGTGTATCTGGAAACATAGTCTTTGGGGTTTTCAGGCAGGACAGAAGGGGGTGGAGAAGTGGTGCTTGAGGAAAAGAAATACAATGAAGATGGAGCTGCATTAGCAGCATGTCTCAGGCCAATTACTCAGCTTCTAACCTTCTTTTCCATCTCCCTCCTGCTTTCCCTCTCTCTGTCCTCTCCTCTCATTTTCCGTTTTCTCTCCCTCCCCTCCACTTTCTCTATCGGTGCTCTAACTATCCATGTGCTGTCAGCAGCAACAGATCCCTATATGATACAGGTCTGCACAGGCAGGTTTTATCTTCCCGTGCCACAATAGGAAAGAAGGATCCGAGAACAGATAAGATAGCACCAACCAACAGCGGCAACAGCAAACGCAACCGAGAGGCACATGTGTGATACAGTGTTCCGCTGCCATCTAGTGGCAGATAACACAAGTGGCTGTCCATTACAGGGTGCTGATTACTGGTTACAGCTACATTAACATAATGTGATGGAAAAAAAGCTGATCTGTGGATGATTTTATGATTGAGTGTAATGAAACACTTCAACTTCATTATATATGTTGTGCGCTTCTGCAAAGCAGCAGTTGGTATGTTTATATGCTGCTGGTGTTGAACATCTTGCTCTGTCTGACATACTGCCAAATGGATCAGATTATTGCTTTTCCTAAGCATTCTGATGCAACACTGATATCTACAATAATGTATTGTAACATACACATAAGAAGGTGTTAGAAAAGTTGGCTCTAGGTGACTGATAGAGTTTTTTTATGCAGATTATTTTTCATTTATTCATTTAGAGATTAGTTTTAAACAAAATGATTATATATTGTTTTGATTAGGCTAAAAGTAAAAAGCACAAGTATCTGCAACAAGACATTTTCTGATTTGAGTCCAAGCTGAGGCCTGTGGAGTCTGTGTGGAGTTTGTCTGTTTCTCTCTGGACACTCTGGCTTTTCTCCCCAGTAACATGCACAATATGATATTTGGTTATTCCTTGGTCAATAGATCATTGGTTTGAGGAGTGTCAACCCTCTGTCTGACCCTGTGATACATGGCCTGTCCACAGTGTAGCTTGAATGACATTGAGCAAAAACCTTGTCAGTGACTGGGTGACGTGATTAACCTAAATAAATTATGAACCAAATCTGCATTTCAATGTGCTAATAGTTTACCAAGATGGAATTCCATGAAGATTATGACTGGGATCATGGGATGTGCCTGGGATCTTACTTTCCAAGACAACAAATATACATACAGCTTCAAGATTAAAGATTGATCAAAATAATTCACATTCTAATGGACAATGGAAACTATTGCAAAGATTGACACAAACATCACCATGTGTGAGTGGAGGAAAAGATTAATTGGCAGCAAAGAGACAGTAAAGAAGCTTTGATCATCAAAATACAGGATGGTCATCTTCAGCCGTTTCTACTGGTGGATCCCTGATGCTTTGCCATACTTGCAGAGTTCTTGATAGAAACTCTCTCTGAAAAACAATAGTTAAACACAGAAGTGTTTGACTAGAACTTAAATGGTGGCATTAATTGACGTATCTGAATTTTAATTAGTCTCAAAAGATATTTAAGCGTGAAAAGAAATCCCTCATGATAGCATGATCTCAATTGATGTGACAGCAAATAATCCATGCCGTTGTATTGGAGGATAAGATTCATCACTTCGATTAGACGTACATACACCCAGTTTGGCGATAAATGCAATTTTCAAGAGATGGCTCAGAATCACCGTGATCAAACGGATGAATATTTCAAAAGCTGATTTTTTTATATAATTTTAGAAATAAATATTTATCTTTGCAAAACCAAATTAGAAAATAATAACAAATGTAATCGTTACAACTAATTAACCTTGATAAGATCAAAAGGTTACAGACCTGCACCAGCCTATGATCCCAGCTGACTTACTGTGTACTGCAAAATCACATCATGGATACTGTGTCAGATTATCATACGTCTAATGGGGTGTTTGGGGTATCACAGGTAGGCTAATTTACATTCTATAAGAATAACATCGAAGTTCCTGAAAGTAGACCGTGGACATAGCTTCCACCCGTAAACTTTTAATTAGAAGACGCTCAGAGAAATTCTAAACATAGGGTTCATCTCGGGGGGAGGGTGGGGGCTCGTACAGGTGATGGAAAGAGCTGGAAACAGATAAAAATAAAATCACAGGACCACTCCAGAAATAACGGGGCATCTGGTACAGACATCTGGAGCCAGAGGACTTTTAGGAGCTTCCCAGCACCCTGTCACCTTGTGGGTAAATTAGCAAAGTGAGAAAATATGGCTGGGGTAAACGATGCTGACAATCACACAGAGGGGGGAGAGTTGAGACAGGTTGCCGGGAAATTCATCATGCGGTGGTCTTTTTTTTTTGTTTCACGTGAATAAAGGGCGATAAAGGATGAACAATGCAGGAGTTAAAATGGGAATGTGTGAGTAAACCTGTGAGTGTGTGTGTGCGTCTGAAAGAGGGATCGAATGCAGATGGAGGCTGTGACGATCTCATTACTTTTTGTCAAATTTTTGTCAATTTTTTTACATTAAGCTAATTAATAAGAATGTCTGTTCGAGGTGGTTAGATTTTCAGGTGGGCTGGACAATAGATAATTGAAAGTTGTCTTGCTTCTCTGGAGAAAAACATAAATGTCCTCTGTACTGCAAATGGAATAGATTTTGCCAATGTTTCTTCAAATGGTCAGAATGGCAATATAAGCCATGCTCAATTGCTGTTTAGCTTTGACATGTTTTGTTCATGATGCAGCAAAGAACACGCAAAACGGTTGTCAATTGAAGTTTTCAAGGATTTTTTTTCAAGGATTTGCTCTCACATTAAAATCCCAGTCTCCAAGATTGCCGTCTGGCTTTGCGAGCATACATTGACTGATGGGTCTGCAAGTGTCTACGAGAGTGAGAGAGGGGGGGGCAGAGTGATGGTGTCAGATGTGATACTGATGGCAAGTCAATGTGCTTGTCTCGCGTTTCCCCTTGGCTCAGTGTAAGGACACAGTGGAAAGGTGGGACAACAAATGCCACCAAGTTACACTGACAATCTGACCCCTGGGAAAGGAAATACCCTTTTCATCTGACATCCCTCCTCCCAACTACCCCATTTCTTTTTTTTTTCCAGATCCCCTCCACTTACTATATCATGTCTCATTCTGCCTTACCAATCTTTTTCTTCAATCCCACAAACCATTTTGCCTCATTTGTTGCTTTCTCAGTTTATTCCCTCCTCCACACAGAGGGAAACGGATGCAGATATTAAGCTTTCTTCTCCTTGCAGTTTCCTTGAGCTCTCAATCTAATGTCACAAATAAGTAATAAAGATGCCATCAAAGGGAAACCAGAAGATCCACATTTGGCTTTTATTCCCTCCCACTCGTAACCCTCCAGAGGGCAAAAGGAAATACATCACCTGGAGAGCTTTCTGGCATAGAATTATGTTGTTTAGTGGGGTCTGCTTCATGCTGATCCAAATGCATTCAAGTTCACAAAGAAAGACCTAAAAAGCATACTGAGCAAATACAGCTAAGGCTGGCCAGATAGTGTTATCTGAAATGTCAAGTAAATTGTATCTTAGAGGGGCCTGCTCAGCATGCTAACCACAAAGAGGAAAGAAAAGATGCAATAAGAGGACAGGGAGAACATGGTCTATGTATTCCCCTCTGTGCCTCCTCAGACACTGGGACGGGCTCATAATGTCTTGTCAGATTTGACCTTGTGCTACTTCATTGTCTCAAAGGATCTTCACTCATACCGTCGCATCATGCCGCTTTGGTGTTCTCGATAAATACAGCACTGCAACCCCATCAAAATGATGAACCGCTGCACATCAGTTGCATTAGTGAACAGCTGGGGCAGGTTTGTCAATTCCAGTTATTGGAACCGCACAGTGCAGTGCCTTCAAATGACTTCCTTATGAAATTTTTATAATTTAGTCCATACTGTCCTTGTGCTCAGTTTACATAACATTTGCTAACAGCAGTCTTTATTAAATGTTTTGAAACATCCTTCAGCCATTTCAGAGCTTAAAGGACAAAAGTAAAAATTAACATTGTAGCTCACAGGCTTTTTCACAGAAAAATAAGAATAAATAGGTTCAGGTTAATAGAAACAGATCTTATTTTGTCGTTTAAGAAAAGGCGCACTCTGAATTTGCGGGCAATTTGTTTTAGAGAAGTCCATAGTGTGTCATTTCTTTGAACAACACTGACTATTTTGGAGCCAAGTATAGCCATTTCTTGGGATTGAAGAGCAAAAAATTTTACCAATGTTCTGTAGGAGGATTGGGCATCCAGACTAGACATTCTGGACCTCGAGATCTAAGATTGAAACATATGCAAAGCATTAAATTACTTTTTGTGTCCAAAAAACCTGTCCCCAAACTGTTGCATATAGGCAGGTGCACATCCATCATGAGAAACATAGACTCATCTTTTTTTCTTTGTTTTTTTTTTGGGGGGGGGGCATCACTTAAGCTTGGAGGTTCTCGTGTTGTTAAGGCCACACTGAAGCTTCCCATGCTGGCAGTTTTATTAATGTGATTAATAGTAATGCCAGCATTTTCAGTCTTCCGGGGTAAGAAGTTGTACACATGGGCTGATGATGGGTGTTTCATCCATATTTGATTTATTTAATGCATTTTCTATGGTACGCAATTTGAACTTTGGAACTCCAGTGATTACAAGATCCAAGCTTTCAGACCTCAGTTTAGACATCCGTGTAGTGGTGAACGGAACGTTAAGGCTGTTTGCTGTTTTTCGCTTGAAATCTAGATGGCATTTCACTTTTATGTGGGATGTTTGAGGTAGTATTTTAATCAGGCTGTTCTGTTGCTTCGATCACATGGCAGAGGACTGCATTTTGCTCCCAGTCTATCCGTAGCTGTCTGTTTTTACTTAATTACCTTCATGAAACACTCCAGTGTGATTCTATTCATCTCATGTATGCAGAAGATTCCCTTTCTCCCAGTTGGGATTCGATCCATCATGCTTGTGTTCCCTCCCAGTGTTCTTGTGAAGTGCACTTAACAAGCAGACTATATTCAGCATTGATAAACTCAGAAGAGCAAAGATGGAAAGAACTTCAGAGAGGGAAATTGGCCAAAAATCTACTTTAATTAATCTGTGGAGACAAAACTTTTCAGAGATTTCAGACCTCACCTGTCATACAGAACTCTGGGGTTGACTAGCCTGCATATTACAATGATGTCCTTTTCATTTCAAACTAATTATCTTTTTTCAAATTCATGTTCAATCTTCATGGCTCCTCCTTTTCTGCATCATTATTTACTTGTAATGGAGGCTTTTTAACGAATTTGTAGTCTAAATTGGTGCTGCACACAAATCCTAAGAAGTGTATGAAATGATAGGCTGCTGCACCTAACTAAAAAATCATTGCGTTTTCAGACATATCACCACATAATATATGGCCCTTAAAAACATTTTTATCTCTATAAATACTGAAAAACAGCAATACATTTTTCACTGAAGTTTGTCAGCACATATGCTAATACAGAACTCCTTGCTCTCCTTTTTTCTTGCCTTTTCTTTTGGGCTGTTTATTAAGCTTGTGTCCATTATAGAATATAGCCTCAGTTTTGTGCTCTTCGTTGACAGCAGTGGACCTGAGTGCGATCCTCTGCAAAAGTATCAAGGCTACTTCAAGGTTCCACGTGTTCTGCATTCAGCACTCTTGTAACACAGGGTAATATGTATTACTGACACTTTCCTGTCAGTTTGAGACAGTTTGTTCATCCCCCCCTGAATTCTATCATTAACAAGGCCTTTTCTACCCACAGTTGGGGGTGATATTTTTCTGTGCACTCTGCAGACTCCTGTGAGTGAATAACCCAGGAGAATCACCGTCTCGAAGAGACTTGAGCAGCCTGTTGGTCGCAAGCGACGGCAAAGTCAAAGTCACTGTGACCACATCTCTCTCCCATTCAGATGTTTATTCTGGGACAGAACTGAGCCTCTTGAGCATGCTTGGAGGTGTAATATGCAAAAAAAACACCAAAAAGGAAAAGGAAAACAGACACGTTCTTAGAGGAGATGTTCACTCTGCCTAAGCAGTTATTTCTGTCATTTGTTCATATTCAGCTTAGAAAGTTAAGTGCCATATATAACATATAGATAGGCAAGGCAAATGTGTATGTATAGCACCGTTTGTGTACAAGAGAATTCATAGGGTTTCACATAAAAGACAATCTATCAAAAAGTGAGATTTTAAAAGAAGAATAGTATGAATAAGTTAACAAATGTAAAACAATTATTGATTAAATAGATTGAAAGTGCAGAATGCCAATAAAATACACTCAGTTTTCATATGCGTTGCTACTGTAAATGCAATTTTGTCACATTGTTAGTTGAGGCCTGTCTCACTTCTTCAGAAAGCCTCTTCCAGATTTTATAAGATTAAAACATATACTCACCTGAAATAATCCTGCCAATTACTGTCAAAATAGTCCTTATACAATAACCAACAGTTAAATATATATACATTTTTTTCCTCTTTTAATTCCCAAATAAACATATTAAAGGGTATGAACATAAGTGACAGTGAAGTGTTGAAACCCTGAGCTATTTATTTGGACATATTTGGCAAAAGCTTACTTGAATTTTGCAGAATGGATGAACAAGGAGACACCAAGAAATTATTTTCTGTCAAAAGATCGAGCCATCCCCAAAATTCAATTCTATCCTTTAATTGATATACTCGAAAACCTCAAAGTGAGGATTTGAAATAGTCACACCGTTAGCAGAGAGAAACAAGAACCTGTGGTGGGCCAATCGATAGAAACTTCATTAATAGGAAGCCAGGCTAGTAATCTCCTTGGCTTCAGCTGTGAGAGGCATACATCCTACCACAGCACCTGTTCCCAATGATATATCCATTCTGCACCTGGAGCAGCAAAAACACCCTCACACCACTGTGTAGATTAACACTCCTGCACTATCTTACCATCTCAGGTTTTTTTTTCTCTCCTTCTGCCTGACAAATTCAAGCTCACAGGGTTTTTGTGTCATTTCCTTCTCTTTTGCTGTTCTCCTCTTGCAGTTCTAGATGAGCTTTCTCACATTCATGCCAAAATGCATCTTCAACAGCTGACAAGAGCAAAAAGAGCTTAGTCTGTGGGAGAAAACGGTAGAAAAAAGGAGCAGCAGGGAAGGGGTAAGAATAGCAAAAAAAAATAGAGATGCTGTTTATTTCTTTTCGGTTAGTAGAAAAAAAACCTTAGGGGTTCAGATAATGTGTACCATAGTATCAGGTCACCACAGCTCCATTTTAACACCAAAATAGGCTCCATAAAGACAAGCCACAGATATATTTCGAACCATATTGGCACTGTGGCTTAGCCTCTGAATAAAATTAGGTCCTAGCTGTAAAAAAGAAAAAAAAAAAAAGAAAAAGGCACATAAGCTACTTATCAGGAGTAAGGAGGTTTTCAGCCTTGGACTCAACACTCACATTTGTAACATCCTAATTCTGTAAAAAAAAAAAAATAATAATAATAAAGGCCAGGGAGAACAAAACTGTAGATTCAGTCTCAAATTGGCTCAATGTGAAATGGGCCAGCAGAGGTTTATTGGTCTAAATGGGTAATATGTGACTGAAATGTGCCTCTTACTTATCCCCTTCATGTTAATCCAACCAGTAGATGGCAGTGACAGAGCAAGAACAACTTCCCAATGAGACAGTCATTTGTATGAATAATTTTAATTACATTACCAAAGTAATACGGACAACTATTGTCCGGTTTTGCAAAAGGAGAACCAATTAAATGTTTTCTCTGCTAACACTTGGTGATGATTGCCTCATAAAGTGAGTAACACTGAAATCTGTCACTTTAAGGCAGAAGAATGTAGGCTTTGAAGATGTAAAATGCTGTGAAACAAAGATCAAAAAGAGAATGATTATTTTTTCATAACTTTGCCCGTAATTTCGTTGACGTTCAATAGCAGAGCTCTAGATATTCATATATAGTAATTGTTTCCATTATTATCTGTGCGTTGTAACATTATGTAGAGCCATGAAACTAATTCCTTTAGCTAAGTTTCACTTTTCACAAAATTCGTGGACTGAATGGAACTTGATCATTCTGAATAGGCTGACTGTCCAACACGGAGCATTAATTATCCTTTTGTGATTGAGAACAGGAAATTCTGGGTGGATTATTTTAGAGTCGCATAACATGTATTTCTTACTGAAGAGCACTGATATCCCGAAAGGTTACTCTGCCATAATTTCATAATAACAAAGACGGCATGCATATTTCATAAAACACCAGCAAAAAGCAGCAATTTCACGAGTGACACTGAAAACATTATGTGTCCTGTGATTGATGAAATCTCCACATTACAGTTATTAATGTGAGAGTATTTTGAGAGCTGAGTTCATTTGTACTGTATGAGACAATTTCACATGGATCAAATTTTTCCCAATGTTGTGAAGCATTGCACAATTACTCTGATCAGCTCTAAAGGGAGACAGGGCATGGCAGGTCGCAACAGCGTGACGCACCCATTATTCAATACAAATACTTCTATTTGTTGTCAAATATGTTTTCAGTAACAAATAAGACTTACACATCTGAAATACATTCAATAAAGACATTTAAAAGTGCTGGTCTGACCAGAAATGTTTCAGGTCGTAGAAATTCATGAGATCCAGTCAATGAGAAGTTGATTATTCCTTCTTGTAAAGATTTCACAACCAATGAAGTTTTAGACTTTATCATTGACGAAAAAAATGATAAAAGCAGATTATTTTTTGGCGAGATGATTCCGTTTTTGGAAAGTGTTTTTGGAAAAATGTAATACTTCTATACTTCAACATACTTCAATACTATACTTCAATACAATATCTTCTTGGTTTAACCCTCGCAGATCCACATCTTTCTCCCAGGTTATTAAGCCAAGAGTTGCTTTTCACATCGGCTGAACTTTGATATGTGTTTTAGGTCTTTGCTGATTCCATTGCTTCTGTGCCCTTTGTTTCCCAATTTGCTGACTTGAAAAGAAAACTGACTTCATGTTTACATTTTTAATCTTTCTTTTTTTGTTCATGTTAAATTTCTTTATGAGATCTGTGTGGCACAGAGTGGCACTGAAAAACATGCTTTGTGTAATCTAGTTAAGTCATTTTCTTGACCACATTAAAAACTAAACTAAAGGTGACAGACCATCTCATCTTATTACAAATACTTTTGTGTGGTTGCATCCATCTAACTTAACACTCGTGCAGCCTCCTCGTTGCTATCAACATAGCTTAGCAGACTTTGATTAAATGGAAAGTCCAAAGCTAACAAGACATCTGTTTGGAAATCTGTGCAAAGATTACACAGCCTCATCTTACACAGACTCAGAGCAAGAAATGATGTAATTAAAGTAAAACTGTCTTTTGCTTGTGGCCTCATTTCTCGTGAAAGAAATTCTGAAGATTTATTCAAGCTATCGCGTGTCTAATCCTGTCACATTAAAGAGCACGCATATGGACACCATACACAGAATATATTCACTTACAAGAAAATGCTTTACACGTCACGGATCTCTTTTAAATTGATTTTCTGTGGTATGCTCGAATTTGAGTCCCACTAAATGAGAACAAGAAGTCTTTCTTTTTTAGATTTGCTGCTCATGTCACAAACTCTGCCCTTTTGAGATCTTTTGACAGATTTGCACTGGTTAGGGTGTCACGGGACACCATGAAAACCACAGTAAAACCTTCACCCTGTGTCTCTTGAAGTGGACCGTTGTGTGTTCATTTAGGACTATTTCGCTGTTCAGAAGCCATGCTACTGTCAACTTGTTTTACTTATTTTTTCTCAAGGGATTATGCTCTCATTAGATCACTCTTTCCCCCCACAGTGAAATGCTCTCCATGGCAACTTGCTGCAATGTCAGATAAAAGCATGATTGCAGGGGTGTTTATGTCGGGTCATTTTGTTAAATTAACAAGTGTAGAGGTCACACTTGAAGCATGCCATCGATGCCCTTTGAGTTAAATTCATTGTTAGAAGGTTTGATAATGCATAGCCAAAAGAAGGACACGACCTATGGTTCTTTTTCTTAGTTAGATGGATATTTCTCATTTACCAAATTTAACTTGTCATCAAACATTGTGTCATCTGAAGTAATGACACCCCAGACTCTCTGTACCTAGAGGCAAAACTCAAATTACTCTCATTTGCACAATCTGCTTCTTTCCCACGCCCCCTCTCAGTCTACATTGCATTAACTCTGTTTGCAGAAATGTTTTTGAGCTCAGTAAATTTAAGGCTGTAGAATGGATTTGTAGAATTTACACCACAAACAACCAACATATTTATCTCAGTATGCTGTGTGTATGTGTGTGTGGGCAAAAGTGTCTAGTTTGTTTCCAAAAATTCACAGAGGAAAACATGTAAACAACTGTGCAGAGTTAGAGCTTTCATGTTGCCAATCCAACAGAATACTGGTAATAATGAGGCAGCAGATATCAAACACTGTATAAGAGAAAATGAGAGTGGGCGATGGTCTCAATCTGCCCTTGTCCAGAGACCTTCAATCACTCAATTTCTCTGAGCAGTATGCTTCCAATCCCAGCCAACAGCTGGCCTGGCATTTAGAACACATGGGGATTAGGGGGTTGATTTAGTTAGACGCTCAATCCCGAGTGAGACCATAGAATCACTTATGATGCCACGTTCACCCCTCTGATGGCTTTGTTTATTATATTTTTTATTCGTCATTATAGCTTTCACGTGCAGACAACTGAAGAAGTCACAACATATACATATACAATATATATATATGTTTATATATATATTATCTCTCTCGTTCCCTTAATATAAATATATATATAAATATACAGATTTAATCATTTATTCATGCTTAGGAAGTCTCTGATTACAGCTGTTTATTCTGAGAATGTCTATTATCAGTATATTATACATTTAGTCCTATTGTATGTCTTTTTGTCTTTGTAATGTTTTTAACTACTGATGGATTAAAATAATCTTTTGGCTCTGGACATTTTGTGTCTTGCCCTCTCCCCCTCGTGGCATCATAAGCTCAGCTGATAATCATACACTGTCACTTTGCCACAGGAGGTATGCGGTTGCTTTTGACAACATGGGTGTGTGCAGAAAGGACAGGTGTGTGTCGGCGTGTTTTTCTAGAACGCTTAAAAGAGGAATCTGTAAACTCAAGATTTCCCTCTCACCAGCGTCTCTTATTGGATGGCTCAGGGGACTGATTTGCATATGATGGGAGTGTCCTGAGCCAGCACTGGGATGAATGACTTGTTCAAGTCAGAAATAAGGCAAAGGACTAAGCAGAGGTCTGCACAGCTCAGAGCTCAAAATGCCCGTGTTACTAAGGCTGCTACTGCTCCTGCTATAAGTGGAAAGTGCTCGACCAGGACAGAACATGTTCAACAACAGACACAGCACCTTTAGTAAAAGAGGAACAATATGGGTAAGTTTCATGATTATTTGCTTTGACAAAACTCACAATGACAAATGAGAAGCTATTAAGAGTACTGTAGAATATGTTTGTTCTCTACAAAAAAGACACACTTAAGCCCCAGCTCTTTGTATGTTTTATTCCAATATCCTTTTTAAACTTTTTAAAGTAAGCATTAGGCTCTGAACAAATGCCATTTCATGAACTGATCCAAATACATCTCTGTGCCTATAAATCTTTATAGTGAAACTGACTAAACCAGCTGAACGCGCTGTTTCATACAGTTCTGTAACTTACAAGACAAAAGAACAAAATACATTTTCAGACATGCGCATTACTGATTAAAATTGTATTATCTCACTGTATTTAAAACATCCCTTAATAAACTATATTATCGATATTTGCCTTGTGTTTCAGGGATTCTACATCCTCTTGCTCTGCACCACCCCCCCTTCCTGTTTTGCAAATTTCAGCCAAGCAAAACAGCTCATCTATAGAATAAAGGAGGGATTACCAAAGGGGACTTTCATAGGGGCTATCGGAGTGGACTTACATCTGGATTTTGCAGTTGAGCCCCCTTTTTTATTCAATCTCCCAGAAAAGAAGGTCAGTGACCAGTACGTGGACCTAAGTAACACCACTGGGGAGCTATACACATCTGCTACAGAGATTGACAGGGAAACCCTCTGTCCTGAAAACCCGGACCCACAGCTATGTGTCCTCTCTCTGGATGTGTTCATATTACCTCAGCAATACTTTCAGCTTGTCAAAGTTAAGATTTTCATCGAGGATGTGAACGACAACAGGCCGAGGTTCCCCACGGATGAGATCTGTATGTTTGTCCCTGAGAATACACCAGTCAATGCTCGTTATGTGGTGGAACAGTCTGCGGTGGACCCAGATGTGGGTCTCAATGGAGTCCAGACTTACTGGCTTGTTAACGACTTTGGGATGTTCACACTGGATGTCGAGGAGAATGAAGGAGGTGAGCTGACACCCTATCTGATTGTGATAGAGTCCTTGGACAGAGAGGTTCAAGATGAATATATTACAGATATCATTGCAGAGGATGGAGGGACCCCTCCACTACTTGGAGCAGCTACTTTAAAAATTGTTATCACAGACGTGAATGATAACTGCCCTCAGTTCAGAGAGACCCAAATTAATGTCACCGTCCATGGGAACACCACCAAAGGGGCACATTTGGCACGTCTGTATGCCTTTGACCCTGACCTTGGTGATAATGCTCAGATAAGCTATACTTACAGTGAACGTGTGCCAAAGGACATCAGGAGCTTGTTCCATTTGGACAAAATCACAGGGGTTATCAAACTAGCAAGGAAAATAGACTCAAGCACAGCCACATTTTACAAACTCACTGTTCGGGCCAATGGACCTGGTTGTATCCCTGTAGTTGCTACTGTGATGGTCCATATCATTAAAGTGGTCACTGGACCCCCTGCTGTCATACCCCGGTACATTGCAGTAGAAAAAGATGGCATTCTAACAATAAAAGAGTCGGAACCTGCTTTCTCTCCAATAGCTTTCTTTACCATAAAAAACACTGATGCAAACCAAAGGGTGGACTGTTATTTGGAAGGCTTTGGTCCCTTTAGGCTTGTCCCCTACCAACTGTTCCAGAATGAATACCTTCTGGAAACTACCGAACCCTTGGACTATGAGAAGACACAGGATTATGATTTAATCGTGATAGCCAATAGTACTGGAGGCCCAGTCATGAAGACATTCCTTAAAGTGCAGGTTTTGGATGAGAATGACAACGCACCTGTGTTTCAGCAGTCTTTGGTGGAAATCTCGATTGAGGAAAACAATCCCCCAAATACCTTTCTAACCCAGCTCACAGCCTCCGACCCGGACAGCGAGAGTCGAGGGGAAGTCATCTACCTGCTTGGAGGTGATGCCCCTGGGATTTTTGTTGTGGATCGTGAAACGGGAGTCCTGACGGTGTCCACATCGCTTGACCGTGAGGAAAAAGAGACATACCGGTTCATAGTGAGAGCTGTAGATCAGGGGACACCGAGGAGGGAGTCGATTGCCACAGTGGTAGTAACTGTGCAGGATCGCAACGACAACAGTCCACGTTTCATCAATAAGGACTTCACTTTTTTTGTGCCTGAGAACTTTCCGGGTTACGGTGAGATCGGCGTCCTCTCCGTGACCGATGCTGACGCTGGACAGAATGGATGGGTGGCTCTGTCCATCCTCAACGGCAGCGACATCTTCATGATCGACACTGGCCGAGGGGCATTGAGGGCAAAGATATCGCTGGACCGTGAGCAACAAGGGACGTACCAACTGTGGATTGAGGCGGTAGATGGTGGGGAGCCTGCACTCTCCTCTGTTACTATGGTGACTGTGCTGTTGTTGGATGTAAACGATAACCCACCAATCGTCCTCTTCCCGCAGTCAAATCAGTCTTACATGCTTGTGCTACCCAACACAACACCAGGGACATCAATCACAGAGGTGTATGCTGTGGATAAAGATGCAGGCATGAATGCTGTGATTGCCTATAGTATCATTAAAAGGAAAGGTGATGAGCCAGGGTCATTTGCCATTGACCCTGAAACAGGAAATATCACATTGAAGAGGGAGCTCAGCAACAGGGGGCTCTACAGCCTTCTGGTGAAGGTCAGTGATCACGGCCAACCTGAACCACTTTATTCAACAGTCATGGTTAACTTCTTTGTCAATGAAACGGTGAGTAACGAGAGTTACATCCAGAGCCTCCTGACTAGAGAGGCTGACATTGAAGTGGAGGAGAAGCCCTGGTACATTGGCCAGATGACAGATGGGCCTGAGAAGTATGAGCTGTTCCCCTGTCGGCCTGTCCTCATTGCTCTGTCAGTGACATGTCTAGGGCTGTTCTCTCTTGTTGTCACACTGACATCGTACCTGTGCTGCAAGAGGTTTAAAAGGATCAGAAAGAAAAGATCAGAAGTGGAAATACCTTTGAAAATAAAGACTGACCAAGCACAGACTTTGAACAGGAAGCTCAGGCAGATCTCAAATATCTGATTATTCAGCTGTCCATAAATCCTTCCAAAAAATGTTTACATGAATGTTTACAAATCTCATTGTAAGATTTGCAGCTCTTACACAAAGTTTTTTTTTTGCTTTGGGTATGTGGGATTGTGACAGAAAACCACACCACATTTAATAATTTGGATCTCTGCTTCCGTCATGACAAGGGGTTTTCAGATATATTTCGTAGGTCATTTTTCATAATATTTATGAATAATGAAACTTAATTACTAAAATCTGTGCCAGAAATGTACTGAAACAGAGACATAATAGAAATACTACAAGGCATAATAAACGGCTAATTGATTATTATGAAATCTCTATGTAAATATTGTACAAAATATATCTTAATAATGATAATAAGAAGAAGATAATAATATTTATATAAAAAGCTTCCAGTGGGATTTAAATGAGTAAATACACTCAAAGCAAAAAGAAGGCTTCTAAAAAGTCTCATCTGGTTAAACCACTTGTCACCAATATAAGTAATATGATTGCAGTTGGAAACACCTCACATATTTATTTTTCTGAATGAAATATCCATCTGTACTTAAGAAGTAAATCAGCATTTCTGGGCTTCGTGTTTCAGAAAGGCGAATCTGTGCATACACTAACATGTCGTGACAAAGCATTCTGTAAAACTAACCTTTACATTTAGAACTAAAAACAGACCAAAAAGAAGGCTGACAGGTTTTCCCAGAGCTTTCTCTTGTGTTTCACTTTGTTGTTATGGACTGTTTGGCATTCCATGTCTTATAATGAGTATCAAGATACACTGTGAGATAAGGCTGAAAGCTCTTGTTACTGCTCGTTAGAGAACCTCAACTTTTGTTTTTGTGGCTTTTTTATTTTCGTTTTTTGTCAAAATTTAGTGTGATGTCTAAAAGCCATCTGAGAAACAACAGTAATACTGATGATATATGTGAACCCTTGAAATGCAATTGTAAAGAGCAGCATATGTTCATCAACTTAACAAACAGAGCTGTCTTTGTCAAAAATCTGCTTTGAGTTCCATGCATTTGTTTCATTTATAAGATCATGCTCTTCGTACTGTGTCTGTCGAAAAAAGAAATGCAAGTGTTTGTGAAAGAAATGAGAATATCTATTAAAGATGCTTTATTTTTATAATATCCTGGATCTTTTTCTCTTCTCTAAAAAGATAAACTGCATCTTCTGCATACTGAGAAAACAGTTGCCTTATTTATAAAGAGTTGAAGTTAATATACTCCTCCGACCACTGGTTTGGTTTAGAAAGGAACAATTCCTTGAGTGTGAGTTAGCATTTTTACTACTAATCCAGAAACATGATTCATCCGGAAAAAAAAATAGTTTTTGGAATCAACATTTACAACTAAATTGTGCCACTTTCCAAAAAAGAACACAAAGCAGATAAAGATGAACAGGTTGAAATCTCGTGCTGCTGTTTTCATCACCTGTATGGGTCAGATTGTGAAGGAACAGCCAGGAGCACTCTGAAAGAAAAACCCAGCTGCTCTTGTCTGGAGAGTCAAATCAACTTCACTCTCCTATTTGGAGTTGTATTGGCAATCAGTGCACTGACAGCACCGCTGCAAATTTGTGGGTTATCCTGAAGGAAAATGTGAAAGCAGCTCTGACACTTTCCCTTCTGACACACGAGAACCCGGACCTATGCTTAAGAAAGGGACTGTTTCTTTGCCGCATTCTTGTTTGAGTGTTTGCTATGAGTTGTGTATACAAAACTGATGAGTCTTTGTTGTACTGTTAAGGGTATGCACGCTCCCAGGTGAGGAAACTTGTTGTTAGCATTTCTGAAACCTGTCTAGGTTTGGCTCTTACAAAACAGCCAACATGTAACCAAACCTGTGTTCACAGTGTTCTCAAATTTGCAGCCTCTCGAGTTCATTTGTGTGTTTTGTTTTGTAGGATGGAAGTCACGAGGCTTAGAGTACATCAGGAGCTTTCACACCGATGTTTTCCTTTGTAATCACGCCTGGTCGAGCTGGGCATTACACAAATAGGCTGATGGCTGATACACCTCTTCCATGTCATGTATGTGCACACAGTAATAACAGATAATGGTTAAATGATGCGCTACAACATCAGCTGAATGTCACATGATATCCATCAAAAAGAAAATGTGTTCACTCTGTAACTTTTGTGAAGAGATGAGGATACCTGGATTCTGATGCTGACCCACCAAAAAGAGCCTGAAAAGAACTATGACTTTGAAAAGGCTGAAAAAACTTTCAACACCACTTTAACAAACTTCATATGCATGTTTACATATACAGTTTGAGAGTTGTTTTTCTTTACTTTTTACTTTTTGTAAATGGTAATTCAGTTAAAAATGCCTTTTGTAGAAGAACAAGAACCTCAATCGCTTTTTAAGGTGTGGCCACAGAATAGTTTGTTAAACATATTCATACAAAGCTCAAGACATTGTGCAAAAACTTTTAAAACAATAATCATTAATTGTGTAATCTGTCTTAATGAAGCACTGTCATAACTTAATCTCCACACTTCCAAGCTGAACCCTCACCCAATCAATATCCTGACAGTGCCTCTCATACCTGTCCACATGGACCTTTCACAGCCAAGTAACCCATCATTTAGAATGTCGTCTGGACAACTTTACTTTTGTTTCTTACACTGTGCAAACATTTACAGCATATGATTAATTGCACTAACAACAATGGAGGTCTCATTTTAGTGTATCCCATTTCCCCCCCCCTCCCCTTTCATATTTCTTGATTAGTCATTTTTCCTCAGCGTGTTGGGTCAGGAAAAAATGATACAGTCCCTCATGCGCAAAAACAAACACTGGTTCCTGGTAATAAATGGGGACGTCTTAACATCACTTTTCATGAAATGATATGCAATTGATATTATTTTAGCTTTTCAAAGCCTTATTCTTGCTTCGTGTCAGTAACAACTTTCAGATCTAAAATAATTGTTTTATTTGAAACAAATATCTTGTTATCCAACATACCTAATTAGCTTTTATGAGCCGTTATGCATTGAATTGGATAGCAGAAATATTCCATCCATGTAAAAAACAGAGAGAATTATATCCTATGAGCTTGGCACATCCCTTTTAGAAGACTGTGATTCTTCATAGTGATAAAATTTCGTGTGAGATGCCGTGTCACTGCAGGACTCCTAACCTGCACCCTGCGTGCCTTTGGATGACTCAAATCCATTTGTGATGGCAAACATGTTGTGAGTCTGACACGTTTTACCTGTTGTTGTGTATATTGAAGCATTCAAGTGACGTGAATCAAGCCTGTAACTATGCTCTGATTATTATCTATTTCTAATGACGTATCTTTTTGCCTCTGTCATCAACAGTAGACTTCATCAAATAATGCAAAAATAGCATGAATTTGGCATCTTATCCGACCCATTTTGATTCCTGAAAAAAGTTTTGGAATATATAGGATTAGATTCAACTAAAATGTTCTTTTTTCTTTGTTCAGTTATCACCTCCTATCTCAACATTTATGTTTTGTGACAGTTTCTTGCGATATTAGCATGCAAGAAATTGCAGAGGAAAATACCGGCATGTTAAGTTTTGGAACTATGACAGTATAGTTTTAAGATTACTGAGCATGGTGGCATTTCAAGGCAATCTTTCATATTTCATGCTTTTTAAAGGCAAATGAAGGCGCAGGATTTGAGCATGTCCCTAAAGGTGGGACAACTCTTCCATTTTAGAGCCTTTACTGGGGAAATTATTTTTTTTTGCTGTGGATCAGCATACCTACTTCACATTCTGGACTACTTCTCTACTTTTCCATGGTCACTGGAATTCTTAATGTCTCCAGTCTCAAAAAAATTAACTCTTGATCTCATTTATAGTCACTGAAGACCTTATTTAGCAAGACTCCTTGACACAAACTACACTACTAGCGAGGCAGCCAGATTTATCAAGTCCGTTTGTGCTTTCGAACTTCCTCTGTTGTAGAATTATTTATCCTACTCTGTGTTTTGGGTTTTCGTAAGCTGCTGTTTCATCTATAGTCAAGCCCTGAGATAGAATTTTTTTGTCATGGTTTTGACTTGAGTGCTTAGCTGTTATTCCCATATTTGAGTTCCTATACTGATGTTGCATGACATGGAACAAGTCCCATTTAATCAAATCAATCGTATTTGTAGAGCTGTTGCAGAGACAGAAATCCAAATCCAACCAGAAGTAGGATTCTTCTGGTTTCAGCTCAGTATTGCAGAGTCTGAATATTTTTCAAAGTGGCAATTTCACTTTTAACAGGTTGAATTCTCAAGTTAGTCTTAGGTACAATGAGAATTGAACATTTTGACATCCTCTATAATGTTTTGCCTGTTGTTTACTTTTCAAAAGACACCTAACCTAAAAATGAAGACAAAAAATTGAACACATCCCCTCAAATCCCATTTAATGTTTGGTAAAAATTGGAAAATTCATATTATCTCATACTTGCTGATTTCTTTCATCTCTCTGTACATCTTCAAGTAGACTGATCCACACATTGCCTGATCCAACATCACCTTTGATCTCAAATTAAAGAGCTTTTCATCTACAACACTTTTGTTTTAATATTTCCTGCTTTGTCGCAGGAATTCATTGTGAGCTGGGATGACATTATGACACATCATTACCACTGTGGTATTCTGACAGTTTTTTTGTCTCGACTCTGGGAAGGGTAGGGTAATAGAATGTAAGGACGTATACATTGAAACATAAAATCATACTGTGAAAACCACAGACACAGCTCAACCTCACTTTGTATCCATCTCCACCTCACCCTTCTACCCCCTCCCAGGAAAGTCTATCTGAAATTACATTAAATTCTTAATGGTGTAGACAGCAAGTAATTACCATCAGTCACAGCCTGATCCCATTTCCAGATTGGCTTTATTGTAAGTCCCTGCCTTGAAATCAAACAAATAAAGACACAATGAGAAGCCCAGGTTAGGTTACACAGCTCCGCTGAATAGAGGAGGCTTCATTTCCCAAGTTATGACATCAAATACGACCCCCTCTCAGACAAACTTGCGCACACACCGGCACATACACATTTTGTTCAATCTTCAATAATGCATCTTCATATTCTCTCCCAGTGAAAATCATTGCCTTTGATCTCAAACATCTTTCATTTGCTGTGATGCAACAAAATATAATCCAATCTCGCTCTTTTGATCCCGCTGTGGATTACGTTACTAATTTCCTTTATTCCTCCATCCGCATTTCTGTCTGTTTCATTCCAGGAAAACACAGAGGGGCTTCCAGGGAATTAAATGCAGCCATTTAGTTCTGAGCGACTTATCTTTTCTGACAAAAACTGAAAATTTATTAGCATCTTGTCCCATGATTTTATTTATTCCCTGAGGCAGTTCATTTAGATAAATTTGTTTCTATTCCCATGGCAGCCAAAGACCAAAAATATATTATTATATATTATTGGGCTTTAGGATTTACTTCTGACATTTACATTATGACAGTGAGAAGACATTGCAAATGTCTTGTGTTTGTTCAGACAATGACTGAGTCCCATTAATATCCTGCCGAAATGACTTTTTTGTAGCCCGAGTTTCTTGACATTTGATCGAGTAAAGATTTTAATTGCAAATTTTGAATTTGGTGGCTTAATTGTGTCTGTGTTCTACATTAAACATTCAAAACTGAAATATTACCATAAACATAGCTTAACAAAAAGCTAAATGTAACCTTTCAAAGGTTTTTATTGGTGAAGGTTTTGAAGCTTTCCAGAAAACATTTATGAAAACAAAGCTTTCTTTTATTTATATCTATCCAAACAAAGCTTTCAGCTGTGATGGGTTACAGTTAATCAATCTCTTAATTATCATTAAGAGCTGTAGATGAGCATTTGTGTAGTGTAACAGCACAAATCATTCCACTACACGGTCCTCAATACTGACACTTCAACAGCAGGTGAGAATTAAAAAGTATATTTATGCAGAAGTGTTAGACTGAGTTGTTGCAAAAAACAGTTTTTTCCAAACATGGTTGTCGATGAATTATTTTCATTTATATTTGGGAAATATTCCTCAGTTAGTAATATGGTATTTGAATGCTGCTTAAGTATTCAGATTCTGTAATTGAACACAGTATTCTCTTTTTGAATTCATGTAGGGTGTTCCAAATTTAGATTAGCAACAACGTAGGGCACTTTTGTCTTCACAAACAAATGCCCCTTTGACATGTAGAGACTCGATCAAACACAGTTAGTGAACAGCTCATCAATTGTTGAAACCTCCAAAAAACATATTTCACAAACCTTAATGTAATACAGTTTGGCCTGTTACATAGAAAATGTAGTTAGCCTTTGGTCCCTTCTGATGTTATCTGTAAAAAAAAGAAAAAAGGAAGGAACAGACAAAAGAAGGAATGTCTAGAATTATTCAGATTTTTATGTTTTTTTGGATGCTGTTAAATTACGGTAACAACTCTCAACTCGTCTTGTATGGTGTCAAATGTCTCAAGGGCTTTTTTTGTATTTCTTTTTGGAGGGGTTTTTGTGACTCGAATTAATTTGCAAAGCTTAGTTTTTTATCTCTGGCCATGTCACATGTCCTTAATTCAATCAAAGTTTTAAAGACCAGCACTGTGAGTTAAATCTAGAATTGAATCATATCAACGCTGCAAACTACTTATAACATAACATGTTAGTGGTCTCCTGGAGTGATTATAGAACCCCAAGTTGGGATATTGATCAAAATGTTGAGAAAAAAAACAGTATGAAAATGTATGCTCAAAGGGTTTTGAGGCACTTGTCATTATTTATGTACACACTTTACTGTCCAATGATGTTTACTTTCATCTATTAAAGAAATTTCAGAAATTTTGGACGTCACACAATTTGGGTCAAAGTCGAGGTGGGGTCAGCTGGTATATTACTTTCAATCTTCTGAAGCTGTGTCCTTTGTATGCAATTTAATGAAAATGCCTGCTTATATTTGTTCCATTCTTCTAACACAGAAATCAACGTGAGTTCATAATATAAGGAATGTTTTCCGTATATTTACTCGTGTTTTGCATTATATTATTTAGGACATGATTTTATTGCACAGATTTCCAGACTGATTCTACTTTCAATCTTTACGTCATTACTTTGAGAATTTGCCCTACACACCATTTTGATTTGTGGAAGTCATGAATAACAACACAACTCAAAGTAACTACAACTTAAATACTGCATAATACACTGACCATTGAAGGAGACTTTAAAGTACTAAATCCAAGGTAAAGAAGATTTTTTTTAAGTATTGCCCTGTATAGTGTTCTTTCTTCCACTCCTCAGAAATTAAGTAGAAATGATTTCAAAGAGATGCCCTATATGGTCAGAATGTTTGACAGAGCTGGAACAGCAGGCTGAGTTAATCGAGTGCCAGATGAGTGTTCCTTGTTAATAGCAGCCACTCATGCATTTCGGTGGCTGTCAAGGAGAACTAAGTCTGCTCAATACATTTTGAAAGTAAAATGTAGTGAAATTTTTAAGGGGAAAAAAACATTGTCTTCATTTAATTAATTTGCTACCTGATCAGCTATATAATAATTGCATATGCCTACCATGTTTGGGCAAGGGTCAGAGTCAGAATCATGCACTGACACATGCACTCAAGCATGCACTCTGCTATGCACCGTAAGTTCACCTGTCATCTTTGGATACATTTTTCTTTATTGAAATTGGTACAAAAAACATTTAACCAGGTGGAAAGACTGAGAAAAGAGACGGGCAGTGCGGCTTGAACGGTAATAATAGCAGGAAAAGAAGGAGGAGTAAAAGAGCACCATACTAATCCCAGTGTACACTATGTAGGTTATATCCTGTCGGCATTAGGTAAACAATAGAAAATAGATATTTAAATAAATAGAATAATTGGACTTGTACTTGGTCTTTTAAATTCCGATACACGAAGATCAAATTTCGGAGGCAATAAAACACTGAATATTTCAGAATGAATGCTGATGAGATAACTGAGAGAACTACAAAAATACAAAAACAACAACAGTAAGCTACAACAAGTTCATGCTTGAGTCTTGGTCGCTGTGGGAGGTCAATGAAAGCAGCTAAACCACCAAACCAGGAACATGTCAGGACAGAGAAGGTTCACTTTTCATAATATTTTCACAGGGAGCCATTTCATTCATGACCAGTTGAAGGGATATGATGTTTCATTCATTGCTTAAAGAGGCACCAGTTCCAACAGGCACAGCTTGGACAAGAAGTGATATTT
Organism: Menidia beryllina; assembly: GCA_013363375.1. Classification (NCBI taxonomy): domain Eukaryota; kingdom Metazoa; phylum Chordata; class Actinopteri; order Atheriniformes; family Atherinopsidae; genus Menidia; species Menidia beryllina. Next base: position 3,238,060 of record JABUIW010000020.1, read on the forward strand.
TGTAGACTTGAAAAGAATACACGTTTTCAAGTATTTTGATGCCTCAACTTAAAAGAAAACCAAAAAAATGTTGCGCTCTTACACAGTGTAGACTATTATAGCCACTTTGCACTGTTTTCCATTACCATGCGTGTTAGAGTAAGAATGAGCACTCTTAATAACTTTAATCTAAAAGTGATAAGTATCTTATGGACAGCGGGGTTCCATTTGTTTTGGTTCTCACGTGAAACTGGATTAAGTGATTCACAACCAGAAAAGGCACGAGTGCTTTTTATAAAAAGGAAATTATAAAAAAAAAAAAGATGCATTTTAATAGTGGCCAACTGGAGTGTATTTTCTAGGGTTTAAATAACTTTACCTCATATCAGAATTCCCATTTCGTACTACAGGTGGTGGGCTCAAAGCTTTTAACTGCTGTGAACTTATTCCCACCTGGGGAGCTGTTTTGGAACAGTAGGTACCACTGACCCTCTTGACCAGCCTCGGGGTTGCAATCACCCATGAGTTCTTTACCGACCTGGACAAAGTGGGAAATGTTTTTTTCATTTGGTTCGAGTTGCAAATGACAAAGACTACCAGGGGAGCAGAGTCCGCATTGCATGGCTGCATTGTATTAGGATGGAGATGGACTAAAGACCCTTGACCTGTGGAGCTCTGTCTTTGTGTTGAGCTACGTCCATGTGGAATGGCTGTTTAGACTCCCCACTGTACTATTAATGCATGTGCACTCCTCACTGCAGTGAACTGCATATACAATCAGGGTTTGCTTGCCCTGAAGTTCCATATCCTCAGGGTGAAACAGTTTTTGTCTGAGAGTGTTGCTGGGTTGGAAGCGTTCGGCTAAAGGTTGCTCAAACTCTCTATCCATGACTGAAATTACAATATATTCAAGGGTTTCTACAAGTTTTGAGTATATCTGCATGTGATTGACCTTAAGATCACAAATACTGGCTGGTGAGAGAATAATCCTGCTGAGTATGCCTGGCCACCTCCCTTTAAAAGCTGGTAGGTGCTGTTTGCTGGATGGACACTCAGCAGGGACTCAACAGAGTGATTAAATCTCCCAGCTGGACTTGAAGTGGCTAAAGATAATTTACCTGGACACATTGAAACATACCTTTTTTTTGTCATTACTGCAGCGTGAAATGGACTAAGAGGTGGATGGGTGGGTAGAAGAAGTGTTTGAAGTAATATATGCACAGTAGTTTCTCGACTGCAAAGTGTTAAATAAGATGACCTTTTCAAGCTGATCCGATCAGGTGTGCTGTCTTCTAAAAAACCTCACCATAAGAGTTGGAGGGCAGCCAAATGCTTGCCTATATGGCGCATTTGCGGTCATTTCAGCTGCATGTTAGATCCGGAAATATCTCATGTTACGATGGAGAAAATGTCACCCTGAGACAGTTGACCGGTCATGCAAAGCAGGGTTAAGCCTACAATATGTGACAGCTGAGAAAAAAAGAGCTAATAATTGGATTGTCAGTCCACTGTAGTCTATTTGTAACTGTTTTTAAAGAAAAAATGACATCATATGACATTGCTGTTGCTGTTTCAATATATTGTTTCCATTCTTCATGTTGGAATATAGAAAATAATTGTAAGAAAACACACAGTTTTAATGTGTGACTTTGGGACAAATCAAGCAATCAGTTATTAAGTAAGTAAATTACAAGTAAATTGAATAATGTGGATTTATTTATTTACTGTGTCTATTACTGTGAAACTGGTATTGTGTCTACTAGTAATTACGGTTTAAGTGGTTTTGTTGCAATGCACTTCACATCCCCAGCAAAATGAGCCAGTTGGCTACTCTTGACTAGACATGAAACAAATGCAAAATACCAAATTAATCTCAAAGGTTTTAAAGTACTCTCCAAAACTGGATCAAACTTCAAGAGCAAAGCTTTGCATTCCTGAAAAAAAAATGGAAATTATATATATACTATATATATATATAGCATATGTATATTGTATATATGTATATTGTATATATGTATATTTCTGTAGGTTTGAAGGATTTTTCTATTGCAGCACCATTTTATTTATCGACATTACCTTGAGATGTTGCCTCAGGATTCGATCATCAAGGTTTTGGAAGAAAAGTTACTTTCATTAAAGTGTGTGACACGTGCAATGAATCTTAACATTTTTAAGCTAATATGTATATATCATGTATCACACACTAACTCATTAACTATTGTGTGTGTAAACTGCCTCACTGTAAGGTTTCTATTTTTATCTGCACTTTAATCTTTTATGTGTTTTTTTTTTATTGGCTGACATTCTCCCTTTTTAAATTTCTTCTCCAGGGAAAGATTCACCCTTTGCCATACTTTACAACTCTAAAATGCTTGTAAGCGGGAACAGCTGAAAACAAATGGGCTTGTGTGACAAATAAGCCCCTTTGTTTAAAGGAAGCCTGATGATGATCGGGATTCGTGGCCCTGGTGCAAATCTGTTCTGTCTGCAGGTTAATCCAGGGATTTGTGGGATTTTATGTACTTCATTGGCCAAATTTAGAGTGGAAAGATGATTCATCTGACCTTCATTTGGTCAGTGTGTAGAGCCACTTTTAAATGTGGACCATAACGTGAAAAATAACCAGAGATTAAGATGTCACTTTTAAAACTACTTGTATAAGTATTTGAGACCTTAACCACCCCAAACCTTTTCTCTGTAACTCATGGGACACGTCTAAAATCACATCTCACTCTCTTCAGATGCAAATATCAGCCCACTGAGTTTCCAGATCGTAGTACATCTTTATCATCAATATAGTGACTTTTTCCCCTGTATGAAACTCTACGTAATGAAAACCTACTTCTGAATGCGTTAACATCAGCAACGAAGAGCAATCCTTTCATGATCGACAGTTCAAGCAATTTTGCAGCAACAAGATGAGTCATAAAAAAACATGATCAGAAACCATGGTGTTTTTATAGTAGAAAACAAGCAAACGTCTCTACTTCTTAATGTGTAGTAAGAAACTATTGTTCATTTCCTTTCCCACAAAGATCCAAGTTCCTTTTACTTTTTATCTTACTCAACCTAGCTGAATACACTGCCAAGTTCGCTTAACAGGCAATTTTAACACATCCTAAAGGGCTTTGCAAGTTTAAAAAAGCAACAATAGAGAATTAAATCAACCTTAGTGAAAGTTATTTTTTAAGGTTCCTCTCCATTTTTTATTTTATGTACCTAATGAAGTAATGACAGAGTGTATAAAGTATGCATTATAGGTGAATAAGATGCCACTTGGTCAAATCCAGAGAATTTCCATCACATTTCCATAAAGTTAAACTACATGACTGCCTCTTCCTACTGGGGTGTCACATTGCCACCTGTCCTTGCAGATTACAGGCTTACATTTAATATCAAGATTATCAAATACAGAGTTTTTTTTAATGAAATCCCCAGATTAGACTCTTGATCTTTAACATCTATAGTGCACATGCAGGACAAGGTCATCTGGCCACAATTCAGATAGAAACAAGAAACCATTGAGAACTATGTTTTGGAGGTGTGGCCTACTGTGACCTGGTTTAGTGAGACAACAGTGTGGATTTCTAAAAAACAATTGTTTTTATTGATTCAAAAGTGTTTCAATTTAATGATTTGTGACCAATTAGGAATTTATAAAGGTAGAATACTGATCAAGTGATGATCCATCACTCCAACAGTGCTCAGCATCACCAGTTACAGTGCAGTGGCGTTCCTGAACTCTTTAAATGTGTTGTGATCGACCACATTCTCAGTCTCAGGCCCATAAGTTTCTATCTGCTTCTTCCAGCATGGTCCTGACCTCTGTCTTCAGCGTGCTAACCAAGTCCTATTACAGAGTGTCGAAGCTCCTGTTTCCCTGGGCTTCTCTCACATTGTTTCCTTAGACACAACCCAAAATAGTCTCTTCTCCCTTTGGGTCAAAAGGAGATCAGTGCTTCACAATTCACTTCCTCCACAACAAAATCTCCTAATTAGGAGAGTCAAAGAACCAGACCGTTCGGACAAAACAAAAGACCAAGTGGATTTTTCTCAACCGTCTTGACCAAATATCTCTTTACTTTTTCTTTTTTCTTTTTTTTTTTTTTTTACTAACATTTAATGTTCATTGGAAAATAGATTCTTACATTACAGAAAAATGCAAAATGTAAAAAGTCCTGAAAATGTAATTTATTGTTGAGTTTGTAATCACACAAAAAAAATTGTCCAGCCTTGGGAATTTGGTATGGTTTTGCTCCACTTACTTTTCTGATCTTTTTAGTACCACCAACCTTAACTTTATCTAAAATGAATTTGCTCTGCTCCTCAGTGCATTTGTTCTTTCTAGTATTTTTTCTGACAGATGTGAGCTTGGTATCCGTGACGCCCAGATATTATTAATAAATGTTCACAATTGTTGATTTATTTTGTGTTATATCAAGCAGATGTTTGAAACGAAGATTTTCTCATTTCTATCATTTAAAAAAAGAAAATAACAAATGAAACAACAAAGGAAAATGGAACAATAAACATTATAAGACACCGAAAAATGGCAGTAGTTGTTGGTGAAATGATCAAATTCATGTTGGGTTCCTTTAAAGCGTTTGATTAGGAAGTTCAGCCACTGATCAGTAAGATGTGTCTTGTTTTTTGTTAGTACTCTGTGAACCCCGAGGTAGTCAGATTTCGGCTGCGTAGGCCCCCTATCTGTTTGCTACCAATTTAAAAAACTGATCAAACTCAGGGTGCAAAACCTATTTTTTTATATTGACTGCCCACTGCTTGAATAATTTTTAAGCTCATTTATTGCTGTGTAAAGCCTTCTGCCTCTGATCTTCAGTCCAGTTGTTATGTGAAGAATGTTTTAGATGTTTAACTGGCTTTAAAACATTCAAAGGTATTTTCTATTATTGGTTTTTATTTCATTTTAATCTTTTTAAGCTTGTTGCTTGTGGACATCACTTTAAGATGACATTTCGGGTAGATTTGGTCTTAATTTTTTCCTCTTCTTAAGGAACACACCGAACAACATTCAGAGACATGGTTCTGGCGAAAAAGTCGTTTGGAATCCTCCTGCAACAGGATTGATATTTTACGCCTTTTAAACTGTGATCTTTGGCATAGTTGACGGCTATGTGTCGACACAACACAGTTTGATACCTTTTTATATTCCTCAGCTGACTCCCATTCTATGCTTGAATGGTTTCTAGGTCAGAGTTAACTGGGTTAACAAATAAAAAAGAAAAAAAAAAACATTCCTCTAAAGATGGTCAGGTTCAATGACTGTGTTGAAAACATGTGAAAAGGCAGCCAATGTCCAAGTATTAAAACATCTTCCATGCACTTATAATGATAACAAGAATGTCTGACTCTTTGGAACCAGAATACAAGGAAATGAGGTACATCTCAAGAATTTTGCACAGTACTTTTGTGTAGGTAAGCAGTATAAGCAATATGTGGCACTCAACCCTATAATGCCATATAACATTTTGCATCATCCAGCGGTTGCTCAAAGCCCTGTTGTACACAGTCAGATATATCTGATGATAGCGGGCAGAAGACTAAATAATGATTTTGACTTGTCGCACAGTAATAAATTATGCATTTAAAAAAAAAAAAGAAGTTCTTTTATCAGTTTATTAAGGGCCTAATAACGTTTTCAAACTAAAAAAAATATTATAATTCTGTCTTTATTTTCATGGATAAGGCTTTAAAGAGTTAATATGTGACAAAGATAATGAATCCTTTTGAACACTAATTGTTTGTGAGTTACAACCAGCTTCACAGTCCAAATTAACATTAAAAAAAGTATTTCATTCTAAGTGATGTACAGAGACTTATTGAAAATAATATGATTTAGCCAAGCATTTATTTTGACTGAGACCATATTTTTTGTTAGTAGGGAAAACGAGAAGAGATAATGGCTAAATATCAGTTAGAAATTATGTCACAACATGGTTTCATATTTTGTTGGCAATCTTGGTGCTGCTGAAACAGCTGTGAACTATTTGCAACCGGAAATTAGGAGCTCTGGTGGTGTCCCGCTGGTGATTGCAGTAGATTTCTTGAAACCTATTGTTTCTAGGGAGGGGCGTCTGGTGTTGCTGGATTACAGTGAGGTCGCAGGAAATTGAGCGCTGGGTCAACGCCTCACAACATTTGCACTCCTGCATAAACTGTTTCTGAACATTTCCTGCTGTGTGTGGAGGCGTCCAACATCCTGATCAGCTGTCGTGAAAACTAGTGCCCCATGCTTGAGCTGATATCGAATATTTGTGTGAAGTCAAATCCACAAGAGCATCCTCCAAATACAGCATAAATGTACAAAATAACAAAGGCAAGCACAGGCTGCTTCTCCTTCTCCTTTACGTGGCTTGCAGCCATTAGACGTTAACTGGACAAAATACATAAAAGTGACTGAGAGGTGCTTCACACTGTGTTTGTTTTGCTATGTAGACCCATATGTGGTAACCTTGAAGATCAATAACCAGCTGCTGATTCATCATTCCCCCTTGGTCTGCACTGTCTCTGGTCAAACTAACTGGCCCCATTTGACCATTAAATTGTCATGTGTTATGAGTTACACAAGAGGTGCTTGGCAACAAATGTTTGGCAGGATGTTTGAAGAATGACCCATACAGCCATGGTCTGCTGCACACTGAAAACAGCCATTACCACTGACAAGCCATACCTATCTTGCTCATTAAGCACAGAGTGTCTGAACCACAGTTTAAGTAATAACACTAGAGTTTGAAACTCAGCCAAACTTTCCCTCTTTCTCTTCTGAGAGTACAGTAGCATGACTGTTCAAGTTACCTAGACTTGAAGCATTATGTCATTTCCTGATATGAGACAACAGTAATGGGAGCTGGAATCCCACTTTGCTGTCTAATTTGCAGATGAAAATTTGAAATTCAGATGTTTTCTCCTCATTAGTCATCCCTGCTGTAAGTTGATAGGAAAGCAGGAAATATGAAAATAGTGAGAAACAAGTGTGACTGCAATCACAAATGCGTGTGAGTGAGCATCTTTCCTCATTTGTATCAAAGATCACTCCTTTACCGGAAACCTGTGAAGATTAGGATTCTAAGCTATTTCTAATTAATTCCAAAGACAGCCTGATAGAAGAATATTAAATGCCCAGAAACCTTCAACACTGTACATAATATATTAGAACTGCATGTGTCCGCATGTTAATGTGAAGCCAGGTTGTCCTCCAGACTGCATTTTCTCAACAGAAAACTCTGGAATCTGTGGGGTTTGCTCCATCGATTCTCCTACATCTCAATCTCCTCATGTTCCCTTTCCCTGAAGCTACTGTCAGTTCGGATTGCCACATTAATCACAAGTGACCTCTTCTACTCCTTGTTAACCACCACCATGTCTGGTTGGTTAGCCAGCAGGTGCTTGTGCATCTTGAACCTGAAGTCCCGCCGGACCTGGGCCCCGCTGCACTCACACTCCCTCCCCTCTGTGTACACTATAGGACCTTATAGAGTGCAAAATATGTGTGCGGGGACCAGAAAAATGATGAAATGTCTTGATTCTTGAAGCATATTTGCAAAAAAAAGAGAAAATAAATAAAAAGTACGACCAAAGAAATTCAGTAGAAACTTTTTGTGCTATTTTTATGAAAGTGCACACAATGAATAGGCTTATCCGGTTGAAGTATTACATTCTTTGTGGGGTGAAAAGACGGCTTTGTGCCTTCCGTTTCCCAGTATCTGCGCTTTAAAGGAAACCAGACGTGTTAAAAAAACAAAAAGGCAAAACATAAAGTCTCACAAGCCTGGAACTAGATTCAAATGTGAAAGAAGACCCGGCTTTGCATTCAGCATGTGCGGTTGATTGTATGCAAAAGTTGGAAGCGATGGTGGCATTCTACAACATTCCAGCTGTTTTATCCTCACAAGCATGACTAAGAGTAAGACTCTCACATACAAATTACATTTGCCTAGAGATGCCAACGATGCATGAAGGCACTTGTTTTGCATGTTAGTGGTGCAGGCACCTACCAGATGGTGGTTTGACTTTAGATTCTTTGATTTACATGCAAACAACAACCTTCCACAAGCAGGGAAGTGGGTACATAACACATCACCAACTCAAACAAGGCTTTCTCGACACATAATCTTCTTCAGCGTATTGTAACTACATTTCAATGCAGATCTAATCTTTCTAAGAGTAGTTGAAGCTGTCATGTCATTATTATTTTACAACCCTTTTAATGAGGCAGCCATTCCTGTAAAGATTTTCAAATCTGACCTGTTAAAATCTACACAGACTTGTGTTTATGTAAATTTTCCCATTATTTAATACCCATATTATTTCAAAACCAAAACAGATGATCTTTTTAACTACTTGAGATACGAGAGGGAAAAACACAGAATTCTGGCTTTTTAAAAGACATTTACAGTTATCCTCTCTCTATTCATGATTAAATCAGGCTAACAGCTTTATGGTGAGAGGGACTGTTACACTTGATTCAAAAGCACTTCCTTATAAAGGCAAAACTCCAAAAGTCCTCTCTCTTTCATCAGGTACTAGAATTTGCTCTCTGAGCTGCCACTTTCATGCAACCTTCTTTTTGGCCTCCTTTTCCCCCCTTTCTACATGAGGGAGAGAGGATTGTTTTCTAAAGGGGCCGGTGCTGAAATTCTGCAAGAAAGAGTGCATTTAACAGGATCACCGGGTTCAGATGTCACTGTCACAAAGGTACAATGGAGGGGAGTTGGAGGGTGAGGGGTCAGGTAAGCAGAAAGATAAAGGCCAACAGCTGTGAATGGGGATATGAGGAGGCTGGCAGGTGGGAAACAGAAGGGGCAGAGCTGAGGGGATGTTAATGTGGGAAAGAAGGCTGTTACCTCTGAGGAATGAAAAGCAGACCTCCTATTGCAGAAAGTTATCATGTTCCAAGGTGACAGAGGCATGAAAAACAGAATCTTAAACGCACATATATATATATATATATATATATATATATATTTCTGAGGCTAATAACATGCCTGATGTGTGAAGGAACACACAATCACACCAACAAGTACTTCGACTGATACGAACATGCTTGTCAGACCATAGCACACAACTATTTTGCTGCAAGGAGACAGCGCTAACAACGGAGAAATTGTACAACCAACCCATAATCCAATATAAATGGAAATGCAATCAAAGTGAGGCTGACTGTGTTAAAAAACTGTCAAAGCCCAGCAAAGTAGGCAGATTGCTGCACCACTCCATTTTACACCCCGTGTAAATCCACTCGTGTAATATGAAATCATAATCTGACTGTTTTGCAACATGTTGTGTACTGGAGATCATATCTAACTATAAAGGGTCTACCCATCAGAGAGAGAGAGATAACTTACAAAGTATGTCTAGATGTAGATTTACCCTGATCTAGGCTCCATGATTGCATCGGATGTGTAGCAACATGTAGAACAAGATCTTATCCAGTCTTTGCAGGCAGTTTTCAAGTCTTTGTCAAACAAAACAGAATCAAGTTAGGTTTACTCTCATCCGTTTACCAATTCACCATTCATGAACCCACACGTGTCTTATTTCAACTACTTTTTGTTAATCTTTGACATGAATCCACTATAACTTTCAACATAACAATATGTTAATAGAACATTATAAGTCACTTTTAAAAATAGAAAATGTTCTGCCACATTTCCAAAGACCATTTTTGGACTTTTTTTCAAGCATTAAAGGATTTATTTTCTGTGTTTCAACCAAAACAGCAACAGCAAAACTGACCCAGAGATTTGCACAAATAAGTGTAATTTCTCTTGAGTGTCATGAGATCAGGTTAAACCAAAAGGTTATGAACTAAAATCTCTAAATTCACTGCGAGAGGGTTTATTGCTCCTACCAAAATATCAGTGTTTATCTGATTGAAAGCCAATCCCTTATCATTTTCTGGCCAGTGTGCCGGTTCCTTCGAACACTTTCAACAGGTTCACTTTCAGTTCCTCCCTTGCAGATAGGTTTCCATATTACCTGCTGTTAATTATTCATGTATGCTCGCTTGGCGTCTCCTTTGGAAAATAAAGGAAACTCTTTGGAGCAGTAATAGAGAATCACACAGTGACCTCTCTGTCGAACCCTGGCGCATTGTCCGTTTGCCTCCTGCTGCTCGTCACAAAGAAACTGGAGCCCAGGTTGAGATTATTTCTCCGCGTGTAAAACTTGTCCCTCACACGGCACACGTCTATAAACAGCCACCAGAGTGTGCGCAGAGCTTGAAGAGCTGCGTACAGTCCCTTTTGTGATGTGCAAAATGATATCTCTGCTGTGCAACCATCTCTATTACAGCGAGGAAGAGATTGTCTTACCCTTTGGATTAGCTTCAAAGACCACAACAAATGAGCTTGGGCTGCTTGCTATGAACTGGTAGAGATCATGCTTAGCTGTATGAGGGGAAATGTCAGAGCTAAGCAAGACCAAAAGATGGCTGGCAAATGTCAAAAAGGAAGGTATTAAACATTTACAATGAACTTTGACGATGAACTGATGATGTTACAGAAATAAGGTTTTACCATTGTGGAGTTTTACTACTCTCCCAAAAAGAAAAGTTGTATTTTTACTAAATTCATTTCTGTGATATGGCTTCTTTCGAATGGAAAATGTCAGTGCTAAATCTTAGTCAACTTTGTGAGTTTTTAAAATGTATATAATAGATTTGTTTTGCACCACAGTCGAAAACCTGTTCTGTGTGACCATACTGTGTGAAATCTGATCACTCCATCCTTGAATCTAAAGGGGCACATGTGCCAAATAGCAAGCCATCCCCAAGATATCGCCTCACAAAAAGGAAGGACAGTGATCCAAAAATAAAGCCAAAGACCCTTAGGAGACTTCCGTATCAATCCTGAATTACTTTATTTGTCGCAAAGTCTGATGACAGAAAAATACACATTAAAACCAACCTGCTACATCCTATTATTTATTTATCATTTTTAGTGCATACATTTGACAAATCTTCACAACATATACAGTTGATATGTCATGGACAAAATAAACAAGAGCTTATGTTATTTTTTTGTTTTTCATTTTTGCATTGTGTGCAAGCCCTTTGAAAAGTTCTGTATGCCCCGATGGTGTGGCTGCTTAAAAAAATTCAGGAAGCACTCTGGATCGTTGCCGAAAGTGGAGGGAGGAGGGACATGTTCACTGAGGGGTAAAGAAAGAGAATGTCATTAAATGTACAAAAAATCAATAATTTATGCATTTTCTGATGACCCACAGCATCTTTTAAGATAATAAATCATGGAGACTTTGTTGAATTGCTTGAGACAAAACACTGTGCCAGCAAATTAGGTGGGAAGTGAATTATCAAATATATTCTTAAAAAGATAAAATATATTTTGTTAAATAAATATCAAACAATTTCCGTAATGAATGTTGAACATTTCCAGGGAAAATATTAAGGCACAGAAAAATAATTTAGAAGAATCCCAACAAAACAGCCAAAGGTCTATCTAACTTTTCCAAAATAGAGAAGCAAATTTTAAAAATTAGTTTTTGGTGCCTAATATAGAGGAGGAATTGAGTCTTTCTCATTTGTTTACCTTCTAGATGCATCAATCCCGCGCCCTGGGCGGCTGGTAGTACTGTTGCGTAGGTCTTGTGCGTCTCGGTTGGCCATCTCCCCCCCGGCGAAACTCAAGTGAACTATCATAGTAGCCATCCTCTTCTTCCTGTCATTGCATGTTTGATACAATCATGTGTTACTGCCAGTGATTAGACAGTAGATTTGCTCTGAAAAATGAGAAACTGCAACCGATTGCCAACCAGCTAATTCTTTTCAATAAATGAATTCTGAGAAAAAGTGTTGTTTTGTTTTTAAACATACCAACAAATCAGCAGTAATGGGTTTGATGTTGTGCAGGAGGACCTCTTCACAGTTTCCGTAATCACTAAACACAACCACAGCTGTAGAGCCAGACGGATGAACAGCATCTATTCTGGCATGATAGAACTCCATGGACAAAAGAAGAAAAGAAGAAATAAAAAATCTTCAAAGCCAACATCCATTCACAAAGTCATGATGCAATTGCTGCTAATTGTTCAGTTTGTTTTTGTGCATGATCAACCAAACCTCAAAGAAAAAACAAGCTGAAGTCTTTTAACAATGAAGCATAAACATGCTCAAAAATGTCCTGGAGAAACATACCTTGCTGTCTTCCCAGTACAAGGCCAGGCACTGGTCCCCAGGCCTCCAGTTGAACTCGGGGAAATGACTCTTTTCAGGTCCTCGAGGGCCCTGATTTTTGCCTTGCCCTGTCCGTTTTTTAGGTCCCTGGTTGTTAGAAGAGTTTTTCTTGGGTACCTGATCTCTATAAGGGGGATAAGACGAGTTTGGTGGTTTAATGGGCCCAGTTCTTTTATTCTCCAGCACTCCATTTTGAAAATGTGAAGGGTTCCCTGTTACTGTTCCCGAGCCTTGTGTTAATCCCACTACTTGAGGAGTCCCTGAGTTTCCCCCTTTGGAGTTAAATATCAGTGGCCCACTGTCCCTTTGCCGATCGAAGTGGTCCGAGTTTGGTCGGTCGAGCTTTCCTTTCCTCCTCCCGTTGTTGGCTTCTTCATTTCGTTCTGTGTGTTTGTTACTAACGTGACCATCTTCACTTCCTGCAGAAATGTTCTGTTTGTAAGAGGGGCTGTTCTCTTTCACCCCTCTCCTGTGAGACGGGCCAGACACATTCGCTCCGCTGTCTTCATTTCGGAAACGTTGTTGGTACGATCCGCTGAATTCCAGCTGCTGCTGGGGTTCTTTTGAATGGGTGATAGGAGCCGCGGGGTTGGTTGTCGCGATCTGCTCGTCTCTCATTTCTCTTCTGTCGTTCTGAACCCTGTCTGAGGCGCCGCGCGACCATCTCTCCTGGCTCTTCCACGGCTGGGTCTGGGAGCTGGCGTAGTTCGAGGCTGGCTCCTGGCCCGGTTTGGGGAAGTCTGTGTCCCTGTTGAAGCGAGGCGGTCTGTCATTCCTTTGTTGCCTGTGATCATTATGCGAGGAGAACCTGGTCTGAGGTGCTTCTTTGGTGTGATACTCTGAGAAGGAGAAATGTGCTTTGTCGTCTTGGTGCCTCTTTGGCTCTGAAGAAGCAAAGCAAAAAAATTCCACTTCATACTCTTGCAAACCAAAGGTTGGATAAATAAAAGAAAAGGAGATCTGGGGATTGCTGTACAAGTCTTCCACCTCTGCTGATTTTCTAACATGTGAAAAACATGCCTTAAATATGCTCTGTGAAATGACATCTTCACCCACCATCGATGGAGAAAGCGCCCATCTTAGATTCCAGAAAGTCAAAGAGGGTGCTGGGTCCCGACGGTCTTCCCCCTGCTCCTTCCTCCTCATCGTCATTTCTGGACCTGCCTCTTCCCTTTCCTCTGGCTGTAGGGAACCCAAAAATACAAATATGAATGGTCTGACCCATCAGATTGTATGTAATTTCCCCTGGATGTAGACATCTGGCTGTGTAGAATTAGATGCATTCTGGTATTAATATGTTAAAATAACTCCAAAGCAAAGCAGGTAAAACAGAACATCTAATTGAAACCTTGGTCAGCACCAGAGTGTGTACGGTTCCTGATTAATGGACAACAGCCGGTAAAACTGCCGCTGTGGACTTTAACTGGGCTGCTCTCTCTGTAACCTTTATTTTACTCTGCTAACTCTGCAGATATGTGACGCCTGGTGGGCGGAGGGTGTGTCTGTGTGGGTATGAACCTCTGGGTGCCGGCTTGTTAGATTCAGCCACCACAGAGCCTGGTCTGCTTCCAGAAGATCCGGTCAGTAGGCTGTTTAGTGCCACTTCGAGGTTGTTATTATGATCCATTAGGGCCTGTCGAGCAGCCGCTCTGTTAAAGCCCATCTCCATGATGTCCCTCAAAGCGCGTTCATCCACCTATCAACAGGACGTAATGAAAGGAAAAAATTGTTGGGAAAGTATGGAAGTATAGGCAAGGGAAGAGGATTTCTGTGTGCATAATGGCCACAACGGTAACGAGAATGATGATGGGAGATTTGAACTATCAGTAAAGTTGAGCCACACAGAAAGCTGGAGTGAATTTATGGTGGGATTGGGACACAAGATTCCCAACCATAAGCAAAACACCTCAACACCGTACCTTATTATCAATGTGTTTGGCCCTAAAGAGGGCTGATTTTAGCAAAAAACCGCAATATCACAAACACAAAGCAAGACAAATGGCCTGGCCATTTGATTGGAAAATCAGAATGGGCATCCAGTTCATTTACATTCTACAGTATCATAATCGATGGCCAACTCGTTCTCTGAACCATGAAATAAGACTTGAGGCTCACACCAAAGGAACCAAAGAAGAGCCGAGAACAAGTCTTTTAAATTGGTTTGTAATTGTAAATGGCGTCTTCAGTAATGCGAGATAAAGCAATTTTTCAAAGGATTCTGTCTTTCGTTACAGGCCTGTAACACATTTGTCCTCTCACCAGCTCTCTGTAGTTTCCTTCCTGTCTGCTTTGTGGTCTTTCAACCTTGTCTTCTCTCCTCCTCTGACTGTGGGGGTCTCGGCTTCGGTAAGACGAGGTGGCGTTGGACAAATTACTGCCCGCATTTCCTCCGCCTCCAAATGAGCGTGGTCCCTGAGCAAAAACACAAAAAACAAACACAAAAAGCACCAAGATCAATTCAACTTCCAAGCGAAGCACAATGATGTAGTTGACACTAATTCTGTTTTTTTTTATATTTCAAGAGTCACACAAATATTAAGATCTATTTAGCTTAAAGAGGATACCAATGATCAACATGCAGTTTTAAATTGTGGCCAGATTAAGGTCCTTTCATAGAAAAAGGAATCAATAAAAGAAGCAGCAGGAGTGAACATGGCAGAAATCCTCAACAATGGGATGCGAGAGAAAGAAGGTTGCCTCAGATAAACACAATAGAGTTTGAAGACATTTAAGAGTGAAATGTGTTTTCCGATGACGAAGTCAATATGTTCAGAGAGACGCAGGAAGAGTTTACAAACCTCTTTTGTCTTTGCCACCTCGGCAATAGCTGCTGTCCGCTGCTTCTCAAACTCATCATTCTCGTCTGCGTTCTTCGCCACGTTCTGAAGAGTCTGAAGGGTCTTCCTCTGGTCGAGGTCTCTGCTGTCTATGTCGTCGTTCCTAGCACTTTTCTGCAGGGGAGGTAAGAACAGGTCCTCCTCAATCCTGTGGTGTCTTGAGCTTATATATTCATATTGTTTCTATCTTATTTCAGGACTTATACAGGAACTAAATCATGTGCAGATTTGAGCCGTTTTCCAAATCCGATGTACACTAAACTCTTCAGGGGGAACAAAATGGCTGCTGAAAGCACAAACCACTTTTACCATGCATGCTGTGCCACATGCTAGCAGTGGCTGTGAAGATGCTTTCAGATAGTAGTTGAAGGGCCCGACTCACAAACTGAAAATTGCTGACTTTACAGTGTCAATCATTGTTGAACACAATCACCTATAACAACCCAAAACAAAGGCTTAAAGTAACCCAGCATCAGAAGAACTATTGCACTGAAGAGCCGGGAAATGTTAAATCATAATTCCTAAATGCACCTCCCGCTGCTCTGTAAAGTCTAAACAAATCTGTAATGCAGAGTGGTGGAAAATCTAAAAATCCAAGTGTCGAGCTGTAACAGATGCACCCGCCGCTCAAGCTGTGATCCCTGCTATGGGAGTATTGACTCCTAAGCTCTTAAATGTAAAACCCTGCTTCATTTCCTTATAATGGCAGTGGCATACAAAGCCAGAAAATATAGAACAGCGTTTAATAGGTCTGAAGACACGGGCGATCGAAAGGAATCGGAAACCAGCTGAAGGATCACGGTTGTATACATTGTGTGTTTTTGGAGCGCGGTAATTGAGTGTGGCTGTCGCTCAGGTGGAAGAGCAGTCACTTGACAACTGGAAGGTCAGGGGGTTTGACTTCCAGCCCCCCCCACACTCCGTGTTGAAACATTCGTGGGAAAGACTCTGAACACTTCATTGCCGATGCATCCATCGATGTGTGAATGTGTAGAAGGGCACGCCGTGACCTGTGCAACTATATTAGACTGATGCATGCTGGATGAGTGTGGTTGGAAATGGGCGAATGAGCCATGTAGAGAAAAAGCACTTTTAGTTACCAACTGGACTAGAAAAGAACTGTGTGAGTACAGTCAATTCACCTGTTAGTCATTCTTTGTGGAACACCTTTAAAAAACGGACTTTTGCTGGAGTGTAATCGCTTCTTACCTTTTATGGCAATAACCAAAGACTTTTATTTGAATACTAATGCAATATTAACATAGAATGTTGTTGGAAGGGAAGTTAAGCAAAATTAGAAATCAGTCATCCACTTAACGATTCATGAAGACACCGTTGTTCAAAAAGATCAGAGAACACTGCTGGGGGAAAATGGGCCTCATGGATTTTACGTCTGCAGGTACATCATTACTTTACTTTCACTGAATTGCTGCCGAAATCTAATTCCTTTATCCCGACTGCATTGTTCCTTCTTGTTATCGAGTATTCCTGTTTCAAAGTGACTGTATCAGAGTGGGAGCTTTTCACAAGCGTTGATTAAAGAAGAGTGCTGTTACACTTTGCAGTTTTCCTCACCTGACCAAATGGCACAAAGGGAGGAGGTCCACCTTCTGCTCCAATGTTACTCCTGCTGTGTTTGGCCAGACTCTGCAGGTTGAAGGATAAAGGGAACTTGTTCTTTAATCCTACAACAAAAACAATTCTAGCAACAACAGACAAATGAAAGGCAGGCAGTGGCCCACATCATAGATTTCAACTGATTATGAAATTCTGTTTTTTTGGGGCCATCATTGGAATATTGACCCTCACCCTTTGTAGCTGCCATTTCTCCACCATATGATCGACTTCTCCGCCAAGGACAGAAATTTTCGAGTCATCGAGCAGCAGAAAACCATTTTTAATCTGGACAGCACCAAGAAGCTTCACCTTTGTTCCAGGGGGTGTATTGAGACTGGAAATCAAATGAAAATGTAAATGACTAATAAATATAACAAACAAACATATGCTACAAATTTTTATTTTCAACCTGATGGTCAAGGAATGAAAACATTAAAACTGTATATACCAGGCTAAACGACCAATGCCTCACCCATATCACTTTCTAAATGACATGGAGCAGTGCCAGCAGATGGATGGCAAGGCTAGGAGAGACTATTAATAATCCCAGCTGCTCACCCATCCTCATGGTAAATTAAAAGAGCCTCTATCTCATCAAGCCTGATAAGGCCTCTGCCTCTCTCATTAGAAAAGCACAGGGACTTAGAGGGATTTCCAGCTACTGATTCTGGAAGCCAAAGTAACAATTATGGATTTTACTCCGAACCTATGAGATAGATGGTGCTCTCATGGTGGCAGCAAATGCACAAATGGGGCGCTCGCTATTCTTCCTCTAATCACATGGATTCGATTCCACAAACACACTGCTCAGCCCCAAGGTTGCAACCTAAAGCTTAATTGTCTTCCCCTCACATCATTGTCTTACATGTTGAACCGTCCCATAATCCATCTCATCCTTCTTTGCCACCCACTTATGGCCCCCCTCTCACTAAAGCGGTCACTTTCATCAGACACACTAACCGCTGCTGTTGGCTGCCAGTGTGTGTGTGTGTGCTGCTCATAAAGAGGGGATTTGTTCCGTTATTCCCCCTCTCCCCATCAGGAAGTCATGGCCCTTATTCTGGCCACTCCACCTGTACAGACTGGCCAGTCACCATGGCAGCAGTCGCCAAGGCCACCGTTCCTTGGACGGAGATGTAATTAAGGCTGTGGGTTGTTAGATCAGCAGCCGCCATGTGGAAATTGCAGATAAATGGAAAACGAGGCACGTGGTGAGGTGCGAGTGTTGACAAAAAAACGTGATAGGGTAGTGTCTGTGTAGAATGGCTCACATTAGCACTTCATATGCGAGGCGGCAAATACACTGGACCTGTTCAGTATCAGTTTAGCAAACAGCAAGGTTGTCTTTCCTACTCTTTGATTGGAACCCAGCAAAATTGACTCCCCTGACAAATTCATTAAGCTACATTCCTTGATTGCCGTAAAATTAGTACGCACCTGATCTTAGACAGATGTTTAAACTCTATTCCAACACAGGTGGTGTGTCCATCTGTCATTTGTAGGCGCAGCATTCGCGGTGCACCATGGGACTCCTCGTTGTCCTTAGGAGCTGAGATGTTTCTCACCTTCTGCACCTGGAGGACACACGGCCCCTCAAACTGACAGTGTCCAAAAGAGAAAAAAGATGTGCTAAGGACAACTTATCAAGAACACTTAATAGAAGCAATTGTTTCCATTCTGTATGCTCATGACATTTTTTTTTATTCCTCCTATCTGCTTCATAGATTTAATTGTAGGATGAAGCCTATTGTTAAAATCCTTTGGAGGAATGCTACTGTCAATAATTGGGTCTATTTATGTGTAAATGGATAAAGTGCAGTCTTGTTGCAGAAGCGAAAAGCCGAATTTGTGACTTTGTAAACACGTTTTTAAAGTAGAATGAGTGTAAAACATACTTAGGGCTTAAGTAAACATGTATGAAGCACGAAGAAAAGTGTGAGTTAATATTTGGAGCATTCCTCCCTCCAGCTGCTGAGTTTAAGAGGAAAAAATAAGAAAAAAAGATCGGGTTATTTGGTCTTCATTTAACAGGGTGATATCGCCATCTAGTGGGATGCCTGAGAACTGGTTTTTGAATGCAGGGGAAAAAGAAGACGACATTAAAGAACTGTTTATGCAGCACAACATCAAATGGTCCAGCAATTGGTGTGTGCAAATTTCTGTCCCACTTACCCTCTCAGTTCTTCCACTATTGATATCAGATGGTAGAACTTTTCTCCCCAAAGGCCTTAGGTCACTCTGCAAAGGAGATACTGCCTTATTAGAACGAACTAACAAACTACCACTATTTGAAAAATGAAACAGCAGAAAAAAAAATCCAACAAAGACTATTTGTCTTCATCTCATGGATTTTTGACTGAATTCTCATTCTCAGATATGTGTACTGCAGATATGTAATCATGCAGAGACCTTTAGCAACTATTAATATTCTCCATGATTGTCTTTACAGTGGTTGAGCCCTTTCATTCTACATTTAACTCCCTCCAAGCAACTGCATAGAAATAGCTTAGTAACAATATTTCATTCCAACTAAAACAGATTGTTTCTAGCAAATACGCAAAATACAACTCACAATCATTTGTATAACATCTAAATGTGATTAATTAAGTATGCTGTTGTTGTTATGGATTAATAATAAATCTTCGGATGTTTTTTAGACAATTCAACTGTGTTTTTTATAAGAAAATAAAGCAAACCAGAACTTACCATTGAATATCTTAGACAAGGTAAAAAAAATATTCAAATTATTCCACCACATTCTCTGTGAGAGTCACTAACATTACTTGACTCTGTTACACTTTGGTAGTAAAATCAGGATTTTATTAGAATGGAGCTGCATCCAGGAGTTTGCTTGTATTCTTCACAGACTGGTTTTATAAGTCAGAGACACGAGAATGAGAGCTGCTCTGTTTTGCATTCAGCCGTTCTGATAAACACGAGGAGACAGACCTCTGGAGCATATACAGGGGTTGGACAATGAAACTGAAACACCTCTCATTTTAGTGTGGGAGGTTTTATGGCTAAATTGGACCAGCCTGGTGGCCAATCTTCATTAATTGCACATTAAACCAATAAGAGCCGACTATGAAGGTCCAGTTAGCATGGTAAGAGCACAGTTTTGCTCAAAATATTAAAATGCACACAACATTATGGCTGACATACAAGAGTTCAAAAGAGGACCAATTTTTGGTGCACGTCTTGCTGGCTAGGGATGGGACGGTTTCTGAAAACCGTCTGAACCGTTCGGTTCGACTGTCTCGGTTCGGTTCGCGTGTGTACCGCACGGTTCATGCACTGCTCCTTTTTCTCAGAGGGAAGCGTTTACACTCCAGACCAGAAGGGGGCGCTACTGCACCCAAAGCCAACCACCGGTAGGAAACAAGAAGAAGAAGCGAAGCAGCGTAGCCGATAATAAAAATCCGACGCGCCAGCAGCAGTTTCTAGGTCTGCTGTATGGACCAGTTTGCATTTAGAGTGAAGCACATGTTGGAATTAGCACTGTTTCCTCGCTTGCAATGCCAGATTCAAACCTACTTTTAACCTAAGACTGTCACAATAATGTATCAAATGTCAGACTGCTTTTTTCTTTCAGTTTTAACTAGGGATGGGGATCGAAACCCGGTTCTATCAAGGACCCGGTTCCACTTTTTTCAAAACCCGAAAATCAATAACCTTTGGGCTTATTGATACCACTATCGAGTCTGGTCGTTTTTTTATTATTACAATAGTAGTTGTGAAATCCGTGTTGTAATCGGCAGCATACAAGCTAGTTAGCTTGAAAAGTAAATAAAGTTTCAGACGTGCTGCGTGATGATGTGTTCAGATTGGCTCAGTAAAACGACAATTAGGTTATCATGATGCGTTCAAGTGTAACGTAAAGAAAAGGGAAATTGAGTTTTTGGCGAGAAACATGAGTAATACAGTTGTATATTGCTCTAATTATTTTAGAATATATAATTAAACTACTGATGCCAACATTTATTAAAAATTACATTTAATTTAAAATACAATTATTTATTTGTTAAATATTGTCGCATTGTCTTTCCACCAAATAACAGAAAATTATCGATAGTGGTATCGATAAAGACACGGATCGATAAGGAGTATCGATAAAAGTATCGATATCAATAAATATTAACGATCCCCATCCCTAGTTTTAACCTGACTATACAAGACATAATAGATTTTCCTAACAATCACCATATACCGAACCGAACCGAAAACCGTGACCACGAAACCGTGAACCGAACCGAACCGTGGATT
Source organism: Menidia beryllina (assembly GCA_013363375.1). Taxonomy (NCBI): domain Eukaryota; kingdom Metazoa; phylum Chordata; class Actinopteri; order Atheriniformes; family Atherinopsidae; genus Menidia; species Menidia beryllina. The sequence continues at coordinate 3,258,970 of JABUIW010000020.1, forward strand.
TTGTGAACCGTCCCACCCCTATTGCTGGCGCATCTGTGACCAAGACAGCAAGTCTTTGTGATGTATCAAGAGCCACGGTATCCAGGATAATGTCAGCATACCACCAAGAAGGACGAACCACATCCAACAGGATTAACTGTGGACGCAAGAGGAAGCTGTCTGAAAGGGATGTTTGGGTGCTAACCCGGATTGTATCCAAAAAACATAATAGATTTAAATGTGCACCTCAACTCTCCTGTTTCCACCAAAACTGTCCGTCGGGAGCTCCACAGGGTCAATATACACGGCCGGGCTGCTATAGCCAAACCTTTGGTCACTCGTGCCAATGCCAAACGTCGGTTTCAGTGGTGCAAGGAGCGCAAATCTTGGGATGTGGACAATGTGAAACATGTATTGTTCTCTGATGAGTCCGCCTTTACTGTTTTCCCCACATCCGGGAGAGTTACGGTGTGGAGAAGCCCCAAAGAAGCGCACCACCCAGACTGTTGCATGCCCAGAGTGAAGCATGGGGGTGGATCAGTGATGGTTTGGGCTGCCATATCATGGCATTCCCTTGGCCCCATACTTGTGCTAGATGGTCGCGTCACTGCCAAGGACTACAGAACCATTCTGGAGGACCATGTGCATCCAATGGGTCAAACACTGTATCCTGAAGGAGGTTCCGTGTATCAGGATGACAATGCACCAATACACACAGCAAGACTGGTGAAAGATTGGTTTGGTGAACATGAAAGTGAAGCTGAACATCTCCCATGGCCTGCACAGTCACCAGATCTCAATATTATTGAGCCACTTTGGGGTGTTTTGGAGGAGCGAGTCAGGAAACGTTTTCCTCCACCAGCATCACATCGTGACCTGGCCACTATCCTGCAAGAAGAATGGCTTAAATTCCCTCTGACCACTGTGCAGGACTTGTATATGTCATTCCCAGGACGAATTGACGCTGTATTGGCCGCAAAAGGAGGCCCTACACCATACTAATAAAGTATTGTGGTCTAAAACCAGGTGTTTCAGTTTCATTGTCCAACCCCTGTATATGCACAGCACCACTTCCCAACAGAGCATAGTTTAGGATATAAATGTAGGAATGATCCAAACTGGAAAAAACTGATTTTGATGGCATGTTAATGAGTTTTTACAAAGAATTTTGATTATAATGTGTTCAACCCATATTTCAAAGCTGGATTTGGTCAAACTTACACAAAACAACATATTTATTCATATTATTATGTTTTTTTTCATTAAGTACCATGTAAATATTGAAACATTGGAGGAAATGGAACATATATTGATGAAGGAGCTGTTACAATTTCCTATGCTTTAAGTCTTTTTAACAGATTTTACAGCCCCAAAGGTATTAGCCCAGATGTACACACAGCTGGATGAATCAGGTGATACATCTCACTGCGGTCTAAGGTTTCTGTGCAGCATTCCAGACCGAGCAGGTCAAGTCATTTGCTGGTTAATGAGTTGTCTCTGTCTGAATTCTTGGAGGAAAAAAAGGTGTGATTCTATGAAAATCTAATGTATTTGTGTACCGTTTGGTTATCTATATATCTGAAACACTGTGTAATGTTTCAGAATGCACACAAACACCTAACCAGAAAGTTTGTATTAGAATTGTAAAAACAGAACGATAAAATATTTAAGTTACCAAATGTAGCATTGTTTCTCTTAAATATAGAAATTTAGCATAATTGAAATAAGTTTTATTTTTTATTTTATTTGTTTTCGTTTAGTTCACTTTTGTGTGACTTTTTTAATTTAGTAAATAAATGCAGTTTGTGGAAATGATTGCTGTGTTCTCTTGTCTAACCAGCTGAGACCCTCACATAGACAAAAACAGGACTTTACATTCACGTGACTACGTAAATAGGACTGAAATCCAACCAAATCAAAGCTTTAACTTAATCAATGTATAAATCTGTTCAAGCCAATTCCAAGTTTGTGCATTTTTCTGTGTTTTAAAAAATTTTTATTAGGCCAATGACAGTATGTGTCAACTCACAATGACCGCAGTACCTTCCAAACTGTCGCTCTTATCTAATAAAATCCTGTTTTTTTTTTTCAATCTCACAGAAATTGCCACTAAAGCAATTTGAAGACCAGATATGTGCATTCAATTTGGCTCAATTTTCATGTCCAATTATTTTGCACAGATAAATTTGCGTTGGGACAAGAATAAATGACCATGTCAAACTTTAACCATAGTACTGCTCAAATGTGAATATAACTGTACCGATTGCCATACAAATAACATGATTCAAAGAGGTTGGCAATAGACCAAGGAGGAGGGAGGTAATGGGATGGTATGGAAACATAAGGCACGCATACTGGAACTTTTTTTAAGATAACTTTTCTCTTTAAATAAACTTGTCTTTTGTTAACTTCTCCACAACAGTGTACAGAACAAACTCATCTGCACTCTCCCAATCCAGGGTAAATATATCATCTTGTTACACTGGACAAATACAAGAGCAAACGTTAAACTTAAAACTCACATCAAGTGCAATGCGAATGATGTCATTGTGTGTTATTTTCTCTGCAGATCCTCTGAGTTCTGCTATGCCTTCATCACTGAGGTACCTGTAAGAGGAACAAGTTGGTGCTGAGGGGAGATTATAAAAAGAGGAATTGCGTCATTTCCAATTAACCCATTCTAACCAAATGTTTTTCCCTTTGAAATTGCATTCCAAAACCACAAAACCAGTTGTTCTAAACCTCTACAGAAACTATCACATAAACATAAAAACAATAACAGCTGTTAAACAATCAGATGTTGTTAATGTTGATTTATGTTATCTGATCAGTATTCAATAAAAAGCAATTCAAATATGTCCTCGAGACTTGAATGACCCTTAATATCATATGAGATTCAAAGAATCCACAAGGAAGCATTAAACCAGGAAAAAATAGGAGAAGCACGCATTCACTTAACTGTAAATATTTCACAGTACTCGTTTACATGGTCACTCTAAGTGTTGTAGACACCTTGATAACATTATTATTACTACTATATGAGTATCAGCATGATATAACGGCTGAAAAGCATGTGTTTTAATCATTTTATGTACAGTGTTTTGAACAAAGCAGCTTTTATTGTTACAAACCATCAGTGTATTCTTTCATTTTTGACATATATACGATTGTGGCATTTTTCAAAATTAAAGCATATTAAAAATTGTTTAGTTAGATTTTTTTCAGTATTTTGGTAGATATGCTAACAATTGTCGATAAAAATATAACTCTGAACAGCTAAACCGAACCATTAATAAGATTACAGAAATTGTTAGTTAAATCTAAGCGACCTAAAAAAATGTTTGATTGTTTTAAAAGAGCTTGCCCAACTACGAAAGAGACATTAAGCTCATCTTAAAAGTTACTAAATTCGTCATAAAGGTTTAAAGGTGGGCAGAAAAAAAAACATTGAACATGCGGTGCTTATAGAGTAGCATGACGTGGTGATGTTTATATGTGGGCTCTATGAAGATGAACCGCCATATGTTGATAGTATTGTATTATGGTGTATGGCAATGCTGCAGAATTCGTACTTGTAAACGCTCATGTGTTTGCAAATTTAAAAAAAGGCTCCGGGGAACATATTTGTTATTGCTAGATGTCGTTTAACGCGAAATGTGTATGCTAAATGTGCATTAGCTAGCTAGCATGTCTCGTTGCTAACTTTGTTGGACGTTTCTCTTTTCGAAATCATATTGAGTTATCACCAATTACAGGATCTACAGATTATATTCATATTGCGCCTCTCGTTTTGCTATGGTAAAACATAATTGTAAAGAGGAGTTAGCAAATGATTAAAGCCAATCAGACACCTCCTTGGGGCAGACAGTTGTAACATAAGCTACTATGCTACTTACCAGCCCTCTTTGGTCAGGGAATCTGCTAAATCGGTCATTTTCATCCAGAACGTGAAGTGTGTATAAAGACAACAACTATTCTTATATGGGAGAGCCGAAAGCACAACTATTTGCTTTTGTAAAACATACTATTATCCTCCAAACAATGCTTGCTAACTTGAATGTTGAATCAGCGTTGGATTCAATCTAGTCGCATATACGTCACTGACTGTTACTCGTGAAGTATGGCGAACTGTGAGGGTCAAAATGCCTTTTTTCAAACAGCTATATACTTTCCCCCAGACAAAAAGGTTTCCTATTGATAATATAAATATAAATATTGATAATATTAAAAAAATATATTACAAATTCATGATTAAATGCATGTAAATAAATACACAACATAAATATTAGTGTTAGGTATTAATCCCCAAGGAAAAAATATATCATTTTAAAATCTATTTTAAGTTCAATGCCAATCATTTTTAATTCAATGTGATTACATAATGTAAGATTTCCAGCTACATTGGTTGACAATCTGGAAGTTGAACTGAAAAATATCTGCAGCTAGTCTGGGATGCTCGCTGCTGAAATTGGCCTTTTCATATGCCAGAATCTAAAGAACATATAAGGACTGCAGCACATGTGGGAAAGCAACACGTGTCCCAATACGAGTTGGCTGTCCATTAATCTTGTGGAAGCTACTCGTGTCAAGTTTCATCACAGTGTTTTCCCAAATGCATTGCAACAGCACTCTGACTAGTTTGGATTAAGTAACGTATCTACATCCCTTTAATCAAGACAAGTGTCTGAACTGCTTTCGTCAGATTGAGGGACAGGCAGGCCTTGGGATGATTAGATTTCTAAACAGCAGTTCACAGGATTTTATCAGATCATGTTCAATAAATACAAATACAATTTGCTGAATATTTCCTTGTTCATTTTAATTCGAAGTGTTTTGTAATAATTTCAGTAAGACTAAACACCTATAAAATTCACTGATATATTTTACTAAATAGAATAACTTGCAGTTTAGCAACAAAGAGAGGCAAAACTGCACTGTCACTTCAGATCATCCCAGCTTTCAAAGCTGGAGCCTTTTTCTCATGCATCTTGCAAGCAGTCTTGTAGGCAAAAAATCCAACTTAATCTTAAGATGGTGAATGTTGATGATAACAAGTTATTTTTAGATCATTAATGTACCAACACTGAGTATGTATATATTTGAGAAAGGTTCATTTAACATCATGCAATGACAATGGAATTAAGTTGGATCTTAATAATGTTTAGTCTTGAAAATTTCAAGTTATTAAAAGCTTTTCAAAGGGGTATGTTTTAACTTTGAAAAGGGTTGGTGCCTGAGATGATTTTTTGAAATCTTACATTTTTAAATGCTAAAATAGAAAAATGGAACTCGATGGAACATTGCGATGGAAAAATATATTAGACTTTAATTTAGCAAACACATTTCTCATGAAGAGATCATGAGTCAACACTTAAAATAAGCCAGACATAAATTAGTACAGTGAAAAGATGTGATGATGCTTGTGAAATTCAACATCTCATGTTGTTACTTTGTTTTTGTTTTGGTACAAGCAGCTGCAAAGGTGTCGTGTTGCTTTTCCTGCTTTTTATGCCTGCGTATTAATAGATGTGTGCTAGTTTATTTTGCTTACACATAGTACTTCAAGAGTTGGTTTCAGGTCAAAAACTCTCTGCATTTAGAGTATGAAAATCACAGACAGAGATTGGTTTTTCAATATAAAATTAACCAAGAAGAGACATAAAGTGTAAATAACTACAACTACACGTACATATATCTTTCTATATATTTTTTCAATATAAAAATTAATCATAATAATAACAACAATAATCTAAAAAGAATACAATGGCTAATTTCAGATTACATTTGACAATATTCCATATTATATATTATTGTCACTGTAAATTTTTGTTGAATCAGAAAAGGAAGAAATATGGGGAACCTCTGGTCACTGTCCTCCAAAATGTTAATGTACATAAAATGAAAGGTGTAAAAGAAATAGACCAAATAGTCACAATTGGATACAGAATAGAATATTTATACATTCATTAGTGAATACAACACAACCACTGGTAAGGTTTTCAAGGCCTTCCATGCAGAAAAAGAGAACAGTAGGTGTTAAGTTTGATTTAAAAAATGTTTTCCTGTGTGTTTACACAGACTTCAAGTATTTCACTTAGTATTCTCTTTTAGCCTGTATTGTAGATAAAGACTGAACTTTATTGATGGGATCAAGTTAATGTGTCAGCCAAGCTGCAGGTTGTTGCAGTTAATGGAAACTTAAACAGCTACTCATTTGGACTTAGACTGGTAATTTTCATTTTCCTCATTTCCAGTATCGGCCCATCACTATTTGCTTGAATTGTCTCAAGAACCTCTGTGCCTTTGTTACCATTGTTTTCCTATCAACTCTCTTTGATCAGTCTGTCATTAGGTCAGAATTAATTGAAGTCATATTTAGCAAAAGAAATTAAACAACTAGATGTCCTTTACAATGGTAATGACTCACCTTTTTCCTTTGCATCTACTGAATCCATTTTTTAGACCCATTTTTTGTGGATAAATGCTCACACAATAGAAAAAGCCTTTGTAAAGGACAAAACCTTGGAAATATATATCAGTAATTAAACGTTGTGGTTTAATTATGAGCTGAACAAAAAAGCAGGATTGTATGATGGGGATTCCATTTTTAACCAAAGCCACATGAGGGCAGCATTGGCACAGGGAAATGCCAATAATAGTGCCTCCATTGTTGAGCTTCAGAAGGACCTTTTTAATGCTGTTTTCCTTCTGAATCCCTGAGCAGTAGTAATCCAGTAGTAATGGACCACCAAAGCAAAATATTCAAATTTCATGCAAAACAGACAGTATCCAACACTGCTTGTTGGCATTTATCAAAATCTCCATCACAATGCAATATAAGGCTGAATTGTTGTATTTTCTTCTCAGCTACTGATATGTAAGGACATGTTTAGCTAGAATACAAAATAGGAAGTTGAAAAAAACATGTATCGTACCCAAAACAATTCAATGATCTATGCAAAGAATGCATAAGCATTTGAAGTCTGTTGTTGGCAGACTGTGTACATTGCGAGACATATCTGATTCACTTTTGTAACACCTGGCACTATTTTGAGGGATACAGAGTTCTATACATATCTATGCACTGGCATGACAATGCCGCCTTAATTTTGAATCTAGTAAAATCACAAGGAAAAAAAGGGAAAAACAACACATATTTGGTCTCACTTTCTGTATATTGAATACTCATTTAAATAATCAAGATCACTGTCAACGTTTTACAAGACAATTAGAATTTTAGATCATCTAGTCTTTGAGGTTGAGTTCTCTTACCATTTCAGAAGGCCTGATCTTACAATGACTGAGAGGATTTAGGGGTACAGGGCCAGTAGGCTTGTGTTTGGCGTGATGATGAGCATTAACACAGTGCTGCCAGTCATGCAGCAGCCTTCACTTTATTCAGTACAATAAAGGTCTTTGAAGATAATAAGATTTTGAGAGGTTGAATTCAGTAAAAGTCAAATTTCACATCCTGACAAAAGAGTACAAGACTATTATTTCCAAACTTTAAAATTCATATACCAAACCAGTTTAGAATTTGCCTTTTTACAAAATAGTTTTAATGGGGGTATAATAATACTGAATAACAGCTGCACTTTTCAGACTTGTGCTTCAGTTCTATCAGTTGAGCAGATTACATGAACCAGGAAACAACTAAAATGTCTTCCTTGCTCTTTATTTTTGTAGTTTGTAGAAACAGAAAATTGCATAAAGACTTAGGTAAAGTTGTATTGTAATTTTTTATGTATTCCATATTATGCTTGAAAAGCAAAGGCATATAAAAAATAACTCTGTGAAGCACATTAATTATTATGTAATTAATTTAAATAAAACTGTTATAGAATTTTTCAAATACATGTGGGAAGTGGTGGTGGTGGTCAGAAAATATATATTTTTTATGTTAAGTTTAAAACAATATGATTTTTTGATTGCCCGTGTTTGATATATTTGAATTTTGTTGTGAACTTTTTCTGTAAAACATATTTGTGGCACCTTACATGGTTGTAATTTAGGTCAATTAAGATGTACCTAGTGGGTTCATATGTTTAGTAAAGCCATAAAGTAATTAAAGCTGTAATTTCCAAATTTTCTATGTGGCATGACATGAGTGATGGCAAAATGCAACCATTCTTTCCCCTCCGGTGGAATATATTTGTAAATTATTTTTCATTATGTACATTTCTGGAGAAGTTGAAAAGTTTTGCTGAGTTGTATGTAAGAATTTGCAAAGTAGTCTGTAACTTGTACATATTATTCAATTATTCAATTAAATATATAATTCTATTTCCATATTTGTAAATGAATTTTTTCTCATATTGTCTCTTGTTTCATTGTGTTCAGCGCTGGACAATTTAAAGCCAAAATGTACCAATGAAATCATTTCTTGCTATGCAACACAGAAATGCTGAACTGGCAAATTACATAATGCCACTTTCCAAATACACCGGGAATAAATTCAGTCGATTATAATATTTGCAGCTGTTGAGATTGTGCTGAGGGGCACATTAAACATTCTTTTATTAAACTTAGTGATTAAGTGATCAGCTTTGTCCAAAATATCACACTAAGGATGATAAACCTTTAAATGACATATTTTATCATATTTTATCTTTGAATGCTGCATGTTCATGCTGTTCCAAAAGAGCTTTGATTTAAGAGCGATTATGACAAAACTGATGTGATACTGGTATGTATTTCCATAAAACAAAATGTGTTGTTACACTTCATGCCATTTCAGGTTGTAAAAACACTAGCTCACTTTTGAGACATGGTTACATAAAAATATTGTTCTTAGGGGAGACGTGGTAAATTAAAACGAACAAACTTCAAATTTAGAATAAGGAGTGACAGCACCGTAGAGCCAATCAAATACTTTTTTAGTTGTAAACAGAAACGCAGAACCAATCATAACACACGTCTGAATTTCACTGATTGCTATTGGTCAGATTAAACATGCGGAGCTGACGTTCCTATCGCGCGGGTCTGTCAAAAGATATCTGGCAATTTCTCATTTTTTTCCGGACAGGCTGACATTTCTGCGTATGATGGCAGTATTTCTTTCATTTTGCCACTAAGTTTTACAATTTTGCTGCGAACTATTGTCCTTCATATTATTTTGGCTTGTTGTCAGAATCTTAAGCGTTACGTGACGTTTGTAAATTGGATTAGCTCTAAATTAAGACAGTGTTGAATGGTGTAGTAGCCGATTTGCTAGCTAGCAGTTTGGACTGAAGACTAGAGCATTAACACGCTGAACGTTTTAATTCTAGTATATTAGCCTAATTTCCAATTGTACTTCGTAGCTGTCCGACTTGGTCAAGGAATGAACGGTAAAGCTATTCCCTTGACAATCACGCATGACTAAGTCTCTGATCGTTTACGTTCAGGGCAATCAAAAGCAAACAGGTGACGCAGAAATTACTCGGTTAACATGGATAGTTATAGCCAGCGATTCGAATCCACAACAGGGCGAGACGGTAAACCTCAAAAGAAGAAAGGTATCTCTTACCACAGCACTTCGTGCAACGATGAAGGAGACCGCAAACCCAAATTTGTGAGTATGAAACATTGACCAGTAATGTGCATTTTACGCCGGCAGTACAATCTTCATGGCTTAGGTTATTTATAATTTGGTGAAATACTCATAGTAGCCACCAATCAATGTCATATTTTCTTATTGTTCATGTTGGGCCTACAACACACAAGCAAACACACACGTGGAGAAAAATGGACGTTTAGGCTAAACCCAATAAGAAAGTTACAGCTTATTTGCAAGAGCTTGCATATGAGTTGTGTATTTCTCATTTTTATGTTTGATAACAAACTGCTCATTATGTGGCAGTGTGTCAGCTAATTAAGGATAACACTAATGAGTCATTTCAAATCCTCCCATGCACTTTGTCAATATATATGGAACAGGTAAATGAGGAGACTTCTGTAACCTGCTTTTCATAGGAATTTGTCAGTGTTTATATTTTGTTTTTTTATCAAGCAATGCAAAATAGTTTTGCCTAACAAATTCCACAATTAAGAAGAAGTTTTTCACAATGCAGTCTTTGTTTTTTGCCCTAAACAGTGACCTTGAGTGTTTTTTTCACTTTGTTTTTCATGTAGGAACCCAAACAGTTAAAATTAGTACTGGGTTAAGCTAACACTAATCCATGTGTTTCCTGCTACTACAGACATATCAAGGTTCTGTCTGCCTGCTTCATCTCTCTGGCAGAGATAGGTTATAATATAACTGTCTTGATAAATCACTGTGATCACAGAGATTCTCAGCATGAGGCCTCATTTAAAAAAGGTTGACGCAGAATTTGTGTCTCGGTGAAACCTTAAAACAAGCACCCATTCCAAACATTGGAGTGTGTTTCCTACAGATCTCCTTAAACGCTCTTTAGTTCTAGTGGTATGAACTTGTGAAACAATTCAGTTACCCTTTGGCAATCCTCAGAGATCATAGTCCTCAAGTCAAGTGCAGATTTGTAGACACATAGAAATATTACATGTAAAATAGGCTGGACTCTGTATTCCTTATCAACGTTTTTCTCAGGTTTTGTCATTGTAATTTACCTGAACAGAAAATGTTTGCAAATGCTTGAAAATACAATTGAATATGAGAATGTAATGACATTAACTACAGATTTTTTTTTGTTTTATATCCTAATGTTACTCTTTTTTGCTCCCCACCTATAGCACTTGCCTTTTAAAAACATCACAGATGATGTGGTAAGGTTTGAGAATTGGGTATTTTCTCTTGTTTGTGTCTGCCTAACATCACCGCATTTTACAACAACTAATCTGCTCCTTTCTTGTATTAAGGAAAGTTTCTTTATTGCAATAAATGAAATTTACCTTAGTGTAGAAAACAAACAGCTTTTCTAACTAACTACAGCGCATGTGTATAGTTGAAGTTCTGAGTTAAGTTTGTTCAGACAATTCACTATTTACTCAGCTGTTGATATAAACGGTGGAGAATGGACGGATGGATGGGTGGATATATTTATTATGTTCACCGTATCTTGAATATTTTTAATCTCAGTTTGACGCTGACGGTTGTTCATGTTTGTTGTATTTTCTCTCTTTTCTCTACAGCTGGACAGATTTGCCAGTATTCGGATCCCAGGCAGCAAAAAGGAGCGGCCCCCCTTAACGCAATCCAAACACAACTCAAATGACTGGGCCAATTCTTCATCATCCACCCTGAATCATTTTGAGGAGCTTTCATCAAAGATCACCTCTGAAAAGGAAATCTTGGCTTTGTTTGAAAAGATGATGGTATGTTGTTCAGTATAATAACTAAACCTCTGTTTAACATAAACGGGTTTGCTTTAAATGATCAGCTCAAGGTAACCAGCGTCCTAAATTATCGAGACATTGATATACTGAAAACAACAGACATTTACATCATATTTAGAAAATCCTTTTTCTAATCATGCTTGAATGACTCATTTGAATAAAAAACAGAAAGTAACAGTGGCCCTTCCTTTGGCGTTGATAGACTGCTGTTTTTTTCCATACTTAACATGGGAAAAAAATGTGAACAAACAGCCTGTTTTTGATGTTCTGTTTCTGATGTTTAGTCTTTAGGATTTCTTCTATGGCTTTTAGGTACATCTGCAGTCATTTTCATTTTGCAGATTGAGCTCTTCCTCCATAGTGGTGAAAACTAGTCTTTAGTTATTGTCTATATTGGGTGTGTTCCCTGTCATTGACATCCTAATCGAGGACAGTTTTATCCAACTTCAAAAATTGGCTTGAACACCCACAGACATGTAATGAGTCATAATTCTTTATTCACATAATGGGTTTTTCTGAATCATTATGACATTCTTATGCCAAAGAGCCCCCGAATGTACGTGTCCAGTCTCACTGACCATTTTTAAGGCATGCGCTATCCTGACTCTTCTGCACTGTCTGCCTCTTTTAAGATTGGTAGTAGTCAATAAATCCTGAAGCACATTTATACAAAATGTCTGAGCTTATAGTAAAAAAGCCAAAGAGCGGTTTGGTTTGATACACTGGTGTTCATCCTACATAATCTTCTAGCTAAATTGTATAATAACTTTATAATAACTCATGGTAGCTTGTGAATCTATACAAATTGTTAAACGAATCCCTTTGTATAAGTAGTTTCACATTGTGTCAGGGAACACGTTTCTTATCTTAAGTTCTGCCTCTTCCTCTGACTCTTCGGTTGTCTTGCTCATTCGGCTGTTGCAGTCAGCTACACGCCTTTGATCTGACATTATCAGACACCAAACTCTGATGACCATTGCTAAAGCACAGCTGTTTTTGGTGATTATGACAGATGGCATTCATCATCTCTAAACATTGGATGTTCCAAAGATTTCCTGGACCAATGAGCACACAAACGCCCCTAACATTCACTGTGGGGATCTGTGAATATTTACCTCTCAGCTGTCAGGTGCAGGCCACAGGACATCAGAAAAGCAGACAATGTTTGAAAGTGTCAGCAAATGCTCCGAAGCTAATGCTACTATGGTATGAGTGTTCTGGTGAAAGATTATGCTTTTATGCCTACTTGTATGCTACTTTCATCTTGCTCGTCCACCCCCCTTATCTGTATTCTCAATGTGTTGTAAAGAAAACAGCGCTTCAACAGCATAATCTTAGTATCTGACTCCCTCCCTCCCTCCCTCTGTCGCTCACATATCTAGCTGGGAGAGCACATTTCCATCAGAGCGCCTCCTGCTGTGATTTGCATGTGCGAACAGAAACTGCAGAAAAGTCTGGACCAAACTGTCTGCACATGCTCATGAAAGTCTCAGCTATTCACGTGTGAGAAATGGCTCCTATGGTTATGGAGTCGGTGCGATGCTAATGTCCTTTTAACGGTTGGTTTTGGGCCACTTTTTGAGACTCTGGGACTTCCGACCCGCTCTCGGCACAGATGTTCCTGCAGACTTTTACGACCGTTTGGTTATGGCGCTGCGTCTTTGCCCGCCCCGCCTGCATCTTAAACCCCGCTGTTGCGTGCCGGACTGTCTCAGAAGCTGCTTTGCACAGCCTGTGCTCGGGGTTCCTTTCTGGTTTGGTAGACCCCAGTCTCATTTGTTTTTAAAGTAATGTGATTGATGACTGTACTGTATATCAGAAAAGCCCTTCTAGCCACTTTCAGGATTTCTTAACATCTGCCACTTCTTCGATGTGGCTGCGGTACATGCTGTGCTGCTGAGGCCCATCCTTCTAAGATGGTTCCTCCACTTCATCACTGGAGCCCATGTTCCTGATGTAGTCCTTGATCTTTGATGTTTCCTGCTGGATGGTAGCTCTGATGCTCATTTCCTCTCCTCCCGCCTCCCTCTTTCTTCTTGAAGAATAATCTCAAAACCCTCTGTCCATTGTAAGGTGCTGTATTGTCCAAAGCAGTGATCAGGACAACAGTGATTTTATCCCCTCCCTTGACCAGGTCATTAAGCCAGCAAGTTGTCTGGTGATTGGCAGACAGCATGTGTTTTTTGTTTTTCCCATTCACCTGACTTATGGGGGCACACCCTATTTTATGTGAGGTGTATCAGCAGTCCTGGGATGCTGGTTGATGTTGCCCATGAAGAGTTGTTGGCTAATGTTTTTTCCCCTTTGAAACCGATAACCATGCCCTGATGGGTTCAGGCTTCTACTTACCAGCAGATCATCAAACTCTTTAACATGATTAAAATATCCTGTATTCCAAATCTGTGAATTTATTTTGCAGATCAAAGTAATTCTTTTGGCTAGTGGTGGCATTTTTAAATGATCCTATTCTTCCATTTTCCTTTTCAGGAGGACATGAATTTGAATGAGGACAAAAAGACTCCTTTGAGGGAAAAGGACCTTAATACAAAGCGAGAGATGGTTATTCAGTATATTTTTACTGCCTCAAAAACCGTGAGTATTTTCAAAATCTGTATATTTATGTTTAGCCTCGTTTTGAATGGTACTTTTGGCTATTTCATGCATATGTTTTTGTTTTTCAGACTTGACCTTTGACATACCATTGACACATGTGATTTTTATAGCATTGGAAATAACTCCAAGTGGTCAAAAACCTAAAGTGGCAACCTGTAATAGATTTAGAAAGAAAGTGCATTGTGACCTGTCATCTCTTTCACTGTTTTTTTTTCTTTTTTTTTAACAACTGGTGGGGAACATTTTCAAAATCTCTCAAATCTATGTGGAAGAAAGACTTTCAATAGGTTTCTGTGCACAGTGGACTTATCTTTTTTATTTTTTTAGTCCTTTCCAAATGGTTATCAAAACAAATTTCTCTTTCAGGTCACAGCTCCTCCAGACAGGAGCGGCTCATGCTGTGCAGGAGTACAGCACATCACAATTTGGTTTATTCACTTTCATTTGTAACAGTTTTTGATCGTTGGATTGGTCCGTTTAGGTTTGCTTATGAATTTCGGATCTTCAGACACTTCAAATACTTTTTCCCCTCTCAAAGCAGTTGCAGCACACCACAAGGGAATAACATTTTTTTCTACTGCTTAATTTTCTTTGTTAACTCGAACAAAAATGATTTATTACAGTTTGTCAAAGTTTTCAAATTGGGATGCAGGTGTGTCATAAACAGGACACCGTGAAATGCTGACAGTAAAATAAATGAGTTATTTTCTCTCAAAGCTTTTAAATTTAAAGTTTTAAAATTTTAATGAATGCTGTGGAAATCAATAAGTAGACCTCTGCTCTGGGCAGGATTTATTTATGTAACAGCAGCCACCTGCTTTAGAGTTTCAGTTTTCCTGCCAAATTTGTGTTCCAGCTCACTTGGTTTATCTATCAATATATTTAATATCTATAACCCCAGACAATGATTGTTACAACAAAATAGTTTATTGTTTTTTAGATAACAAACCTTCATTACTTTCACCAAATGACTGATCAGCTTGTGTCTACCCTGAAGATTATAGGACTCATTTTCTTGCATGTTGGTAATTTTTAATTTTTATAACTTAAATAATGGTCTTTATTGACTTTCTGAATCAAAGATGGCTGGTTTCCACCTTCCGCACCTTAATGTTTATAGCAGCCACAGTTACTTTATTAGCATGTAGCTACTGGTATTAGTCATTGATAGAGAGGGAAATTGGTTCAGAGTCAAAACCCCTACATTGAAGCTCTGAAACAATTTAGAAATAGAAAATTCGAATAGCTTTTTTAAGATAAATATGTATTAAATACTTTTTCTACAGTGTTAAAAAAGCAACATGGCAAACTTTGTTGAACAGCAGCTTTAGTGTCTGATATGATCAACCCCATCTCTCATAAATTCAAACATCTTATTTTTAATTATAGCTTTTTTAAATGAAGCTTTAAGACAATTTTGAAAATGTTTAGATTTTCAAATTGGGAAAATGTAAAAAATATTTAGATATCTATATTCTGAATTTGTACATTTTTGTTGCATTTTTTGGTCACCCTTAAGGTGACTTAAATGACTGCTTGAAAGGATCCAAAAAGGGGGCACTGATTAAAAAAAAAAAGCTACCACAAGCTCAGAAATATCTAAATATTTTTTTGTCCCTAAGCTGACATATGGCTTTAGTGTCTTAATGAAAGACTTTTTCGTTGTTGGACATTCCAAATTGCGCTTAGGAGTGAATGTGAGTGAGTGTGCGTGGTTGTTTGTCCTTGTATGTTTTGTGTGTGGCCCTGCTATGGACTGGTGGACTGTCCAGGGTGTACCCCGTCTCTGGCCTATTGACCACTGGGATAGGCTCCAGTTTTCCTTGCATGAGGGGATTCTGGAACCAACCTGAGATTCATAAGAAATTGGCTTAACTGGTTTTGATTTCCGATGCAAAAGACAAGAGTGCGGAGAAGATCTTTTCAATTTCATTCAGTCTTAATTAGTTTCAGCAAGCTGTCTAGTGGTAGCAGGAATATCTGTAGGTGTTAATAAGAACTTGTGGGCCATCTGACATTGCCGAGACCACGTGATTCACTAGATTTTCCATAATATATTGGTGTTAAAAGAAAAAGATCCCTCTTGTTAATTCAACATTAATTTCATGTTTATTATTTCATATCTTTGTATCTAATAGAAGCTTCCATTCTAACATGACCTTAAAAAGGATAAGAGCATGAAATGGCAGCTGGAGATGTTTGTGTTTCACTCCCTGTGGGAATAGTTGGTGTGTCAGCTGTCTTTCTTTTCCAATACCTCACAGCTTTGATGGTGACAGAACAAGGGGCCTGCCTGCTAATAAGAGATCTTTCTCATGGGAAGCTGTTTGTTGAGAAGGGAAGAAATGGCATTACCCATTAGTCAGGGCAAGTGGTCCAACTAACAACACAAACTTATACCAACAAAAGGAGCCAACACATAAAACTTGCCAAAACATCTTGCCCACGGACATGCCAACAACAAAAAAAAAAAAGAATCACATCAGAGGATTTGATTCATGGCTTCATTACTTGGTGACAGTTTCCTGGAACCGCGTACAAACTGGAGAAATTTGTTTTTTCCTTTTAGAAATTTTTAAATTACATTAAAAAAATATTTTTTTATTAGCAAACTTCTTTCACTGTTGCATGGACCAGTTCACAATTGTCTGACCCGGTTGTAGATTATTCAGCTGAACAAGCTTGTGGAGGTAGGATTTCCAGACATGTTTTGGAATAGAATATGGCCGGAGCTCAACATTTTGACATGATTTAACCAACTATCAACACAAACACTAATGGCAAACACAGCTCTTCTCAAGAAAGATTTGGTTTTTCATGTCATGTCTGCTCCCTGCACTAAAGCTTCAACCCCCATCAAAATATAACGTTTATTATATATTATATTATCTTATTTTTTTCCTATTTTTATTTTTGAAGGCTGGTACATAAGCTTTATTATGCCTGAACTTATTGTTCTCAAACTTACTTTCACTTTCCACTTTTTAAGAGTTTCCTCTTCTTTTCTCCTTTCCAGGGTAGCCTGAGAAACAGCCATCAGATATCTCCCCAGGAATTTCTTAGTGAGTTGAAGTCTGGGGTTATGGATGAACGTCTCTTTGCCTGCCTGGACTCATTACGAGTGTCTCTCACCAGCAATCCTGTCAGGTACGGTCCAAAATCACCTTCTATTACAACTGCATGGATTTACTCGTTTTGTTACAAGTGAACGTAGACCTTGGCTCTGTTTATCATTAAACGTGAAAACTGTTGTATTCAGGGGTTCAGGAGGGCCATTTAACAATAGTTTTTTATAGTTTTTTTATGTTTAATATTTTTTTGTCATTTAGTATTTAGTCAGTAGTTTTTAATGGACAATAAACGCAGCAACTGATGTCAACAGAGTGTCTTTTCCAATCTAAAACAAGTAAAAATGACAAAACAATCAAATTCCTGATGCCATGTCTGTAAACTTTTGTTTACCGTGGTGTCTAGTCTTCCAAGCCTGGTCCACATTTATTATTTCTTTTGGGAGTGAAATATTTCAGCTGTGGTTTTCACGTCTAAATGGCCATTTGGATGAACGTTTTAGTTTGATGCTGTTGTTGACTATTTATTTATTATCTTTTAAAATAGTTTTTTTTTAAAACATTTTTTAAGATGGTTTTTAGATTGCTTGTCATCGCCAGCATATCCGTAAGGTAAGGTCTACTGTTAAGCACGTCTGATGAATGCAAAGAGGGTTAAAAGATAAACTACGTGGTCGTGCTCAAGTTTACGGTGCAGTGCCTCCACTTTAGAGAATATCAAAATAGGCTTTAACCTGCTCACGGTACTTGGTCCTTCAGTTGGTCCTGCTTTGAATTTTAATGTTTGAAAAATGACATGATAATGGATGAAGTGTACCCCTTAAGGTTGTGACGGTGAACAATGAAAAGGACGCATAACCTTTAATCGCCTATTGCTTTTGAAGTGTTGTTTGTTTGTTTATTTATGTCAGCTGGATTCTTTATAAGATTTCATATCCAGATGTTTAATAAAAAAATGATAGCTTACCGTCTTTTAGATAATTTTGGTCTAAAGCAGATCATACCTACACTTGCTGGTCCGGTTTCTATGCTTTCTGTGCCATTTTATTTTGCTCAGTTATAGCACTCCTTTTGTATATAATGTACAATATAACGGGATGTAATTTCACCACGTTTGTTTGCACGACTGAGACAGAGAGTATTTTGCCTGCAGCTGCAGTATGTATTGTTTTCTCATTTTCAAAGATTTGCCATTGTGTGTTTAGACCCAGATCGATTCAGCCGCTCTACACACCATCTGTTAAAGTCTCCCCTCTTTTCTGTGTAGCAGTAATTTCAGTAAAAGTGACCGTTGTTAAGGAAAATGTGGCTGGTTGGCAGTGATGTTTGATTTGAGCACCACTGATCAAACAGAATGTCTGCCTTACGTTTAATGACACGGTATGGACTGGGCCATAAATCTGACTTGGCTAAAAACAGTGACTCTGGAGCAGAACCCAGTAGCTATCCAATAGCACCATTAAAATCCTCAGTCACTAGATTGACTTGGATATAAAAGCTTTTTGTCTACCACTGATTTTGGATGCCGATCAGATTCACTTTCATGGCAATGGCACAATCAATTCTCACACATTCCCTCGATATAATGTTTGCGCCCTGCATACTTTAGACCGGCAGACTACGATTTGGCTGTATGGGGCGCTCAGGAGGAAGAGCAGTCATCTGCCAATCAGAGGGTGGGTAGTTTGAGTCACAGCTTCCCTTGGCTATACACTGAAGCACATTTGCAAGGTTTTGCCAGAGGCACACTGCCTACTGATAAGTCGATAGTGTATAACAGAGAGGAAAAAAAAAGCCCGGTGTGTCATGAAAAGAAAAAAAAAGAGCAACTAAGACAGACTGTATGACTTTGTGTCAAAGTTCTTTGACTAGTCAGCTAGACTTGAAAAGTGCTATGCAAGTACTGTCCATTTGCTGTTTACTCATTTATTGTTTAGGAGCGTCACAGTGTGATGCTTGTCTCCGACTTCTATAGGCTCCACGTCATCTGCTCCGGCTCTCTGTCACTTTCCATGAAGAATGGCCACAGCATTAGCCTGTAGGAGCAGCAAGGCTACAAGTTGTAATTGAATTAAATGGTTTGATAAATGGATCTGACAGAGAAGTGGAAATTGGTTTTTGATGTTGTATTAAAACTGACCTTCATGTTAAAAGATTTCGATTTATTTATTTTCAGTTTAGTTACACTGCAAGTTAAACGTCCCCCAACTGTAAGGTACAGCACCCAGAAAGTTCATCTTGGATGTACTTACTGTTTCATCCACTCATAAACTGCACATGAAGATTCATGATAGCTAAAGCAATCTTATTTGATAATATATTTATATATTTTTTAAACATTTACTCCTGAATGTCAGTTTTCTCTTACAAAGTCATTCATGCCTACCTGAAAAAAATAATGGTGTTCCAAGTTAGACCGATGAAAATTAAATTGATAATAGGTTGTATCTTTATACTAATTTAAAAAAAAAGGAAATGTAATCATTTTTTCACACAGGTGATTTCCACAAGAGAGCATAATCATGATTTACAATAAAAGGCAGCATCAGTGATCAACAGATGGTGTATAGAAAGCAAAGATGGGCAGGGGATGTGTCCCGATGAGGCTTTGCATCAGCTATGGGTGAAGGCAGCTTTACCAATAGCTGATGTCACCACACAGGCACTGAGTAACATTCACAGATGTCACTTTAAACTTTACAAAGCAAATGGAAACCTTACTTTGGTGTGCTTTGTTCGTCTGGGAAACCTTATGAAGGATCTCCTGAGATTCTGTTTGAACTCAAGTTACTTCAAGTGTGAAGTTAGCTGGGAAAGGAACTCAGTTTTCACTTTGATTTATGACAGTTTTTGTTTCTCAGGGACCGGTTCAATCTATTTGAGTGGGGTTTTTATACCATGCTACTTCCTTTTGTCATTGTGAGATTATACAGCTGTGATTACACTCTTGCTCTTATCTCACAAAAATAATTGTGCCTCACTGCAATTTTTTTTTCTTTAAATAAGAATAGTCCAATATCATCTATATCCCGGGAGTGTGAGGCTGATGTGTAATACAGTGTTTATTCCCCCCCCCAAAAAAAGTACATTTTTTAATCGCAACTAGATGCAAATTACTGTTAGAAGAGATGTGTCTTCTTGAATGTGAACTGTTAATATCAACCAGATGCAAGTCCTCTGGTTTTTCACATCTCTGAGAAAATTCTAAAGCTGTTTTGTGATAAGCTTTGCTCAGCAGGGCTCCTGAGTGAAGACGCTAAGGCAGAGCATGTAATTGAAGCTCTCTCATTGGGGATGTAGGTGGGGTGCCAGATGTTAGAAACTAATGAAACCCAAGGGCTGCCAGAGTATGCCAGATTAGAAAGCTGAATATAAAACACTTTAGTCGTTCAGACAGACTGCATATCAAATACAAACCACTTAACGGCGTGAGGATAAATAGACAGGGAGATATTACGCTGATTTGATGTTATTATAAGCTGAAATTGGTCAATCCAAACTAATTTTGTCAGGCTGAGTTTTTGTCTATGGCAATGTTAGATGGGAGTCAACCCGTTGGAATAATTACCAAAATGACATTCTTGCAGCGTATGGATATTGTTATAATTTTTACCGCATAAAGATATAACAATAGATAAATATTGTGCACTCCATGGGTTGCTATGTCAGCCCAGCTTTATTAGCCCTGTCCCAAACCTTTCTGACCTTTCATAAAGAAAGAGCAGACACACTCCTTATATCAGTGTTTGACTCCAGATTCCAGAAGCTATTACATCTGTCACTTTCTGGCCTCTGAGATCATCAAAATGTCTGAATGCTTAAAACTTCAAGAAGGTTTTGAAAGCAGATTTGTCACCTCTATCCCCTCTGCTTTTCTGAAATGCGTTTCAAGGCAAATTCAGAATTTATTGCCGTGGACCCTGATAGTGTTAGGGTTGTTGGTTTCCACAGCAATACTTTCTTTCATACATCACTCGCTTATTTCCTTTTACTCTTTGCTTCTCATATTGACGATGAGAGACAAACATGCAGTTGCCGCGGAGCTATGCATTTCAATGAAGCTCTTGTCAAGACCCAGCCTACTCCATAACCCGAATGGCCCGGGCCGTGGCCCATTCTGAAGTGTAGGCTAAATGGATTTCTTTTTTCCCTTGAACATGAGAGCCTCATCCCTCAGTCTCTCTGGCAGCAGCTTTTGCTTTCTTCATCATCAAGGCCATGACAGTTTTTGTCAGCCTCACTCTTTATTGACCCTGTCACACACTGCCGTTCGTACCTCGGTGGTAGCGAAGCCTAAGCTCGGCATATTTATGCAGCTTATAAAGAAGGAAATCTCCATGTGGTCTGAAATCAGAATTAAAGTCGGCAACTGAGAGTTGAATGCTATTTCTTAGTCTTTACTTTTAGGCCAGGAGGGCCTTTTTCGAACGGCATTATCTTGTGAAATGGATGTTTATGTTCACACCTAAATCATCTGCATCTGTCAGAGCACTGTCCTGCATCTGTTACAGCTCCGAAATGTGAATTGTCATTCTTTCCTAGACACCGCAGAGAGATAATCTCCTGGGCACTCACAACCAATACTCCTTTTCAAGAAATTAAATTCAGATAACATCTTCCCATTTTATCTTGTCACCTTGAGAATTTCTGTGGTTTCGATGCTGGAAGGCATGCAGCTTGTTGATTGGAGCAGCAACAGTGAATACTAATGTACTAATGTGCATAGATGGTAGTCAGGGTTCCATTACGGAGGCGCAGGTGCTAAAAATGCCACTCATGCTGTGTTTGTGCCTGTTTTATGCATGCTTAAAAGTTTTTTTACAAAGCACCCAATCTAATATGTTTGTGTTTCCCTTTCTTGTTAAAAGTAAATTGCACTTTTGGCACCCGACCTCCCTCTTGTCAGTCTAGTTAGGAATCCTTTGATCTCTTGCATAAAATTAGTTGATAATAAGGAAAAAAAACAAACATAAAGGTTGGTTTGCTTTTTTTTTCTAATCTGGACATTGGAAGATGGGTGAACATCTCTATTTAGAAGTTTTTTTTTTGTTTTCTACATTATTGTAACATTTTTTGGAATGCTTATATTCATAAGGATTGAAAACTCAGCTGTTCAGGCTCATTAGGGTCTCTTTTGAAATATTTGGTTTGTAGAGTATATTGGAATTAATTCTGAAAGAAGTTGACATCAATTAAATTGGTGTATTTTCCCTGGGAAATGTTAGATTTTTATCAGCCAATATTTCATGTTTTGACGAGCTCTCTTGTCGAGTGGGATCCTGATAAGACAACTTGTTCTTTAGTTTCATTCTCTTTGTCGACCCTCTTAGCCTCCCCAGTTTCATTGACTCCATGGCTGGATGGAGAGAACTGTGCCCTTTAAAAGGAAAAATAAATCTATACCAGATGTTAGTTCTAAGCTTTCTATATTACTCTTTAATCAAAGAAACAGTCAGCAGAATCCACTAAAGGCACCTTTTCCATAAGATACTCACATGAAGAAAGGAGGAAAAGTCGATGTTCATGAAGCTTTTTTATGAACTTGCACAACCTTTTTGGAGAAAATCAGTGCACAAATGTCACTTGCTTTAAAAGTAACCTCCATGACAGCCAAATTCTAGCGTTGTGCTGAATATATATATATATATATATATATATATCTTGTAAGATAAAGATAAGATAAAACATTCAAAAAATTATATATTATTATCTGGCTGATGGATGGGAGCTGACGAAATACCCATTTGAATGTTACATTTAATCAAGATTATGTTGGTTGTACATATGTATGTATATATAAATCCAATCATTGCATTAAATATTAGGAACTCTTCCTTTGTTGATCATAATCTTTTGGTAGGCACAGAAACTGCATTCGTAATGATGGTGATGATCTCAAGTCTGGAATGTTAGTCTTACATAAAGGGTGTAAACTTTTGTGAAGTACTGAATATTTGCCTCTGTGTCAATTTGACTGCTTTTTCATGTTGCTCTTTTTTATGCATCAAATCCATAGTGTATATATGGTATTCTTTAACTTTTTTCGAAATGTGGTAAGAGGTCCATTTTCTACTCCTATTACATTCAACCACGCTGCCTAGTATTGAATTCTACAGTTTTTTATTTTCATTTTGTATAGATTATTTCTGTCCAGGAGCTTTCCGTGGTGGTTCAGTATGAAACTGTTTTTGTCAGCTACCTGTCCAGCACTGTTTGAGTATTGATTTGATGTTTGTTTCTTCAGTTGGGTGCAGAGCTTTGGGCATGAGGGCCTGGGACTGCTGCTGGACGTTTTGGAAAGGTTGCTTTTCAAAAAACAGTAAGTCTGTACATTTACTCGAGTACTCCAGTGCAAACCTCTTCCCTTACTCCTCTAGAACTCTTTGCGTGATGATGAGATCAGTTTGATCAAGCTAATCAATATTGTGTTGTTCTGGTAGTGTTTGTAAATCATTTTAACCATAATACAAAAAAATGACTGAATAAACAAAATCAGCTAATAAAATTGCAGGTGTATTTGCTGTATGGTTCAGCTAATGTCTTTTATTTCTCTCTTACTTTAAGAACACTATAATAATTTGTTTATTGTCGGTGTTATGTAGTTTTTCTGCTGTGTAGACCAACTGTTTTCCATCACTCTTTGTCAATAGGCAAGAGAAGATTGATAAAAGGAACCAACATAAAGTGGTCCAGTGTCTCAAAGCCTTCATGAATAATAAGGTAATGACATTTTTTTCCCCCTGGAGATCAAATTCAATATTTACGGCAATATATTTTGGCTCTGCAGTGAGCAGCTCAATGACATGCCTCCTCTGAATAAATGCTATCGCAACCATTGGAGCCAATGGCGGTTTCAGTGTGTTTTTGATAAATTACATTTGTCTGTCAGAAGTAATCTGGATGTTGTTGTTCTGGGACTTGAACCACAACAAGGGGACCCCAAAGTCCAGGTTTATTTTACACACATCTGCTGTTTGTATGTATTTTGGAAGCAGGGATTTTATTAAAGGCTTTTTAGCAGTGAAGCTGAAAATTTTTTTGGGGAAAAGACATTGCCAAATCCTGAAAAGGCAAAGGTGTGACCTGTCTTTCTCTGCCTTTTGCTGGTCTGTTCAGCTTAGGCATTATTGGCGTTAGAAAGCTCAGTCACACTCATACTGACAGTCCCCTACTTGGTCTTGAACCATAGAAGGTGACAGTAAGTATGTATACATCAGACCAAAAAAACATAATTATTGTGCATGTTTTTGCAAATGGAAAATCGAGCCTCAGAACTGTAGACTAATGTACAGATGATACACACCATGACACCACGTCTGTGTGTAGACACATTGTACATGCTCCAAAGTTCAATTATTTTACATCTCACTCAGAAAAACAAAAAAGAAGTTTAGAATTTTGAAAAAGGCAAAACGTGTGAGTGTTCATTTCCCTCCAAAAATATCTTGGGTATTTCAATGTTAATTTTGTTGGCTAATTTAGTCATAGATTGTGACTGATTTGCATTGTCAACACATGAATGCTGAAAATGTTTCGGGAATATGGCTCTGTTCCAAGACTATCCTGATTTACATTTTCTAATGCAGCCCCCAGCTTTGAGACGTCTGTGACATCAGACATGCTTCTGTCAAAAACTCCATTCCTCTTCATTTATATTTCTACAAAGAGGGGGAGCATTTTGTTAGTTGACCTGTAACTGACGTTACTGTGTTAAATGCATTATGACTTTGTAAGCAAAAGATCTTTCTTTTAAGTTTATCAAATTATGGAAAGTCATCAAGTTGCTAATATTTTAAGAAGATCAAAACACTTTTTGTTTTTAGGTTTATACATTTGTCCCCATTTGTGCCCATTCATAGGCATGGATATAAAGGGCAAAAATACTAACTTATTCAACATTTTTACTGCCAAACAAAATGGCAATCATAACTGTTTTTTGTCCATAGCCGTGCATATCAGCCCACGCTTTCACAATCGGTACATCCCTGGTTTGAAATACGATTACGCCCTCCACAGTCAACAGGCTTTATTCAGAGTCACTTCCCAGAGATTAGTTTCTCTGTCAAGAGCAGGTAAAGCTGTTCCCTTAGGAGAGGCTTGCCATAGAACCTTATAATGTCTCAAAAAGGTCTTCAGTAGAAGGTGAAACTCTATGCTCTATACAGCCAAATAAGCTCTTAGTTCCTCAGTGCTGAATCTGACACAGTTCCTGTGAGTCATCTTTGTTTTCTTGTGCTATCTGAACTATTTGGTTCATGCAGAATGGGAAGCAGACATTCAGAATTACAGAGGACCCTTTTACACAAATTATTTCTTTAATATGCATGGGAATATTTCATCATGTAGATGCTTATCTTAAGTAAATGAATTTCCTCAGATGAATGATCCTTTGTAGCTTCCTCTTTTTAATATTAGATACATGATAATGACACGAGTTTTTAACTTTTCCAAAACTTTCCCAGCTAATTTCTTTTTAACATTTCTGTGTGATTTGTTCAATTAAGCAAGCAGAGTTAGATTAGCTATGAAACGGTGCCACCATTTTGAGATAAAGCGGTGCCACTTATACGGACACTAAACAATAGTGACTTATTGCCCAGACTGTTCTAAGTACCATCTCACTTATTCTGTTGAAGGTGTATTATTTCATAATGCTTTAGCTTCTCATCAGTGGGTCTTGTTAATACTCGAGATGCTACAGAGGGGACAAAAAAAATGCCACATGGAATGAAAACCCAGAGGAGAGAGATATACAGCCCCTCTGGCACAAATGGGGCTGTAAGGTCTCATGTAATCCTGCGTCTCAACAGACGCCAGACACCAGTATTTACCCGTAGGCCTCTCTGTCAGCCCAGACCTTTCTCTGGCTGGAGAGGCATCTTGGGACAGGAGGTACCTACTATGCCAAGAAGACAGGTGTTCGCTGCCAGCTGTCACTGCAGCCTTTTCTTCTTCTGCCTTCTTCTGTCGAGTCGCATTTCTGAATATTTTCTGGTGTCCGTCACAAATGACATGATAATGTCGGACACCGAAAGTCACCACACTGTGAAATTGTCTGTCAAGCAACTGGTAGAATTTCTTAGAAGCCACCAAGTTTAACTTGAATAATCATTCATTCCTGATCATTAAACCTTATCTACCATTGTCTCAGTACTGGGCATTTAATAGTGCTAAAACGGATTAATTTGAAAAAAAAAATCCACAGTCAGTGACTTTAAAGGCCAGCCAATCAATGAATACTGCAGAACTGGGTTAGCTTAATGCTTGTTGAAGTTTACATGGACAGACTTGCATTGTGAAAATAACAAACAATCATTCAACTGCTTAGTTGGACATTCGTTTCACAAACGCATCAATAGACACTTTTGAAATTGTAAAAATGTGTAAGACACATCATAGGTATGATAAGCACTTCTTTTTTGTTGTTAGAAAATATAGTTTTACTTAACCTATGATGTTAGGTGATTATCTGATATACATCACTGAGAATTGGTTTCCCCAATTCACTGTTTATCAAAAACTTGTTTTGTTAACAAGCAATTGGGCAATTATTTTTGCTCTAATGTTCTTGTAAGATTAAGGGTTTATTCTCTGATGGCTTAAGTAAATTACATGCTACTGAAAAAAAAAATATTAACGGTAAATACACTGCATCTCAGCTAGATGACCTTTCTCGTTATCATCATTTCCAGTTATAAGGCAATATAATTCTGAGCCAGGCCTCTGATTACCTATGCATATGTTGGCTAAAGCCTGACAGACCAATAAAAATCCTGCTGAACTTAAACATGTCTTTTAGATTTTTTTTTTTCCTGTGACATCATGTTCTTGTTGTAAATTACAGCATTTACTGGCAATAATTACTTTTTTTTTTATTGCAGTATGGCTTGGATCGAATTCTGGGGGAGGAGAAAAGTCTTGCTTTATTGGCAAGAGCCATCGATCCCACTCAGTCTGCCATGATGACCGACGTGGTAAAGCTGCTGTCTGCCATCTGTATTGTCGGCGAGGAGAACACGTATGTCTTGTCATTCAATGAGCGCCACAAAGTCTGCCTCCTTAATGTCAGCACATAATATTTTTACATTGCTATGAGAAAAAAAAGAACTCCTCAGGCTTAAAAACGATTGCCCACTGAATAAACTATTGTCTGTTTTGATTAAAGTACTTTGCACATCCAACTATGGTACCTAATCAAACTCTGACCTTAGGATTAGGGAACATTATCCAGAGGATAAGGATACTTTTTTCTTTCAAAAAGAAAAAACGAAATAATGGATGAATGTGCTAGGGGAGAGCTTTTTGTCAAAATCCCTTGAAATAGAGGTAGAAATGTCTAAAGTCTCATTCATTGTTTTATACAGTTTGGAGAAGGTTCTTGAGGCCATCACCACAGCCGGGGAATGGAAAGCCACAGAGAGGTTCAGTCCCATTGTGCAAGGACTACGAGACCGGTCCGTTCAGTTACAAGTGAGTCACTTCTTTTACGCCTCTTCTGGATCAGATTTGAATAATAAGTATTATAAGTCAACTACCTCCTCACAGTGACGGTGTTGAGGCAGATGTGTATTTTTTTTGTTTGTTTTTCCACTTTTTGTTTAAGAAATATAATGCATGTCTTTCACAGTTTGTGGGTTTTCGTAACAATCCAGATGCGAGTTATTACGCAGAGCTAATTGTTGTTTACAAGCAGACATTGCTGTCAATATTTTTAATTGATCTCTTCTGAACTCAGACTTTAAATATTGACAAAAGAAAAACGAAAGAGCTGTCAATTGCACCGGCAATATCATTACACGCATTAAAAAAATAAAAAGCCTCCTTATATGGATTTCCAGATTTCAAGCACCAGATGCTTCAATTAAGTGTACACTTCCACTTTAATAATTAGTTTGTGCACAGATGGTACTGGAAACTGGAAGAATGCCCATTAATTCATCTGCACTGTTTATTTTGACAAGACATCAACCTGATATCATCATCATGATCAGACATATGTCAGACAGTGAGGGCAGAATAATATAAATTCCATTCCCTTACATTTGAAGAAATGTCCCGATTACACGTATCGTAGTCACAAATAATATCTAATCAGCAAACGTAGTAAACGGGGCCCAAATCTGTTATTTCGATTTCTTTTGTTTCTTTTTTTTTTCAAACCATACCCTTTTAGGGTCACTTTAATCTGTCCTTAGAATATACATACAAAACAAAATATGATAAATACGGAACGTTTTTTTAACAACATGAAGGATTTAAGAGTCATATCACCTTTTTCTAACGAGACGTGAGGAAGTCTTTTTCCTTTTTCCTCATGCTGTTCTTTAAACTGGGTGAGAAACTGAACTCAATTCCAATAACTTTGGTAAGGGAATGATATTATCTTCTAAATGGATGTTTTATTCATAATAGAACATATTGAATATATTAAATGTTGAGTATGTATTAATGCCATAAGTGGAAATAAAAAGAGGACCTGAGAAGATAAGCCCAGGTTCAGCAATTTGTGGAAAAACATCCCCGTCTGCAAGTTGTGGAGCAGTTTCAAAGTAGTGTCCTTAAATTTGTAATTGCACAGACAGTGAATATTCTGTCATGTACAGGGCCCGCAGCCAGCACCACATTAAAACGTGCAGGACTGTTTCCTGGAAATGACTGCGTTTGCTCAGGAACACTACCAGAGATCCTTGTCTATGAGCAAAGATCACCATGGCATGCACAGATGCTTCCATCATGCAATTAAGTTCCATCATGCAATTAAGAAGCTATTTATAAGTTTGATCCAGATATACCGGCGTGCTCTCCGGGTCAAAGTGCATATGGGCTCTGTGTGGTTTGTATAGATGGAAAAATCCAGGTGCTGGACTGGCCTGTCTGCAATCCAGACCTCTTACCAACCAAAAACACTTGTTACCCAGGCCTGTACAGGAGCTTGAATCCCATAACAGACAAAAATGTGGCAAAATATCTCTCCTAAAGGTTAAACAGCTGCTGTCATAAGATGTTTAAAGACTGATTTACAGTCTTATTTTCAAAGCACAATATATTTTCTTGGTTTTGTATTGTGGATCAAATATTTGTTTATAAAATTTGAAAAATGGTCTTGCTGTCTTTCTATATTGTTTTCACAATAGCAAATATTTCAAACTCCTGAAAAATAACTGGATTTTCTTTGATGCTTCTTTTAATATAACATTAAAACAGATTTTTCACATGCCTGGGTGCCCTCAAAAATAGGAGAAAAAAAGCATGTAATCTTTCTGAATGTTCCTTAGGGCCCCTAAATATTTCTCATCGTCATACCCCTTTTTTTCACACTCAAGTGATTTATCTATTTATTTATTCATTTTTGTTACTGGTCAATAATTGATTTTTCTGTTCAGGATGCAGCCGTCCCTGTGTAGTAAACCACACTCAGGGGGAGGCTGAAAAACAACACACAAAAGAGCAAGTTTGCCCTTAAATGACTGTTAGTTTTGTGTGCAAGGCACTGCTGTTGTTGCATTAATATTAAAATCACCGCCCCCAGTTGGTAACTGGAGAAAATAGACCTGCATTAGTTATGGTCCTCTGCTCCAAGGGACATAACTCATTTAAAATGTATGCAAGCATGTTTTTCATCAACTTCTGGAAAACGTCAACCATCCTCTCTTTCTTTGGTTTTTCTCTGTGTCTTTGTGATTTCGTGTTGCAGGTTGCATGCATGCAGCTCATCAATGCCCTGGTAACATCTCCTGATGAGCTGGACCTCAGGCTGCACATTAGAAATGAATTTATGCGCTGCGGCCTCAAAGAGATATTGCCGGTAAGCAAAACATCTCCGCACACGCACACACACTCACAGACACACGCACTATAAACAGTCTCTCAATTTGCATTAATATTCAAATGAGTTGTCCACTTTAGTGAAATATTTTGATTATTTTTTATAGAAAATTATTCTATATGTTTTTCAAAGCCAATCATTTCTGAAACCCATAGGAGAGCTTGCACGTTCAATTTGTACAGTGGCAAGAAACCAGTTTTTGTTGTCTGTGCTAATAGTCCTCCTGCTGGCTTTTATAACATCTACCTAACATGTTTATCCATTGTAAATTATGCCGCTGCAGCTGCCACGGTAACAAATAAATTAAAGTGAAATGCTGGTGCCCTCATCTCTGCCGTGATAAAAAGTGGTTCTTTGAATCACCTCATTGTCTTTACCTGAGCATACTTCTTCACTTTTGTAGCAACTGTCAGTGTTTGTCTAGAGACATTCTTGCTAATTCATTTGGCTGTAGTCTGTGTCTCTTAAGTACCCTTTATTATTTTTTTTATTTTTTTTTACCTTGATTTCTCTGTAGAATCTAACAACCATCAGGAATGAGGCCCTTGACATCCAGCTGAAGGTATTTGAGGAGCATAAAGAGGAGGACATGATGGAATTCTCTCATAGATTGGAGGACATCAAGAGTGAGCTTGAATATCCTTGTCAAACTTCGAAACATAAACGTGACACTCACGTCTGGCTCATTGTGTGATCTTTAAAATGTGATCAGAATGGTGTGGAAAACCTCATTAGTTATTTCTGAGTAGCTAAAGTAACAACAATCTGTAATTCTTTCATCTAATCTTATTCCAGCTTCTCCCTTTTTATGTGAAAATGCAGTGTTTCCATTAATCTTTGAGTCCTTGACTTTTTGTACCGATGCGGGGGATGTTTTCAGTATTGTGCAGAGTATGGTGAAGGACAGCACTGCAGAGTCCTATTTCCTCTCCATCCTGCAGCACCTGATGCTTATACGCAACGACTACTTGGTCAGGTAAAACTCAGAAGCCCAGAACCCTGATAATCCACAGTGCGTCTTTCTTGTTTTATTTCTTCTTTATATTTCACTCCCATTTAATTCATCGCACTCTGCCCTCATGTACTTTTTGTGTCTCTTCGTGTGCTTTTGACCAAGACTTTCTAGAACTTTTTTTGTTGTTGCGTCAGTCTCTCCAGTCGTGTGGATATTTTCAATACACAGCGGAGCTCTTCAGATTTCTATGTAGTTCAGAACAATATAACTGATCTCTTTAGTTGAAATGAAGATTGACATTATTTTTGTAGTATTTTCTGTTCCATTTTCTACATAATGCTGACAAAGGCAGATGTCCAAATCCCTTTTCAGCACTCATAATGATGTACATCGGTTAAAAGAGGTTTGGTTTTGTGGGGGTCTAACTATTTTTGCCTTAAGCTGTCTCAATGACTTTGACTAACAAAGAGAATGCTTTCTTTTTCATCTCCGAGCCATCTACAGCAACCAAGGCTTCAGAGCATTTCTCATTCCCCATTAATGGTACTTTTCAAAGGCTTATTTAATGTTGCTCACAGCTGGGTGTGACTTAAACCTTAGTTTGATCAAAAGGTGGAGCTTTTATCTCCAGAATACAAAATGTCTCACTTACGTATTTTTGCCACACAAGGAATATGCACGTCTGACACTTTGCCCCTTTCTTATAAATTTGGTTCATCCGAGGTCATTACGAAAGGCTCATGCCATTGCTTTTAGGCTCTTCATTGTCTGTACAATCATACTGCCTTTCAGTGTCTTATGATGGCTGATCTGTTTCGGGATACACCGCTAAGGTGCTTAGACCCAGTGCATGTTGTTGATTGGATAATTGTCACTACTGTAGGGCTCATTGGAACAGATTTCTCTCCCTCTTTTTTTGTCTAATAGGTGTAAGTTGGAGAGAAAATCTAACTGCAGTTGACGCGTTTAACTTTTTGGACCTAAAAGATGCAAATCTTCACAGAGTGTCACAGTTTTCATTATGTTACCATATAACATGTCTGTGTAAAGTCAGAATTAATTTGGTTCTTTCTAAGGCACTGCATTTGTTGCAGTAAGACAGTCCACATTTTTCTTGTATTAGATGCCAAAGTTCCAGAATAATGGGGAAAAAGTGTCTTCAGTAGTCTGACTAGTGACTAAAAAACATATTCCCTTTATTTAATATTTCTGCCTGCATTCAGACAATGGTTCCATCATTCAGTTCATATTAATCATAGATGAACAATTCACTGTCAGATCTAGCTTGAGTATTGTTTTAGAAGAAGATGACAAGAAGTTATCTCAGATTAATCAATATTTATGCATATTTAATCAATATTTATGTAGTATGTTTCCGATGGTTTAGTGTAGAGGGGATTACAACTCTCTGCGGCATTGTCAGGAGACAGCGAGTGGATCCAACACAGTTTCTCTCCTTTAATTGTCGCTGTGGCACCCAGTGTAGGTTGTCATTTGCAGTTTTATGAGGGGAAAAAACCCACTGCACATTGATATGAAGGTGTAAATGTAGCAAGTGACTACAGCTGACTTACAATTGACATAGTGCTGTATTTCTTGAGAGAAGTTGATGCTTTCATTTTCAGCCATCTTTGATATTGTACTTAAATGTAATTTAAGATTACTTTTCCTTGTTTGTTTGTTTCTTTCTTTCTTTCTTACAGGGTGTGGTGAGTTTTGTTGTTGCATAACTGACTGGAGCCTTTATGATATTCAATAGTATCTGAATAGGTTGTAGAAATTATACAAGGACAATGGGCAGCCACATACGCCTCTGTAATAGCGCTCTAAATGCAACTGCCAACCATCTAGGAATGAATTAATCAAATTGATTTGCATTAACATATGGATATTCAATTTTGTTGACTATATTATAAAAGATATCAAACTCTTAGAGGATTGTTTTGACATTTAGTTACACTGGAACAAAAAAAAACAAGAATAACAACCCCCCCAAACAAAAACAAGGCCTTGAATGTTTTTACCCATCACACTGTCTCTCCTGAATTTTTTGTCTGACTTTTTTTACTCCTAGGCCCCAGTACTTTAAGATCATTGAGGAGTGTGTCTCTCAAATTGTGCTGCACCGCAGTGGCACTGACCCCGACTTCAGTTACCGCAAGCGCCTGGATGTTGACTTCAGCCACCTCCTTGGCAAGTTGAACACTTATGGAGGCCCTTTTTGCCCCATTACACAATGTTTTCGGTAAAGCATCAATGATGACTGTGTCTTTGCTTTTCAGAAGTGTGTGTGGACAAAGCGCGAATAGATGAGTATGAACAGAGAGCTTCAGAACTGGCACAGAAGGCAAGTATTTACCAAAAGAAAGAACGAAGAAAAACCAAAAAAACAGATATCTGACTGACCTTTGTCGTGATTTGTACGGCATAACAACTGTGAAGAAAGCACCGCTGACAGTACGTCGTGGATTTGTTGGATACAAGATGATGAACACAGCAAACATCGTATAAATTAGTTTAATCAGTAAGCAGGAAAAGAAAATAAAAAATAAATTGCTTTTGATAGGAAATATCATGAAGTTTGAAAGGTATGAATGACCACCAAATGCTAAGATCTTGGAGTTTATTCTACGAAAAGGGCAGAATCTCAGAACATAAACAACATGATTAGTTTTCTCAGATCACAGATTAATCATGTTTGTAACTCGAAGCAGCGATATTTCTATCTTTTTTCAACTTTCACTGTTAAGACCAAAAAAACAAAAAATAATTTTATAAAGAAATTATTGAACTTTTAATTAGCTAAGTTACAGTTATGGTGGGTCTTTCATTTACTATCTGAAGTCTTGAATATGGCTTTGGACTTTAAAGTTAAACTAATGATGTTTTGCAGTGACTGTTCTCATGTGCTCATGGTATGTTTTAAGTAAAGAATTAAAATTTCAAAAAGGATTCAAATCCTTATTTGCATTGAGTTAAGTCTTATATAGATTCCATGTCCGAGTTTTTGTTGTGATTGATCTTTTCGTTTTAGTTTGATGAGGAGTTCCTCAGCAGGCAGGAGGCACAAGCGCAGCTGGTGAAGTGTGAAGAAAAAGTAGCTGAACTTCAAGCGGAGCTCCAAGCGTTTAGATCCCAGGTATAGTTGTCCATAATTTAAAAGTTTTTTTTCTATAAAGCCGTAGAGAGGACTAGGTTTTCTCCTTAAACAAAGCTTCAAGCCCAACTAGCTATTCCTTTTTATCGTTATTAGATTTTCTTGTTATTTTGGGGTGGAGTTCAGAGATGGTGGCAAGGGTTTTCATTCACTGGACCCCGCGGTGTGGTTTGACATGGACGCCGCTCCGCTGGCTAGCTGACACTAAGTCTAATAAGAGTACTGACCAGTCCTCCACGTTGGCCATTTCTAATTCTCTGATCTCTATCCCATAAGAGGAAATTGTTCTAAAAGCAATTTATTCTGACATCCCCTTCAGCTTTACCCTACCCCGGTTACTCCAGAGAGTTGCTCTCACACCCTGGCACTGCAAGATAACTACACACTCGGAGAGAAGAAAAGAACATCCCCTCTTTTCTCGATAATTTTTCAATTTGTGGGAGCAAACACAGAATGAATACTCAAATAGTACCCTGGTTCAGACAGCGGTTGTATGTTTAGTCAGTGCAGGTACACACATACATGCGCACTTTGTCTGCCTGGGTTTGTTGGTCCACGTTTGTTTCAGCTTCACCAGCACACTCACATGTGTGCCTGCCGGTGGCAGAATGAAGGGCCCATGGCTAACCTTTAGTGTGCGTCTTTAATCTAACACCGGTGCATCGATCAATAAGCAATTTGCTCTCTATGATATAATTTGCTTCTAGGGTCAGTTATAATATTAGTTTTTAAACTTGGAAAGAAATTATTTCACGGTAGGTTTTTAACAAAATCTGGACAGTTTATGACCATTTGGCCACAGCGTATTTCACTTTAT
The DNA here is from genome assembly GCA_013363375.1 of Menidia beryllina. NCBI lineage: Eukaryota > Metazoa > Chordata > Actinopteri > Atheriniformes > Atherinopsidae > Menidia > Menidia beryllina. The sequence goes on from JABUIW010000020.1 coordinate 3,293,680, forward strand.
GTATCACGTAATTATATCATTCTCCGTTTGGGTTTAAACGCTGTGTGCACCGCATATAAAGGCTTTTAAAAAAAAAGAACTTCAGGACCTTTAAAACTCAGCCCTTTTACCCCTAACTCAAGAACTAAGTTTGTAAAGGTGACTGTTAGTAAAACCCTTATGTAGATTCTTAAAAATCTGATGGACACAGATTTATTTTTTGTAAAAAAGAAACGACTGGAAGCAGATTTTATCAAGTGGGCAGAACGAGCTTTTCTTAATTTTTTAGCTGTAGTGTTGTTGGAATGCTGAGCTCAAACACAGCAGGTTTTGTTTTCTTCTAATTAATTCCCTTAAGTGACCCAATCCAAGAATTAATTAGAACACGATGGCTCATAAATGAGTTTTAAAGAGTTTTGGATTCTGAAGTCTTATTTGAAGTTGCATAGGCAATAGAGCCTGAGGCTTGACAGGCTTTGGGATTTTGTGACTGAGATTTGGCAGCAAAAAAAGAAAAGTATTCTCGGTGTTGTTTTTAAGTGGCTCACTTCGAATAAGCTTACTGGTGTCTTTGTTTTTTGGCACATTATTTGTAAAATATGTCATTACAGTATCACTTGATTTATTAATTTTTTTACTACTTTTGTGTTTTTTGTTTTTGCATGCCGACTCTTTTTAAGTCAGTAACAGCCCAGAGTCCTCAGGGGAAAAAACACACACACACACTTCGTCGTGGATTCAACTCTTCCTTATATTTTATTTTTATTTGCTTCCTTTTCTTTGTTTTTAGCAGTTCGGAGCTGTACCTGTGGATCTGACCTCTGCTCAGGGAGGACAGCTATCATCTTCTTCTGCATTCCCATCTGGGGCCACAGCCTCTGCCCCTGCCCCAGGGGGGCCAGTACCTCCTCCGCCTCCCCCACCTCCTCCGCCTCCTCTGCCGGGCTGTCCTGCCCCACCTCCTCCACCTGGAATGCCTCCTCCTCCATTCGGTGCTCCGCCCCCACCTCCTCCAGGTTTTTGTGGTGCCCTAGGCCCCCTGACTCACCACACACTGCCTTATGGCCTCAGGGCTAAGAAGGAGTTCAAGCCTGAGATCTCCATGAAGCGCCTAAACTGGTCTAAGGTAAACACTGAAAACTCATAAGAAACACATCTTTGTATGGCATACCAGGTGATGAAATATTTATTTTCCCCACTTTTCTGCATTGTGGTTTAAACGTCCTCACGTTTAAAGTTTAGGAAACTTTGGAATTGGAAACTTAAAATGTGTGGCAGGTATTTACGGAAGACTTTTTTCTGCTCTTCTACTCTATTGTTGAAGTTCCCTGTCAGCACCCAAACTGTACAGATGCTTTTTTTTTTTAAATTCCGCAACATCTTTTTTAACTTTCTTCCAAGCCATTGAAAATAACAGATGATCAAGTGCTACTGGTGTGCAACCTCCCTGGTGTCGCCACAGATGTGGTTCCCCACAGAGCAATATTAATTCACACCATCACTGATGTTGGTTTGTAGTTTGATTAATAATTTACTCTCAGGTTTGCTTCTGTGCAGGTGTTCAGCAAACTGAAACATCTGCTTGAATTTTATATGGGCCTTCTATAAGGGCATGAGGGGGACCTGTTTTATACTCCAGCTGTTGGAGACCTCCACATATGGGGAAGTTTGGGACAAATCTGTTCTGAAACTTCATCAGTTATTGGTTTGCTTCCAGCTCAACAACAACCAACTTTATTATTAACTGTCTGTAATGTGTTAGCAAACAGTTTGCAGTTTTTTCAACCAAAAAACAATGGGGATGAGGACATCTTCTTGAAATGATCCCTCCCCTGACCCCACAGCCAGAAGCTAAGCGTTGTGCCTGATCTTCATGCAGTTTGCAGCTCAATGTTTTACACAACCTCCATTAATTGCCACATGATACAAAATGTTGTGCCCCTTAAATATAGAACCAGTTAAATGAGGGTTGAGAAGAAGGATGATGGCCTTGAGGGCTTCGGGTCACATATACATTTAACGATAAAATGATAATTGTTATTTACATTAGATTATCTTACAAATGTCAAGAAATACAATGTTTTCATTTTCCTCTCCAGCACGTCCTCGTCTGCTGCCCCTCATTCATCCTTCCAATTCAATGAACAGGCCGTTGTGTATATACTTTGTCAAACTTGTTGCCCTTAAAACCTGAGTGTGCCCCCATTACCTGTATTATGGTCATTACAATAATCACTGGTGAGGTCTCACAGACAGCACAATGGAGGGTGCACGGGGGAGCGATGAGGCTACCTATGTGGTTATTACCCTCTACGTGGGAGACCTAGCCCCATTTAAACACTATGTGAGAATATGCATTCATTCAATTCAGCCAAGTGGAAATCACATACATTCTCAGTTTCAACTAAAATACAGGGATTTTTTAGTCGTTTTCTTTTCAATATCCTGATTACTACTGAGAAGAAAAAGCTGCTTGTAATTTTAAGCTTAGATTCCTTTTTATGTTTATTTTGTCATTTAAAAAACAACCAAAAACTGTATTTAGACTGGTTTATACTTGTTAGACTGGTTTTACAGAATTTGGGATCAGGACAGAATTTTCCATCACAAGTATAATCTGAGTGAAACTGTGTAATGTGAAACTACTGAAGGCTCTTCCTATAATGTAGATAGACACAAGGTATGCAGGAGATAAGAATCAAAGTGTCTAATCTTCAAACAGTAATACAACTGGAATGTTCTCTCATGCATTAAACACCTCAGTTTGTTGTCTAGTTTGTCAGATGTTACCAGTGACGACAGGAAAATGTTCTGTTTTCAGATTCTCCCTCAGGAAATGTCGGAGGTCTGTTTCTGGGTGCGGGCTGATGAGGACCAGTACGCAAAGCCTGATTTGCTCAGCAGAGTTGCTCTTACTTTTGGCTCACAAAGAACAGGTTAGACTGAAAAATTCACTTCACCTAATGCCCTTCTATCCTTTTCTTTTTTTTTCCTCTTTAAAGTAACAGGTTATCAGGGAGTTGTTTATCTGATATTTGAACAATGGAAATGTTTTCTTCCCCTGTCCTACCTGACTCACGACTATGGCACTTTGGCCACAGATGTGGAGAATAAAGAGAGATGATTAAGCTGGATTGGTAAAACCTCGGTGTAAAATTCATGGTTTATGTCGTGAGCAAACTAAATGAACTGCAATACTGATTTCTCTACGTGATAAAACGTAGCGTAGTTATATCTGCACACATTAGTATGGCAAGTAAGACCTGCAATATTCATGCTTAAGATTGTTGAAATGATTAAAGCGGGAGCAGGAGGTAGCAAGAGATGTTATCACTTTTGTCCTCCCTTGTGTTTGGTCTATTAGTCCTGTCACTGATGATTTATTCACATCATGTGTTTTCCTTCTTGTCTTGCGACTGCCTCAGCTCGCTTACACCAGTTTGAATTATTCATCCAGGTGTTATCTACCTGTCACAACTCTATGCTGCTCCTCTCCAAGCACATAGGACCCTCGCCTCACTGACACCCCGCCCCAACCCATTTCACTGCCGTTATGGTGTTGAATAATGGAGGTTGATCTAAATGGCAAGTAGGCAGACTGTCGGTCAAACAGGTGCTCTCTCTTGGAAGGACAAAGGAAAAATGGCCACAAGCAAACCACTGAATTTTTTATTTGTTTTTTTGGTTTTTTTGCTGTGGGGGAGTGATCCAGAGCCAGCACACAGTAAAATGGATTTATAGTTATGATGAAGCACGCTTCTGATGGTGTGATGAGGCACATAAACAGACTGCTCATGCGCGCTTGATCTTAGCCTTGCTGAGAAGGGCATGAAACATTTCGATAAAGATCAAATCTTTCACATGGTTCGAATGGATTCTTTCTGTTGTTTTTCTGCGTATCTCTCCGTGTCCCAGAGGAAGTTGTTGGAGCTGCGTGAAACGTAGGTCGCGCTGTCGGATCCAGTTGCTCCTGCTGCTTTGTGTCAGCTGCTGAAGTTGAATGCATGTGCTGTGTAGCACGGCGTTTCATCTCACTTAAGAGCTGTAGCATCTGGATCAGCATTAAACATTTAAAAGGACACAATGTGAAACAGTATTCCTCATTAAATATTCATTTATATCTCTTGAAACTTCTTTATTCTTTTGTAATGTTTGTGCTTCCTGCTGCTGGTTTCTGAGAACATTTCTGCCACCCTGTATGACCCCACCTCCCCTTGCTGGGACCGCTTTGTTGTATTTTGGACAACTTTGAATTAATCGAAAATAGAATGTTCTAATCTATTGTTTGTCGCCATGACACGAAGTCTTGAGAGAACTCTTTCCTTAAACTTGTATTACTTTGCATTAAATACTTACTAATTTCAAAATGTATTTTTTCAAAGCTATCCTTTTTATGATTGGTTTTTCAGCTATTCACAGAGAAATGTGCTCCCCCAACCCCCCTTTCTTTTGACTTTTTATTTATTTGGAAGGGTCTCCCCCCAAGTTCAGAAACATCAAAAACATTGATTGGACTGGTATCAAACCACAGTTCACTGTTTGATTACAGAAACGAAAGGAAAAATGAAATGTGTGACTATCCCAGCCAGTAAAGGCTGAGGGGGCCTATTTTTCCGGCCACGTTGGGAACATGGCCGCCATATTAAAAGCTGCCATATAGGATCAAAGGGCAAGTTTTTCCAATGGAATGATGGTGATCTAGAGAATATCAAAGAACAGAATTGTTTCAGAAATCGATAGCCTAGTATCATGGCCAACTGTAAAATGTTACCTGTGATGCACGGCTACTCGTTGTGGTCACTGTGCCGTCTCTGTTGCAGGACACAAAGCTGAAGGGGCAATGTCCAATCATTAGGTTTTTTTCCAGAGATCATCTTGTGATTTCATAAAGATTGGATTTTGACCGTGTTCTTTATGCTCGTCCGGCTGTTGAGACCTTTACAAATTCATGAGACAAGTGGGGTTTCTTTTTTTTTTTATTCTCTTTTTTTTTAGTGTCTTGTCTGTGTCTTATATTTTTTTTTGCATAGTCCATCGTTAAACACCTACAGATAGGAAGAAACAGGCTGAGCAGTTTGGTTTGGTTTCAGGCAGGTGAGGCAATGTTCAGGAGTGTTTTGCGATACATTCTGAGAGGCGTCGCAGACCACGTGGCTACCTGTAGTGTTGATCCAAAGACTGTTGTCCAGAGAAAAAGGATTGTGTAAAACATAGGATGAATCATTCATTGAGCACCTTCTGGTTGCTTGTTTCCACAAGGTGGCAAACTAAACACCTGTGAATGAAGGGCCAACATTTTCGGTTGGTCCGTCTGCTTTTGCGCTGCAGCATGGCAGAACTTGACGAGGACTTGAAGCCTCTGAGTGAAGGAGGGTTGTGTTGTGTGCACGCAGCATATGATGTTTTACTGGGAAGGAAGAGACTTATGTTTTACTGGCAGGGAGGATACTTTTCACAGATTTTTCCCCCCCATATTTTTGAACAGAGATCAATTTTGAATGGACAATAGAGGATTTAAGTGAGTTCTGCCAGCAGACAAGCGCTGATTTGGAGTTGGGGAACATCTCGGATCAGTCTCCCGGCTTTGTTTACTCTCAGATATTTGGTCCATAGAAAAGCGAAGCCCTTTGGGCTGCTTTCAGAATACATCTGTTTGTGACACCACCTGAATCTGTAATGAGGTTCAGGTTGAATTGAATATCGCTCAGGAATTGTGCGGAGAGCAGTTTAAGGCTCAATGTTGTCTTGAGTGCTGGCTGTCATTGTGTAGGGTGATAATCTGTGTGTGACACGGGTCAAATGCAGGTTTCTTTGCATATCGAGTGGGAAGGTTACTTTTGATGACTTATCGTCACTTTGGACGCGTGAGGTGTTTTTATTGCAAGGTCTTGCTCTTCAAATGATCTACCTGTGATGAGCCAAGATGCAATAGCGATATGCGTGTCAGATAAAAACTCTGCAGAGAAGAGAAGGAAAGATCACTTATTAACATGCCCTAGCGTAGTCTGAGACATATTATGTTCCATTTGAACTCCATTTGGAGCGTTCTCTGAATTGGTTTAATCATCCTCCACCAGGTTAAGAGGACTGGCCACATACTTTAATAGTTTACAGGTTGCACATTCATTTCAAAAGCAGGTTTCTTAGAATTTTCCAGAGAGCTGTGAAGCTTGTTCATTGCTCCAAGACAACCAAATAGTCAGGGGCACATTTGGATGCTCCAGCAGGGTAATGCCTCCAAGCACATGTCAGCGCTGCAGCACTGACTGTGGCAGCATTTCTGTATTTCTAGCTCTAAACATCCTGATTTTTCTCTATTGTAAAAAAGAAGAACTCAGCATCAGGGTCCAGTATTATGGAATTGTCTATAAAAAAGAATCTCCAGAAGAAATCCTTTGACAAAACTTTTACATCGTTAAAAAAAAGAAAGAAGTTTTATTGAAGTTGTAAGTGTTCAGTTTACTTTTTTTCTCCCTCTTTGGTGTTTGATAGAAGTTGAACTCACCATAATGATTCAAAGTGTGAGACATTATTGTTCTGCTGAGGTGGCAAAATTGGCCATTATAAATGTTGACTGAAATATTTCTCATTCTATCTCTTGTCCAGATCATAAAGCATCTCACTAGTAAAAAAAACAACATAATTTTTGACATTCGAGAAAATAAGTTTCCCAATTTTTTCAAGAAATCTTCTCTTTATGAATGTCTTAAAGATTAGCCGTGACCCAGGTGTTCTACCTTATTCTTTGCAAAGATTATATCTTTTGAATCCATCAGTTTCAAAAACCTCTTAAACCCACTACAGCCTTTAAAATGCCTGAATCAACTTGGCCCCGTGCACAGCAAGTATACGCCGTTGTAAAATAGAAAATGCTCCGTTGCATTACAGTGAAGTAAATCATGTGACTTCTAGGCTGATTATGAATGGAGAGGTTTTACTCAAAGTTAATCGGTAGATTCATAGGTGAGGTTGAGCTCATTGTGGTTAATAATTACAAATTATGAATAAGGCGAAGTTAATGATGCTACTGTGTCTTCTTTTGAACTCAGAGCTTTACTCTGCCCCCCCCCTCCCCGACATCTGCAGGCTTAATTGCGGTCTTTGTGGTTATGGTTTCATTTGCCACGTTGGGATTCCATAGGGGGAAAAAAGACTCCTTCCCTTTGAGTGCCATCAAGGAACTTTAAAGGAGGGTGATCTGAAAGTGGCATTAGCTGAAGTATTGTAATTCTCTGGAAGATCGTGACTCTAAAAGTGTGCACGCTGTCAAGCTTTAAAGGCGTTTGTATTTTACTTTTCTTGAAGTATGTCTATTGAAGTGGAAGTTGGCAAGTTAAATGGTTTTGTGAAATTTTTCGGCTGATAATTTGTACCGTCTCAGTTTCTGAAACACTTGGAAAAAAAATCACGCATGTCAAAATGAGATTCACATCTTTTCCTACTGTCAATGCTGGTGAACGTGGGGAAAACATAATGGCACATATTAAAGATCTGTCAGACGGAATTAGTAAATCAATGAATGTAATGACAGAAACCAATCTGTGTGATAATATCCTTGATTTGGATGAGAGATGCGGGGCTCTGACCTGCAATGTGACGTAATTACGACTGTGTCATCATTACCCTTCAGTGTCGTTTATGAATCAAATCACTCATCACAATGGGAACATTGAGTCTTATTCGACGAATGGGCAGAAATTCTGTGATTCCAAAGTTTTTTTTTTTTGTCATATTAACTGAATAGAAACTTTTTTATTTCTTAAGGAACAGAAAACCTGTCTGTTTTGCCTGCTCTGTGATTACTTTTTTTATTCCTTGCTTTGTTTCCTTTTTTACACAAAACAGTCAAAATACTACTTACTGCAAACACTACTAACCATCTTTTTCTTTTCTTTCTCCAAATTCGCTCTGTTTCTGGTACTCTCTTGCACTTTCGTAACTTTATTCTTGCAACAACTGCTGTTTGGCTGCTTGATGTGCCTTCATCTTCTCCGGAACAGAAACAAGAGGTGAGTATTTTTATTTAAACTATAACCCATTAGCTGCTTGTTTCCTGATCTCAATAGTTCCCAGCGCTAAGCACTTTGTGATTGTTTTTTTTTTGTTTGTTTGTTTGTTTGTTTTGGCACTCTAAGATATAACATTGTTACCTAATGAGACTTTTTATGGATGAATGTATATATATATGAATTAACTAAAAATGCGATAAAAAAAGCTTGTGATAAAAACAAAAACCATACAGGTAAACATGTAATCAGGTCTCATGTCTATTGTCCAGCGGTCTTGACACACCTATAAAACTAATAATTATTGGCTTTTATACTTGTTCTTCCACTGATGTTAACTACAGTTCCTCTTTGCCTTTTAAAATCTCATTCATCTGGATTTTTTGTTTTGTTTCTTTGAGGAATCTGGCCATTGGTAGAGGTGCTTGTAAGTCAGAATTAATCAGTACTACTTATTTTTATGTATTTAGCATACTTACAGCGACTTACAAAGTACACACAATTTTACAGTTATCATCACTATGACACACTGTGTCTAATCACTGTGATACACTGAATTTTAATATACAGTACCCAGAGCTTCAAAATCCCATTAGTCTCACTCTTTGGGTGGTTGTACTGTCCTCCAAAGTCATTGCAATGTAACAACTGTACAACACATAATCTATTTGGGAGCTCTATTTGAAAACACTGGAATGACAGATAATAGCCCTTTTACTCAGCCTTTACCTTAGTGGAAAGGGAGAGAACAGGTGAGAGAAACAAACAAATGTACTAAGTGGTCAACTTTGAGAAATAACAGCAGTTTTTTAGGATATCTGTGATAGCCTCTGGAGAAGTTCTTTAAAATAACAGATGCCAATAGATGGATAGCATATTTAGAGCATGACTCAGTTTAGGATGGGCCCTCAGAATATTTGAGTGTCAGAAGAATATGGAGATCTTGTGTCGCTTTGGCTTACCAAGTTGCAAGTTGCAATTTTTTTTTGCCTAGTGCATTACAGCTTCTTGTTCAATGTTTGGCTTACAGTATGAATAGAAATAATAAGCCTGCTGTGTAAAACAAATAAAATGCAGCTGGATAAGTAACATAACTTACATAGACATACACATAATTCCCATTCACATATGGAGAAAGTCCCTGGTGGTTATTAGTAGGGTAGAGTTCAGTGGTAAAGCTATGCAAGTACAATTATCTATCTCTGTCTGTCTAGTTTATTAACTTCATACATTTGGTCGCCGTTTTAATATGTAGAAAAAAAGGTACATCTTTTATTTTCTTGATAACAAGCAAACATCTGCCATTTGCTGTTTTAAGAATAGATTTTGTACAGTATATTGACATGTTCACACCTTCATCTTAATTGATGCCTGTTATACACTAGCCTTTTTATTCCATCTCTCTGTACTCATCAAAAGATGGTGGAGAGATGGAGAGAGATGGATTTGTTGCCATAGTGCTCGGAAAATGAACAACAACATGAGAGCTGCCCTTTCCCGGGGCTTCTTTTCATCTAATAAATAAGATCCAATTAGACGAAACCCTCAAAATCAGTTTTCCATTTCTCCCCAGGACACAGGCATAACCTACTAATAAACTGCCTCTACTATAAAGTTGCAACTCTGCAAGATGAGAAACAAAAAGACAGAGATTGAGTGCATGTAGGAGAGCTCAACTGATGAGAATTACATTTTTTTTTGTCATGAATGGAGTAGGATTTGTTAGCACAAATGCACATATCTCTATACAAAATATTCAAGTTAATTTGATCCTGTTCAATACCTGAATATGTATATAATTGAAAAAAAGGTAGGAAAAAAATGTATTTATTCCAAAAAGTAAAATAAAACAAAAGGCACTGATTTGCAATTCAGTATCGACCGGTGTTTTGGTCATAACAGAATATAGAAAAACACCTGATTTTAAAGAAAAATGCTAAATATGATTGAATTATTTAATTGAAGTTATAGCTCATCATGAATCATGACAGCAATGTCACACAGAGTTTAGGGTGGGAGCAACCAAAAGCGATGAAACAGCTGGAGGAGCATGGTGCATCTAATTTGGTTAATTTTGTTTCTTTTTTAAAATTACAGGGCTTCTTGGGAGTATAATGCTTTTTATATAATAGTCTTAGAGTATACAATCATCTATGTCTCAGAATGAAAAATAATTAAAAGAATCTGGAGGAACCTCTTAGCAAAGAACAAGTCTTAACCTTGGATTCCTGTAATCTCTGGACCCTCAGGCCGCATTGCATAAAAAAACGGCATTATTCTGTCACTCTCTAAATCACTTCAATGGATTGGGGCAAAGTGGAAACCGGTCAGACGAATCAAAATTGGAAATCCTCTCTGGAAGTCATGGAGGCAACATCCTCTGGGATCATCTGGGTCTTATCAGAACTCAGTCCAAAAGCCTAGTTTTGGGGTTCATGCCTGGGAAACTGGCAAATATCGAGAAGAACCACAAATACTAATTGTGAAACAACATGTTCTTTCATCTCAGCAAGGCAAAAATATTCAAGTAGAATAATATCTGATGTTTATGTTCTACTGTAGTACTATGGATTTTTAGTGCTGGACTCCATGTGCTGGACTGGGGTACCCTCATGATCCTATGGATTTTCTGTTAAATATTATTCCACAGGATTATTCACCTCCCATGAATAATGAGGTTGCCTTAGGTTTGGATTACTATTCTTAGAATGCAGTATTGAAAAAAAAGGGAGGAAAAGGAAACAATGTCAACTGCACATTAACTCCAAATGGGAAGCTGACAGGTAGCTCTGCCGAGATATAATGACATGTTAACTTCCTGAAGCAATCATTCCATCTTGTTGAAAGGGTTCCATTGTTTAATAGCCATTTTGACTCAAAAGGCTTAATTTTAGCCATTTTTGTGTACGAAAAGTGAGCATTGTATCTGCTCAATTAGACCAAGATTGAAAAGCACAAAGTGCCTTCTGCTTTCTGTCAGAATGTGAGACAAAATCCCCCAATTAATTCCAGCCTTTTGTTTTAAATGAAGCTTAGCTATAGTAGCCTCCTTTTTTTTCATGGCACTGCATATATCAATAAGCACAAATTGCCTTAATGATCTGACTAAACTACTCTAAGAATCATGGTTTCTTGTAAACAGAGGATTCCACAGGTATGGACCATTATGCTACATAAATGGTCATTATTTTATTGTTGTATCGTAAAGATATTTTGCATATAGAAAGCTAAACAGTGGATGAACCACAGCAGCAGAAAAATGTTGTTACTGCTCGGCTGAAACACACTTTTTTTTTTTTCTGGGTTAAAACGGGAGAAGTACTTACAAAGCAATCATGGCACAGAGCCATTTGGGTGGTGAGTAACACAGAGGCTATGAAAAGTGGTGCTTCCAGTGTTTGCTTTAAACTTATTGACCGGCAATTAGATATATCCAAGTGCTGGGTATGTAAGAATATCGCATTCACTTCATCGATGTAAACAAAGCGATCCTAAATATGCCTTAAGCAGATTCATAATGATTTTTTATTTTTTTTGGTTTCTTTTATACTGGGCGACTTAATAACCCCGTAGAATATGTTCATTAATGAATTTCCATGTGGTTAATCATTATATTTAGTACATTATCAGCCTGAAAAAACACCAGCAAGTTGGCTTGGAAAGGTTTGAATGTTCAATGTGAAAGATCCAACAGTACTTTTAATGAATAAAAGAAGGGGTTACGTTAATGAAATCCTGCCCAAGGTGCTTCAGAACTGTCCCCCGTTTCATGTAACTTAATATAGAATTAAGGCTGTGTTTTTAGTGTATGTCAGACTGTCCATATCAATGTAGCTTGTTAAAGAGAAACTTGGGGAAAGACGAGTTTTTTTTTTTCTTTTCTTTTTTCTCCACTGCTCACACAGTGTAAGAAATAATTAGACAGCCTATTTCCATATGAATATAATGACCCTGGGTAGAAGCATGTTTATGTGTGAACACACATAGTTGTGGAGCACTGGATGGAAGTGGTGTTTGTGCAGGAGGGGCTGAGGTTCTACAGCTTTTTGGGGAAGGGAAGTGAAGGCTCCCATGTGGAACACGGTCAAAGCTGACGGCTGACTGCGACTCGTCAATCTATACGACACATTAAAGAGTCATGATCATTCAAATCCATGCCTCCACTCAGTCAGTCTTAACTCCAAGAACACTCTGAATACATCTAAATTGGAGCCACTTAACATATCCACTATGGTTAATGGGTCTCTTGGATGCAAGGTGGGGAGGAGTCTTTGAACAGCAAACGCTTTTGTGCTCTGCTGTGTCGAGAATTTGATATGGTTTAGAATTCCAATAAGAGCTGAGGAGGCTGGTGGACACCATCACTAGAATTATGAGTGGGTAGAGGATTGGAGAAGGTGGGGATAAAGGGAGAATAACGATGGTGGTATGTGGATTTTTTTCTTTCTCTCTTCCACATCAAATACATGAGTGGTCAGTTTTCTCATTATTTTTTCATATATATCAACTGAAAATCATGATATGGTTCCAAATAAAATTTTCGTTCAGTTTTCTGTAAAATCAAATGTGAAATAAATGCTCAGGTGAGCTGTTTGAAATGGTCTGTTTACTGAGCAGACAGAATTAACAGCTGAACTGACTTCAAAAGCTTTAAATATAGTTTGTTTTGAACCACTTTCAGCATCTCAGGATATCAGCAGGATGCCCACCTCATGCTGTCTAGCTGTTAGTGTTGCTCTCCACTGCTACATATCGGTTCTCATCAAATGCACTTTCTCTCCCGTGTGTCTCTCCCTGGCTTGTTCCTCTCTTTTCTTCCACTCACTTCATACTATTGCTTTGACATTTTGAAGAGCACCATTAGTTTTGTAATGAGTTTTCGTGTGGCTTCAGAAAATTTGTGCCATTATGAGAGATGTCATCAAATGCATAATCATTAAAGGCTCTTCCCATCCTTGGTGAAGAGGAAGCTCTAATCGCATAGCGTACATTGACATTTTTCTGATCATGTCCCACCAGAAATGTTCATATAAATGTTTAAATGCACACTTGCTACACCCAAACTGATTTGCTTCTATGTTTCAGTGAGCTTTGTTTGGCTTACCCTGTTGACATGGTCTTGACCATTAGTTTGCTTTTTTTCTGTTAACCTTCTTTCAGCTTCCCTCACTTCCTATTCCTCCCTCATTTTATATTTTCTGTCTTCATCTGCTACAGTTTCTCAAGCATCAGCAGTTCAATTTGGTCCCAATTTATGTTTTTATATTCTCATATCAACAGAGTAATGGGCGGGCTCGTTAAAAACATATTTGCTTATGTGACTTTATTTTCTGCTGTGATTTGTTGCCTGTGCATGCAGGTTAGTGTATGCAGAGTGTAGGGGGGGGGTGTTCCAGCATGGGGAGGACAAAAGAGGAAAAAAAACGACTTCAGCCATGAATGATTTTGGCTGTCATCAGTTCATTGAATGACTCGGGAAATGTTGGGGTGGGCTTAACGGCTGCTCAGATCAGACTGGTGCTGTCACAATTAAATGAAATGGAGATAACAATGCCTCAAACTTGAGTCAGAAAATACTCTTTTTTTATTTTTTTATTTTCTCAGTCGAGTTTGCACACACATATTAACAAGACATCCTTGTCCTTCAAGGAACCTATAGAGGGCACTATTCCACTGAAAATAGAACCACTGGTAAAATTCCCACCCACTGGCCAGTATACATTGATTTCCACAAACCTCGAATTAGTTTTTAGTCCTTAGATTCAAACTTTAATCAGCTTTTGCCCACAGATCCAAATGGTTTCAAATGTGTGTCCTTCTCTCTGCTGAAATGTGAATTTCTTTATAAAAAGCAGTTGACTGAGATGTTGCTCATACATTTGTGGTGATCTTTGCATAGCAGGAATAGAGAGGATAGGGGATAGAGAAGCTTAATGAAGTCTGTTAATTTGCTGCTATCAGAATGCCGCTATCTCAGACTAATTATGGCCCTGGGTCATCTAGTTGGGATCACAGGAGTGGTGGCCTTGCGTGGTTCACTTTGATTAGCTCACTCACAACACAGCTCCTTCACTTCATTACACTGATCCCCTCTCTCTGTCACACACACACACACTGGAGCTAGCACCCTGGATGGGGGTGTAGGAGACGGGGGTGGGGGGGTCTGCTCTGGCACTGGCATGCAGCAGGTAGGATTGTGTGCATTGATAAGGCACAGGGGGGAAGAAGTGCGGGAAGTTGGAAGTCAAAGTAACAAGTGGGCATCTGAACCGTGATTAACGTGCTTTCTTGTATTTTCTGTCAGGCTGACTGAAGTTCAGGACTTAGCGGAATTTGAGCCGTACAAGTCAACAGTCAAACTGTGCAGCCTGTCTGACTGTTGACTGCAGAGCTGACAGATGTGTCAGGGTTGTGGATTTGCTCACTTGCCTCAGACAGGCCCCCTCCTGTGCATCTGATGTCTCATACTGGATTTTGCTTTAGGCAGCGGCGTGTGTGGATAATATATTTAGTTAAAAAAAACGAAAAAGGAAAAGAACATGATTTACACACGGACAGGAATCAAGTGTCCTTTATGTTAATGGGTTTTCTGGAGGTATACATATGAAGACTAGTGTAAGGTAGGTTTATTTCCAGATTTGGGTTTTGTGGGTTCTTTTTAAACAACTGAATTTATGTGATGTTCTTAGAAATCTTGAATGCATTCCTTTGCGAGTTTGTGTGCTTGAAAGTTTATTTGTGCCTTCAAGAACAGCATTGATTTAAACTTTACCTGCACAAATTCCTTGATTGGTTATTAGAAACAACAAAGCGATTCAATGACCCTTCGGTGACTGCAGCCCTCTCAACTCTACCCTCGCTGTGTGTCTTTGCAAACAGAGACAATCGCGTTACGATATCACGCCTTAAATAATGAGGCCTCATCAAGATAGGCGTCTCCTTGGAAACGAGGGAGACAAATATTGCAAAAAAGTGCAGACCATCTGATTGCTTACACACATTTTTGATCTGTGTCGTGCCATATAAACATGGTTTTCCGGCTAAACCCAAAGTGCCGGCACTGAATGCAGAATTCACAAGCACACGCTGTGCAAAAATACAGGCTGATGATTGTAAAGTTTGGGGAATAACAACATCATAGGCGTACCCTACTGCTTTGATTTCACATGCAGGCTAAACTGCTCTGTTTGTATTTGTTCTTCTTTTTATTAGGCAGATGGGAAGCTACACTAGTTCTGTCTTTTATTACTTTATTCTTTTATATTCTGAATGCAACATTTTTTATCCCACCAAGCGTTTCTTAGCTCTCGACCACTTGAGCTCGATGCTACTTTGGAACTAGTTTTATGTTTGCACCCTGCAGAACAGGGCAAGGTTCAACATTCTGCTGTTTTTTTGTTTTTTTTCCCTCTGTGTTGAGTTATGGTATTTTTTGTGCCCCTTTAGAGTGACTATATTCTCTTGCTTGAAGCTGAATAAACAACTTTTTGTCTTTTTTTTAAAAAGCATCATTAACTGAGAAATACACCATCAAGAAAAGCTGGAAGCAGAACTAAATCCATATCTCACACCAAAGCCACAAATATATGCCGTTAACATGTGGCGCTTATGTGTCAATTAATCCCAAGTTTACCCAGACATGCATTACAACATCGCATTACCTCCAAAAAATTAATTTTGGACGGAGACGATAACCCTTTTGTTCAAGTGATTCTGTGTCTGATCTGCGATCTCTGAACTTAGCCAAAAGCCTTGAAACTGAATGAGATAGAAAGATGGAAAAAATACATTTTTCTTTCATACCATGTACCTGAAATATTTGCTTGAAGAACAGTTTATAGTGTCTTTATCTAAAATTGAGTCTTCTTTTACTTATCAGATGTTTGGCTGGATTTAAGATTTACATGCTGGGTCCTCTTTTAATCATCATTAGGGGACGAGAGGTTATGCTGCTTCCCTATTGTGAAACTATCTATTTTACATTTCGGTTGCAGACTGTATTGAATAATTTGGACAAACAAACGTGTCTGCTGTTGTCTTCCAGTTTTGATAGAGATTGATTCCATAATATGATGTGACATTTAGCCAGCCTTTTGTTCTGCCTACTGGCTGCAGCTGCTTCATTAAGCGGTCGCAGGCTTGTTTAGTCATAAAGGCTCTTTCCTGTCTCTCAAAGTTTCTCCAGTGCTTTTCACACCCCCTCCCTGCTGTATCTGCAAAAAGAAAAAAACATCCTTCTGAAGCTGCTGCTCCTCCTTTTGGTAATTTGCAGGTCGAACAGAGGTGGCTAAGAGCCGCACAGTTGTCTGCTTAAAAACGGCAAGCAGGTGCTGTGGAATCAGCTGAGCGATAACTGTGCTGTTGGTAAGAGCAGGATACAGCTTCTTGGCTCCTGTGACTTGAACACTTTGGTCAGCCCCGGGGTTCAATGAGGGCTGAGTCGGGCCAATAAACGGTAGACGGCCCAGTGCTGAAGTGCCAGGGAGTCACATGACTTATTAAGAGACTGCTTCACGTGAACCCCTAGTTATTTAAAAAACAACTAAAGGTCTGATTTCATTAATTCTGTGATCATCAGTGTTGTAAAATCCTAAATGCCTAATAGATTAACAAAAAAAAAATCTATTTAAACTAAAGCATTGCTTTTTGCTTTTTTCCTCAATCTATGAGAGTTATTTGGCTTAGCAGCCAATTATGTCTGCGTACGAGAGATTTTCGGCCCATCTCTTTGTTAGGACCTCATTTGCAATGGAGAGTTGAGCCGAGTCGGCCTGAGGAGGTACTAATCGAAAAGCCCAAAGATTATTCGCATTCACAAGGAACGCCCATCGGCCCCACCTTGAACAAGGAGCCTGAAAAGGACTTACCATCATCCCCAGCACATTTCAGAGATAACTTCTGGCTGCTTTTAAAATGACTGTGTGAGAAAAGTCCGTCCTCATATTCCACATGAGTATTTCCCCCAACATGAGGATTGGCAGTATATCTTGACATAACATGAAATAACATCCCGTTTCTTTTTTCACTTTGTAATTTTATTATTTATTAAAAGGCCTTTAGCAGTTTTTAATCATAATCTATGTTTGATCCAGTCCGAAATGTGTTGATTAAGCCCTAACGTTAAATAATGGTGAAGGTTAGAGATAAACTCACCTTGATCTGCAGGCTGCACACAGGTGTGTTTTGCTCTCCAGGCTGGGAGGCAGTATATCTGCTGTCCAAAAACAAAGCTCCGGTTACAGATTCCGAGTCCCTCAGGATAGAAGAGGTACTAATCATTCTTCTGTCAATTCCCTATTCTGCTTTACAACTTCTTTGACTTCGGTATTGGTTACTGGGTGCACGGTCGGTTTTAATTTGACCACACTCTTTGCTTTTCCTGCGTCCGTGTGTCTGCGAGCGTGCGTGCGCAACACAGGCTGGTTCCAGGAATCCGTTTTTCTCTGATTAGAATTCCACCCTGATCAGATGAAGTGGTGGTGTGAGTGAGAAGGGTCGAGGAGAAGGAGGGAGAGCGTTCTGTGTGTGTGTGTGTGTGTGTGTGTGTGTGTGAACGGGGATGAATTTGAGGTGTAACTTGCTTGTCTCTGAGGCCTGCCTATCATGTACAGCATCAGTCATGCTCTCACAGCAGTTTTATTTCATCCACCACTCTCTTTAGTGCTTTGATGGCAGAATTCACTGATACTGCCATGTGGGAAGAGCTGCTATTTGGGAAGCTGTGTGTGTGCGTGCCGTGTTACACATTGTCAAGTATCTTTAAACTGTGGCAGAGATAGGATAGAAACCAGGCAGGAAAATTACTGCGAGTGAGAAGAGTGGATAGCTCCTTTTTTTTTAAAAACTTTTTTTTATCCCAGCACAGTGTCCCCATCTAACCATACTGCTAGATACCAGTGTGCTTTTTTATCTGAAAATGAATCTTCTTTCTTTTTTCAGACACACAAACATGTTTTTTCTCTGTTGCCATTGCACGTTTACAATGAGTTGCCTTCACCTCTCCGATGGGTCTCTCCTTTCATGTGGCCTCAGCGTCTTTCAATAACCTAGTTTTCAATGCTGTTTTATAATCAGAGATTAGAGCAAGAAGTGGTGAATGCAAACTGTAACACGCGTGCAAGATATTTCCATTTCCCTTTGTAGATGTTCTTGACTGTTTGCAATTTTTGCCTTAATGAAATTTCAATGAAGCCACTTGCTAAATACTGCAGCCACCGAACTGGCAACTTTAAGGATATGATTAGAAAAACATGCTCTGAGAAAGTTATTTTCTCTCTGGTTGATGTCCACCCCTGTTGTTGATGTTGTGGTCGTCCTCCCATAGCCGCATTCTCTTTTCAGGACAACTACTTTTTCCAGTGGACTGCGTCCACTGAGTAGCCAGCACTATCCCACCTCATGGCAAAATTTTAGTTTATTTGCTTAAAACCAGCTTTTGAGTTCTAGCCTGATTAGCATGTCTTTTTCAAGTTTCCTTCAGAGTGTATTCGGCAGCGATCGGAATCTCTGATTCAGTCAATCTGAATTTTAATCTCTTTAAAAATCTCAGCTGCGTCTTGAAGGACATTAACCAGCCATTATATCTGAAACCGAGCTGTGGTCATGTTGGCCATATCATTAGCTCCTTTCCTGCCTACAGAGTAACGTGGGCTTCCCACTGCACTGTGCTTCCAAGTGTGTCCTTATCTCTCCCACTTTCTGGGTGATAGCACTGTCTGATAAGTACAAGTACCGCCACCCCTGCTGATTGATTAACCAGTGACCTCTGACCTCTGGCAGGACATTTTAATTGGCTGATGTATAATGAGCATCCTTCCCCGAAGAGTAGTTTTAAAGCCAGATTGAGGTGTTATGTTGTAAAAAAAAAAAAAAAAAAAAAAGAAAAGGGGGGGGGCAATATAATTATCTGATTTAACTGATAACACTTGAGGTGATGTGATGTGTATGTATGTGTGAAATCAAATTTCTGTCTTATCACTCTCCCTCCTAAGATGGAGATGATGTGGGTTTCACAGTGTTCTGTGAGGCTGGCTCGTGTCTTTTCTAATCCAGTCAAGCATATTCTTAGGTGCTGAAACAAGGTGGTTATTACTGTTATACTATATGCTTTGTATGTGCGCTGCAGACAGAGGCCATTGGAGTACTATTAATTGAGATTCTGTCGGGCCTTAAGTTATGATAAGTAAATCGATACATCTTAATGGAGTAAACTGGAAGCTTTTTAAAGATGGCTTTATATTGAATTTAATTACCCTGTAGCACCAAATTCTAGATTAGATTCCCTCCAAGAGTAAATAATTCACCTCTTCAATTTTTTTTTCTGCAGTGATTTTATCTTAACTTTACAATTTAAGTTTTGTCCCCCGTCCCCCCGAGCGAGCGTGGCTCTGCGATAAATGTATTCATCAAGACAACGTGAAGAAAAGTGCTTTACCCCATTACTTGTTGAACATGAAATATCTACACGAGAAGCCAACATGTTGTCAAATCCGTCTTCAGCCGTTTCCCTCTCAGCCTCTGTGGCATAGTGGTTGTTTTCCGACTTGAGCTGTAGTGGACAGGCTGCAGTCTAATGAAAATGCTGTTTTTATTTCTTTATGCTCTCCCCTCTCCTCGCTCCATGGTACACATTTTCCATTGTTCTGCTTGTGTCCTTTCTCACCCTGCCGTCTCTCACACACTGAAAGACTGTGAGGAAAGCGTACCAGCTGTGGAGCCACGTAAGTCCAAGGATAGCTCGACGTGTGGTTGTGTTTTTTTTTAGTGTTTTGTGTGTGTGCATGGTGGGCCGTGCAGTGGGGATGCAAGTCTGTGGACAAGCTTCTAGTCTTTTTCATGTGGGAGCTTCAAGTATAGCTCTTCACTTTTTTAATTAGATACAGGATCCCTGAAAGGAGCATAAACCCATGTGGAGGAACAAGCACCTTTCCTGCAGATTAACCCCCGTGTTTTCTACACTGTTTCCCTCTTTCACTCTCTCCATTCCCTTCTTTTTAACACACACACACGATAATTACAGCACCAGACAATTACCCAGCATACTCTTGGGATGCAGATTTTGTTCTCTTAATCTGGTGTTTTAAATAATTAAATGCAACCGTGAATTCCTCCTGTTAGCTTGGCTCAAGAGGGCATGTTTATTTATGTGTATGTCTCTAAATGTATCTTCTCGGTTGGTTTTACATTTTCTTTTTTTTTTTTTCAAAATCTCATGGTTCCTTTCCTGCCAATCAGTCGCAACATCAAAGAACCACCAACAGTTTTTCACTTCACAGATGTCTTAAAACGACGTTAGCACGATATTACCACTTACTTCCCAGATAAATTGCTGTTGGACTTTTTGTACGTCTCACTTCTCTTTTGACTCCTTCATGTTATTCTTTGACAGGGACAACCAAGTCGTCCTTTTTTAAACTGCATTTGTGCCCGTCAAGCATATGTCTGCCGCGTGGTATGAACATGCATGCCTGTAAGTGTTTCCTTCGTGGAATAATTCAGTATGTCTGTTTTCATCAGCTAAAAAAGAAGAGGAGGATCTGGAGGATAAGAAATCCATTAAGAAGAGAATTAAAGAGCTCAAAGTGCTCGATCCCAAGATTGCACAAAATCTTTGTAAGTAACAGTCTCTTCATTTCCTCTTTAACCCATTGCTGTTAAGCTTCCCATTCACACATAGCTGTTTATAATGTGTTGTTGCAGCATCGGGCGGGAATTCTCTTTGTGTTTTTTGTCACCATTTAGTGAATTTGAAGTTTCTTTAATTAGCTCTCAACGTCTCTTCCATGCTAAGAGTGAATAGGAAATGTGACGAAGTTATGATTTGAGAAAATATTTTTTAATCTTGTATTTTTAAGAATAACACAGGAAAATGAGCTGAAAACTAATTCTGGGAACACTGTTCACATTAGATAGTCACAGGATCTAGCCAGATAAAAAGGCCTTAAGTTAATCTTTGGAGATTCTTTTGCTCATTGCACCTACAGAGGGCTTCTGACTCTTGCATGTTATTGGGTCACCTTCCACTCATTTTTCCCTTTCATGTTTATTCAGGTTCTATTTCAACAATAGCATGTATCCCAAGTCGGTGAATCCTCCTTTTGCCTTTTGTGTCTAAACAGTGTTTTAGATGAGTTATTCCTGTCTGCTGCTGTATCTTAATTATCTTTTCAAAGAAGGAAAATATTTTCTCTAAAAAGTAGCACTTTTTTGCATAAAGGACATATTTATCTTAAGTCTTTCCAATGCCATGTGTCCATGGTTTTAAATATTTTTAGACCTTTACATTTACAGATATTTTTGTCCCTTAGCCTTTCTATATGATCACTAAGACCCACATCACAGCTATAATCTCTTGGTCTGCTCAAACTTTTGCTTTGAACATTTGTAGTTTTTACGACTCTGAAACTGAAAAAAGGGACAAAAATAGAATTATGCTGCTTAACGTTTAGAAAATTCTGAACTATTCACAGCAATAGATACTCTGAGCAAGGGTACCACAACTATTGAGCGCTACTTTGTCTGTTTGCTTGTTGTGAACCTGGCCTTTGATATCGATGACTCATCCCTTCACATTGGACTAATTATCAATGTCGAGGACCCATTAAAAGAAAGAAGAAAGAAACAGAAGGAAAATGTTGCACCGTGTGATTGTTCTCTCTCTCTCTCATCTCATTTCCACCTCTCTTGGTCTCACACACTCTCTTTCACACACACACACACACACACACAAACACACACAGACACACGTGTGCTTGGCCTTAAAATGATCGTTTTAAAAGCACCCAGCATTAATGAGGATCCCGCTGATCTCTTAAGCACTCTCAGATCTTAGCACCTCATTGGCTTATATCAAGGGGAGCTGTGACCTTTGTTTCATCCATTAAAAGAAAATGGGACTAATCAGCCCCATAATAGTGATAAATCATGCAGCAGGAATTATAAAGCTGGAGCAAGGGGCCAAAAAAAGAGATAGTGAGGTTTACGTATTCAGCCTCGGGAGGGAAAGAGTCTAAAAGCTTTGATTGAGGTTGAGAAGAAGCGTGTGATGTTTTATTTATTCCGTTTTTTATAAAACTTTTGCGAGATTCATGTGGTTCTTGTAAGTCAGTGCAAGTGTATTATGTATTATCAGTTAACTAAAGTTCTTAATACTCATTAAAGAACTTATGCCACACGCGTATGACTGCATAGATGTCGTATAACCTAAAGCAGCTTAAACTTTTTAACTTGGCTATTTAGAGGAAAAGCTTTGACGATCTAATGTAAAAGTGGTCAACACTTCTGTTAAACGTTGAACATTTAGGCTGCTCTTTGATAAGTAAACTTTAATTCTCACATGTACTCTGTAAAGTCTACTGTTTAGGTTTTTTAAAAATATATATGCTGTTCATTTGGTTAAAAAAATTTGATAGGTCAATTGAAAACAACCTACTTCCAACTAAGAGGTGAACTGCTAATCTAGCAGGTTCACAAACTTTGACTTCTGGTAGATTTATACTCTTGAATAATTTCCTCATAAGAATAGGTCACTAACTGTAGAACATAAGTATGTTTAAAGGGCTCATTCTATCGCCTTTAAGTGGTTATTTAAAATTTTTCTGATATTTTAGATCGTATTATGCGTTACAAAAAGAAGAATTACAAAGGATTTGTAAACTGAGGGTACACTTTACATAAGTACAAACATCAATTTAATACTAGTCAGTCAGGGCCAAATTGAATAAATCCCTTGAAACGCCTTCAGTTTATGTTTTGCTTCAAATAACTTTAGCGAGAGGTCGTAGAACATAATCTGACATCAGTTTCTAAATCGTCTAACAGGGTGCCACTTTAATGCCACTCGTTTATGTATTTTTCCTGCCACTTTTTACAAAACCCCAAATCTTTGAATGTTTCAGCACCCTGCTTATGCAATTCCTCTCAAAGTTTCTGGAGTATGTGCATTAGATTAAAAACAAGTTTCTTTTCCACCTCAGGGTACAAATTGACTTTAATCAGTGATGTGTTATAAAGCCTGACAATGCTCGAAGAGAAACACCATCCTGTTTTCAAAATTTCTTGTGCAGTCATTCAGGGTTTCACTGTTTTTACTCCAAAAACACAATTAAAGCCCATTTTTTGTGTCTATTTATTGCTAATAATCTTTCAAGTTTTGCATAATTCTGCTGGTGTTTGTAATCACTTATTGTGATGAGACATTGACTCATTCTTTCCATCCCTCCCTGAGGATTTGTTGTGACTTTTAAAATCTAATGTATCAAAACTGTTTTATCCCTGACTGGCTGATGCACTGATGACATCTCATTTATCTGATTCTTACATTGTTCTCTTACAAAGTTATTGAAAATATATTTTTATTAGTCATATTTCTTATTTCTCTACCCCTCTTTTCTAATTTACTCTAATTTTCTTTGATTTATTGGTGTGACCGTGCAATCGTTTGTCTCTTTTTCTTTGCTCAAGCAATCTTCCTGGGTTCCTTCCGTATGCCTTACCAAGAAATCCGTCGAATGGTAGTGGAGGTGGATGAAGAACAACTCACAGAATCCATGATCCAGGTAGGACGAGTTGCGAAAACAGCTAAAGTCTGATCGTAATTAGTCAGAAGAAGAAAACAATGCTGGAAATGGAACTCGAGCCGCAATGTGTGCAGCTCTTCACCCGAGGCTAGGTGTCGATTCGAGCTGCCCTTTTCCTACACAGTTCAGTCAAGTTCATGCCCTAACTCTTGCCTATATTCCTAATTAGCCGTGTACCTTAAAAAAGCACAGAGCCTGGGGCTAAAGTATTGGGCATCTGTGCATCTGCTGTACAGCAGGTGTTGAAGCAGTTGGAGAGCACCAACAATTCATAAATACATCATTACTAAACTGACGTTTGTTAAACTTTATTTTCCTGATGCCGCTCTTCTAATCTGCAGCTCAGGTTTGTATTTAGCTTTGTTACCATGTCCTTGTGTTAGCTTTTTTATAGCACACTGCTTTAAAACGTCTATTTTTCCATCTTTTTATCCGCTTATCGTTCACTCCATCTCTTTGCCTTTGTTTCTGTCCCTTAGCAGGGATTCATGCTAGACTTCCTGAGCACTATCGCTGTCAATTGTTGCTTTTGTTGCTATTGCTTAAAGTTGCAGTAACGGCCGTCACTGCTCATCCCACTTGTTGGGTTTGTTTGGCAGAATGCGATCATCCTCTGACAAGTACACTTCTCACCCAAAATAATAAGGTTGTCACTTGGAAAATGGGCATTTGTTTCCTTGTTGACTTTCAAATTCTGTAAAACAGTTTTGCCTGCTCTCCTCACTGGTGGAGGAAAAAAAGTCACTTTGTGGTGACTGGAGTTTTATGACAGATGAGGTTCTCTGCTTTGGCTCAGTTTTAGAGCTAAAGAAGAAAGGCGAACTGTTGCTGATACTCTGGTATCAGGTATGTTCCTTTAGACTGTGCTGTAGAAATGTTGGATCCGAAATAAAATTTGCATCTAATTTATATGCCTAAACCAGTTTAAGATGAGGTGTTGTGGGTCCTGATGTTAAAATACTGACTGATGTTTGTTATATTCTATTAAATTACTCCTTCAGGTTCTTAAGTGTCTAACCCAAGCTGAAACAATAAAAATAAACCTGACTTACTAATGCTCTAATGTGTGTAGCTCAATGAGTTTGAAGTTGAATTGCTTTTAGAAGTCAAATATCTTTTAGTCGTTTGTACACTTGCAATATTAAATAGCAAATGCCTGAAAAACAGATTAAAAAAAAAAAGTGTTTAATTGTGTGAAATACCACATTTGTACAGTCTATGCTTCTGATAAAACAACAGTCTTCTCAAAATGAAACACTCGCTTTTTGGGCTCATTAAATCTTTTTTATTTTGTATTTTATTATTTTTTTAAACAAGATCAAGAAATTCGGATATGGAATTAAATTAAATGAGCCATGACCAGATTTAGCTGATTAATAAAAAGCATGGTGTGCTGTAATGATTGCCTCAAGTACTCTCTTTTGACTCTCTTTCTCTCCGTTTGCAGAACCTTGTGAAGCACCTTCCAGAGCAGGAGCAGCTTCACGCGCTGACCAAGTACAAAAACGAGTATACTAATTTGTCAGAGCCCGAGCAGTTTGGGGTTGTGGTGAGTACACTATGGCACACAAATGCACCCACTGACAGCAGAAAGAAAGTGTCCACAAACGGCGAACTGGTTTTGAACCTATTTTGTACTTTGTGCATACTTTTTTTCTGGGTGCCTCTATAAAAACTTGCATGCACACTCGGAGGCAGGCACATTCTGAGAGCCTTCATAAGATTATCATAATCCAGAGCTTTTTAAAATTCTGTGTTTTTGGGATTCAGAAAGAAAAGCTGCACACCTGTTGTCTAATTTATTCACATTAAAGAGCAGCAATATGCTGGTATCATTTTCTTAAAAAGCTTCAAAAGGAGACACATTCAGAATTATGCACAGGATGTGCGGCAGGTTTTATGTGTTTTGTGTTTCAAGCAACCAAGAAACTGACAAGATAATCTACTGCTTTTGCCTCATATTTTTTGCACCACCATGAAAGAAACCAGTTTGATGGATGGCGGAACCTGTTCTGCTTTTGGGTTTATGGTTCATTAGGGAGACATAGAACAGATAAAAACCTTTTTATATACTTTGCCTGTGTGGGGCAAGGGAGTGTGTGTGCTTCAGAAAAGCAGAAGTTGTGGGGAAATTTGAATTTGCTGTTGTGGCAATATGTGCAGATTGCTGCTTCTGTTTCAGTAACTG
Organism: Menidia beryllina; assembly: GCA_013363375.1. Taxonomy (NCBI): domain Eukaryota; kingdom Metazoa; phylum Chordata; class Actinopteri; order Atheriniformes; family Atherinopsidae; genus Menidia; species Menidia beryllina. The sequence goes on from JABUIW010000020.1 coordinate 3,319,431, forward strand.
CCACCACCGCCGCTGATTTTGTGCTCCGCATTGTTTTCCTGTTAGTTGTAATGTCTGTTCAGAGTAATAGACCACAATGCGTCGCAGTATACAAAATTTAAAACTCGTTCATGCAGTGTTACCCGCTTCAGCTGGACTTGGAAAAACGAACAAAACTGTTATCAGTATTTATTTTGTAAACATAAGCAATTAAAGCGCACTTAACGAAGTTAATTGCAGATTGTCGTAAAGTGTTAAATATACCGTGCAACCGCAGATCACGTGTAAAATGTGCTTTAAGTGTGTTACTGGAAATAAGCCTCTCCATCTCACTCACAGTTTGCTCTCTATACTGTCATAGTATGCTGAAAAATTTAACTTAGCAGTTTTTTTTCCAGCTCTATTCATACGCTTGTTTATATTTTTAATCAGGGTTTCATTTCTGAATAATCTAGTTTCCGGACCACAGGTGGGTTCTGGTGTGTCGGTTCAGGAGGTAAAACTAAAAGCATTTTCTCTTACCTGGAGGACAGTGAATGAATAAATGAGCCATAGGTTCAGCCTGGAGGCAAAGAGAACAGCTGCTTCCTCATACCCTCCATGCTTCTTTTGAGTGAATGTTAGTTATTGTCTGATTATTTAATGTTGACCTGAATAAATAATGCCCTATTTGAAGTCGCAGTTCTGTTTACATCAGTTTAAACAGACCTTGTTCGGGATGCTGCGGGCACTCTTTGGTGCATTCTGCAAATTTTTTTTTCTATTGTGGTGACCTTCCAGACTACCATCATCTCTCCCTGCGTTTCCAAACCTCCAGATTCGATGATGAGTTCATAAATTAATATTGACACTTCTTACCACCGATCCAAACCAAAGCAAAACTGAATGAGGAAGAGCTGCTGCTGGACATCTGGCAGAGCCACAAAGGCAAGGTGAAGGATGAGCGAAAAAAAAGAGACTGTTTATTCCCAGTAACACCCTTTATTTATGGGTTTGTGCGTGAACCGTGCAAAAAGAAACGCATTGCAAAACCTCCAGTGTTGGATATTTCTTACTCGACACTTGCTACGTGCCAGTGAATGAACTCACACAGGAAGTCAAAATTCTATCAAAGTATGTGCGCAAGGCACAAAGTGTTGCCAAACAATATCTCGAATTGTCTTCCTTTCTCTTGTTGGGTCAAAGTCACAGCAGATTGGACTACTTTTTTCATAAACAACCTCAGAAGGTATATTTTCCAAAACTTTGTCTTCCTTTTCTTCCATAAGAGCTCATCCTCACATGACAAAAACACAACATCTCAATGCCCTTGGTAGCCTTAATTAAAACCACCATTGCCCACTTCTGCAGTGAAGCTCCAGTGTTGTGTTTTCTCCCTTTCCTTCCTTTTCTTCCTGTTAACCCGATTGCATAATTTATCCCATCTCTGGTCCTCATTTCAGCATTGTTTTAAGAGTTCCTAATTTTATCACGTAATTTCCCTCTGTGTTCTCTCTCTCTCTTCCATCTTCCGTCCAAACGTGCTGACGCACACTCACACACGTGCATAAACATGCTCAGTCAGTTGCTGAAATAGTCATTTGATAAGATTACAGTAGCCATAATTAAACCCTTGATGGAGGACATCAAACCACACAGCCAGCTGTTGTGTGAAACAGACAATTGGAAAGTGCCCTCCCCGCTTCTACCCCACACACGTACACAATCACGGTTGTGGCCAGGTCTTGGGCTCAATGCAATATTTTCCAATTTCCTCTAATTGTGTGAGAGTGGTAATTCAAGGCAGCCTATTGTATATTCCACCCCCTCCACCGCCTGCCCTATATGGACACTAACTCCACAATTAACTTACCAGACCCAGGTCCCAAATCAAATCACTGCCAGCATCTATTACTAGTGCCTAGCAACACTTTCCAGCATGCCGGTTGCATAAATGTATTCTAAATTAGATCGACTTAATGTGAGAGTCTGAAAAGTGTGATTGTATATTTTTAAAGTTTGACTGTACTCTGTGAAGTGAGTCTCTTTAACATCTCCTCCGGTTTCCTGCTATTTTTCTTGCCTTTTACCGTAATTCCACTTTTCCTGACGCCCAACTTTTCCATTACTTTTTCTCTCCTCGCAGATGAGCAGCGTGAAGCGGCTGCGACCTCGCCTCAGCCATATCCTCTTTCGGCTGCAGTTTGAGGAGCAGGTAAACAACCTGCGTCCAGATATCCTGGCGGTAAACGCCGCGTGTGAAGAGGTCAGGAAGAGCCGCTCCTTTGGTCGATTATTAGAGCTGGTGCTGCTGCTGGGGAATTACATGAATGCCGGCTCTCGAAACGCCCAGACCTTCGGCTTTGACCTCAGTTCTCTTTGCAAGGTAAGGGTCGTGATGCTGACCGTAGGGTTGACTGTTTACATTCAGTGTATATTTGCCTATCCCTCTAGTTGAAACGTTTTAACATACACCAAGTCAGACACGTTCAATAAAGATCTTGAGAGGAAGTTCTTTTGCAGGGATTCCTAACGGTTGTTTGCAGGTGGACTCCTCTAAAAGTCTTTTTTTCTCTACACTGCATTGTCTCTTCACGACTCAATGCTTCCTTCATATTTCAGTTGTTCAAGAACCCTTTATTAAAACAATAAATCACAAAATGGGTAATTGTGTTCTCGTTTTGAATCTACTGTACTAGCCAAATTTTAAAAATTTCAAAGGAGAAAAACGACTTTGGCATCTTTCTGCAAAGAATGGCCTTTCTCTATTGTTTGAGCTTTATAAATAGACTTGTTTTTATTTTATTTTTCTAAATTATTTTGTACCTTGTGAGTGCATCAACATCAACACCACTGAATGGTCTCTTTTCGCTGTCTCTTGCTTCTGTTCAGACGCAAGCGGTTCAAACTTTCTGTTCTCCCGCACAGAATAGATAACTCAGGCTACGGCCACAATCTTTTGAAAAAGTCGCACTAAAGATGCTTTGAGGTTTTTCACTACAAAAACCTGTGGATTTTATTGGCCGTTAAGACCGAACACTAAGTTTCTCTGTGTGATGGTGATGCTAAGAACAGAGGGTAATCTTTGGATATGAGACTCCTCCAGTGGTTGCATTACAGCTTTTGGCATACGTACTACCGTTTCCACAGTAACAACCACTGCAGCCATTTGTCACTGCCACCTCTTTGCCCCGTTATACTTGGATGATTATGCTCATATAAACACCAGTGCATGTGCCAAGCATGGATTCACACACACATGATGGATTAGATGCATTTTTATAGCAATTATATAATCAATCAATAAGGGTCTATTACAGATGAATGCCTATGTTTAGCATAAGGCTGTTGTTACAGGGTGTCAGTTGCTTTCTCCTCAAGCTAGTGGTTGGTGAGTTGATGTCATATGCAGGATATGTATAGGAAGACATCACCTTCAAGCCTTCTCCAGTTTGACAACTTAATTCCACGGCACACTCCACAGCACAAGAAAATTGCACCCAGCCCAACTGGAAAAAACGAAATGTTTATATTGTCAGCCATGATTACCATCCATCTAAATTCAAAGAGGGACCTTTTGTGAGCCAGCACTTGAAGCTTTTGGAAGAAAAAAAAGGGAAAACAAATGAAAAGAGAGATGAGAGTGTTTGATTAGAGTAGATAATGCAAACATGATTAAACCCAGCGGGTCTGAGTACACTGCTGCCTACCAATAGATCACCTAGAGAGATACACAGCAACAGGCTCCATGGGGGGGACACTCGGTGGGGATACAACGAGACGTCAGGCTGTAAAAGAGCAACAGTGAAAATTTATCAGAGAAATCAAAAAGTGGTTGCATGTGGATGTGAGAGAGGTCATCACGCAGTCAGAATGCATCCACTACATGAGTACCGGAGTTAAAATCCTCTGTTACACAGTGAACACTTAGCACTTAGAAGGCTTGGGTTGAGACACATGTTTCTTTTTCTCATAATATCCAGCAGCTATGGCCATCTGTTGTCTACAAAACAGGGGAAGTTTTTCTGTTTTTTTCCTTTTTTTTCTTCTTTTTTGTCATGTTCCCCTTTAACTGGGTGGGGAGGGTGAATGGAAACAGAAAAAGAGGGCAGTTTTTTTTAAGTTTATTTTTTTTATAAATAGAAGTGACACATTAAAAGGAAACATTTGAATGGTGGAGCTTCACAGCAAAGGGAACTGGCAGTTCAGTTTTCCTTTTTTTTTTTTTTTTTTTTTTTTTCTGTGACAGTCTGGTTTGGGTCTTTTTGTCCCCATAACATGAAGTTCTCTTCACATCAATACCAAATTCCTCTGAGAGATCTATTCTGAGATTAAACATTTCCATCCCGACTTCAGTGTATTCTTCAAAGATGACAATGTCCCAACTCGCTTGGCTTTAAGGAGGTCACTCCTTAGGTTAGAAACACACAAGAAAAAGATCAGATTTACAGTCTCTTGGAGCCACTGGCTTACAGCTCACTAGTCCATTAGAGATTTTCAACAACTGGTTAAAGTGCTCTTCTCTGTTGTCATCAAAATGCCAATGTATGAAGGAAAACCTGTTAAAAACATGGTGCTTTCCGTCCTTTTATTAGTTGCTTAGAAAAACAATGCTAATGCCAGCTTGTTCTACTTCTGTGCTTAGAGACAAATAGATCTGGGTGGATAATGTGTTGCTCAGTTGCAGCACATTAGGCAGCATGAGGCAGATATATGGTCGATGTGGCCCTTTTAAAACCTTGTTGCACTTTCTAACTTCACTATGTTGGCCTCTGGGCTGGGTATTTTTCGGTGCCTTGCAAACTTTGCAGTAAGGAATGAATGAATCCAGCAAAACATTATATGCTTATCGGTTGGAACGCGAGCATTTGGCCCTAAAAGAATCAAAGATTATTTACTGTATAATATCGCTTTGGTTGTAGTTTTATCAGACAGCACAAAGTTTCCAAATGATGGAAGAAGTGGCAGCCTCTTAACTCTGAGAAAAGGGGACATAAACACGATTCAGGACAGTTGTTTGCTGCACAAAGCAAGAATTATAGCAGAACTACGTGGAATACACATTAACATCTCCCAATTTGGAATTAGCAACTTGCATATAGAGAGGACACGACTTTTAAATGGAAAATGGGTTGCAATACGACTGAGCAAACTTGGACTGCTTACTGACTTCTGCGCAGGCAAATGCGGGCAGCCGCAGCATAATGAATCAGTTCAGGGATTAAATCGAACGCTCACAAGGCACCAGACACACAGCTTACATCATTTACTGCAACTGGTGTAAACAGGCACTATCTACATTCACATTACACACAGTCTCTGAGAAGAATTGACACCAAATCACAGCATTATTTCAGGGCCCTGTTCCAGTGGCTGCTCTTCTTGTTTTATATTTAACAACACGATCTGTACAGTTACTCCAAAAAGCAAATCGCGTAGTAAATTAATTGTGTTTACATATTATAGAGCTACCCCCTTAGCCCAAAAGGGGAGGCCCCTCAGCCTCTCAGCCTATTCCCAGTTTAATTTCTCAGTCTGTAAAATTGTATTCGATGGCAACATACTGTAACGAGCTGCAATGACGCTTGTTTTTGTTTGTGTATGCTCTACGACAGCTGAAAGACACAAAGTCTGTGGACCAGAAGACAACGCTGCTTCACTTCCTGGCGGGAGTGTGTGAGGCCGAGTATCCGGATGTGATCAAGTTTGTTGATGACTTGGAGCACGTGGATCGAGCTAGCAGAGGTACCACCACCACATGTGTGCACACGCCTCCGTGCAGCAGAACCCTGTTACTCTCGGGGTGTCGTCCTGCGTTTAAAGGTCTAAAACCCACACGTTTATTTTTATCTGGTATTTAAGCACAGACGGATCACAGCTCACACTGCAACTTGTTCGTTTTACACCATCTACCTACCGGTTTCTCTGATGTGATATCTCAGTGTGATTATTGCTGTTAATTCTGGTCTCCCACTGTTGTCGAGTTCCTTCAGCTTTCCGAGTACGCACAGTTTTCTCACACTTCCTGTCAAATCAGTAACCCTGGTCGAGGGGGGGTTGTTGATTTGACAGGAAGAAAAAACGAGCAGGGTTTTTTAAAAAACATTTTGGTCCATGGTGGCCTAATATGCCTCCATCAAAGAAATACGGAGAAATCTTTCAGCGGTTTATCACTTCAAGTTCAAGCCACAGATCCTATTGGATAGTGCGTCACCTATGGTAACGGGCCAATCCTGGAGATGCTCTCAGCACAGCTTCTAGTGAAGCAGGTAAAGACAGAAAAAAAAGGTTTAAAAATCCCGTCAGATTATTTCACATACAATTAAATTTCCATTGTTTAAAAATCCAGAGATGGCAAAACAGTTTGCTTTACATGCAGTCCTTTGCCATCTCAGAAACGACCCTGAAATATATTTAATGCACTGGGCCCGTATGTCCTTGGACGCTGGGGGTGGATATATAAGATACTTGCCCCTCAGAACAGCACAGCACAACATTTTCGGGCTAAGCTGTCTTCAGCAGAGCAGTGGAGGCACAGTGAACTTTAAGAGCAACACAAGTACTGTTAATCTGAGCAGCTCATCTGGCGAAGTGTTCCCAAACCTAGAGGCACAAAAAAATAAATACCAGTTTATTTCCTTCTTTCTGTCTTTTTTTGTTTTTATTTGAAGTTGGGTCAAGGTTTCTATTTTAAGGTTTTCTTTATTTGACACACAGCTGAACGTATTTTCCAAAGGTTTAAATACAGATTAGCTTTCCATACTATTTCTCCTTTGAAGCATAATTGTTTAGTTTGATGATAGTGATGCTACAGGTAATGAATTTAGCATCAATCGGAGCTCTGAGCCTTATGAAAAGGTAGCGAGAGATATGGGTTCCTGAGCCACAGAGACTTTGAATATCATTAAACTTATATCACCTTTCAACATAATTTTATCAGGAACCACAAACCATTCACAAAACAAGATTGTTTTATTCCAACTCAAGCTCTGTTGGATCATTAGATGTTTTCTGCTCGTCACAATGACTTTTTTGCTCGATTTAGGGCACAGTATTAGGCCGATCTCGACGCATAAACAGAATTACCTAAAAAATCTGCCGTTCTCATTTTGCATTATTTTGTTTTACTGTGAGTTTTATTCTTGCCCGGCTTCATAGGTATCTCTCTGGGGATTAATATGGGATTAGATGCTTGCTGATTCCATACAATGCATTTTATAATTTTACTGTTTGATCTGTGCTGTGTTTACTTCATCTGCTCTGCTCTTTGATATTAACATTAATCTTTTGTGTCACATTTACAAGTTATAGCCAGTGAGACCAGGCACTTCTGACGTTTTTTACAGCCACTGGTGTTGTTTTAATGTAGACAAAAGGACTTTTTTTGTTGTTTTTTTTTTCTTTTTATTTATTTATTTTCTTTTTTTTAGGTGAGTTCACAAACATGGCTCCACACGTTTGTTGGCAAAGTGCTTTTAGTCTGGCCAGTGTCTCTGGAGTACAGTAAAGGTCACAGACAAGCAAGGCAGACTGGGCGGTCAAAGGAGACTCTTTGTTCATATTGCTATAGGCAGCTCTCAGAAAGAAGCAGTGAACAGCAGTCTGCGCACAGTTTGTGTTTGTTTGTGTGGAGGTTTTTCTGTCACAGCATGTTTCCTCCTCTTCCGAAGACGATTTTTACCTACTGCTCTGCTCCCAGCAGGACAGAATAAGAGAAAGCATGAGGAGAAGAAAGCAGGAGGATGGATTCTGTGACTTCATTGTTTGGACTTGCTTCATAAGGACTCCACTTGGAGTTCTTTTTCTTTTCTTTTTTTTCTTCACTTTGATAGCCTGGAGATAATGACACTCCTGTGGAGTTTCATTTCTTCCAACCATGCCGCATGTCCACAAGCTGTTGGCCAAGTGTCAGAAGTACAAAGTTGGGATCAATGAAAATCACAATCCTTAGATCTTTGTTCGGACTTTGTCCATCTCTTTACATTGAGCCTTAAGTATTTTTACATCTGTATTGATGGTAATGGTATTTTTTTATGTTTCCATACCGTTCTGACATGCTTACATTAAGTGCCTTATTACTCCACATCTCGTATTCAGACAGAAATCCCATTTCCTTTTTAAATCAGGCTTTTGAGTGGCTTTCTTTTGATGAATTCTGACAGGTATTTGAGAGGTTTGTTGCCACGCTAAAAGACTGCGTTGCATTCATACAAGAATCAAAGAGCTTACTTGGGCTTGAAAAGGGGTTGGGTAGAGGTAGCAGTAATTATTTGTCTTGTAAAGGGTGCCATCTTTTGACTGTGTGTAATGCAGCCCTTGTTTTCTCCACTGGCAGCCTTTTTCTCTCATGGAAGTTTGGAGTTGCTTTGTGCCTGTTTTCTTATTTTTTGCTCCTCTCTGTTCTCAGCCCTGCAATCATTATTTTTCCTGACAGTGAGAGGCAGTTTTTTTGTACAGCCTCTGTTATTTTCCGGGTATCTCTTTTCCGTCCGTCACCACCTCTCTGTGTCTGTTGGGTAGTCCTGTCTGTTTCTCACTCTGGTTCAGTTATCCTTTTTTTTCTCTCAGCTCCTCCTTGCTTTTTATTTCTATTTCATTTTTCTTCCACCATAAACACACAGGGATGTTGTGTTGGATAGCCGCAGGTTCAGGCAATTAGGATGGTTTGTTGATTGGAACTTTGTTGAATCTCATGCTGGAAGCAGACAAATACAGCAGCATATTAATGTCCTCAACCGGGATGCTTCATCATGCAACTTCAAATGCCCCCTGTTGTCTGCAGAGGCATTGCTTATTTGTTTTGCATTATACTAAACAGACATGCCAGCTTAATAGTTATGTAACAGAGATGGGAAAGCTGTTGTGGTTCAGTTTCTTTTCCTTGTGTTTTTTTTTTTTTTTTGGCCCCGAGGAGTCATTAAGGAGTGATGTAAAGACTCAGCTACAATGAGATGGTTCTTTAATATGCTGTTGAAGCTCCGCTTTGTAGTTTTCTGCATGCCGGCTGAGTGATGAGGCTCATTTTTATAGTACTGGTAAATTGAAGGATTTCTCTGGACGGCAATACACAGACGACCTCGCTCTTTTTGGATTCAGCGCTATAGGTGCTCAGCATGTTTCCTCCATCCCCAGCCTCTGGCAACATCCCTCCAGTTCCACTAGTCTGTCAGGCTTCCGCCTCAGAGGGCAGATCTGCATTTTTTTTACTCTCTTAATTTCCATATATCAGTAGAAGATCTACTGTGGAGCTCAATCTATCGCAGTATACTCGGTTGTGTGCTTCAGATTGTGTCATTTATGGCACAGCAGGGTAGTATAGTAGTAAAAGGGGAATTTGACCTCTACAAATATTCCAATTATTAATGCTCTTAAAAAAAACTGATATCTATCTGGAACCTGTTTGGACCACATAGGTTTTAAGGCCCCAGTGGCCATAAAAATCACTAGCGCTTTAATACACAGAATAAGAAAGACACAGCAGTGTAGCCAACAATGCAAGGTAGACTCAGAATCCCCCTTTGTTTCCTCTTCTTTTTACTCTAAGATGGTCACTCAACCTCAATTATATCAAGTAATCACAATCTGCTTTAAAGCTCACTGGTGTTCAGCAAAAACTCCTATCTTAACTCCCGATGTTTTCTGAAGAAGCACACTTTTTGTCACCCTCATGTTAGGTTTTGTTCATATGTCCCCCTTGGTGATGTGTAGTCATCACAAAAACCTGCAGATTGGGCTTGAAAGCAAATGAAATGAAAAGAATAAACACTTCTCAGATTCTCGCACTTTTTTGTCCTGCCATCTCGTTCTTTGCTCAGTCAGGGCGTCATCGCATTGGGCTTTAATCATTCCTGTTAACACACTGCCTGTCTTGCCTCTTGTCAGTTTTTCATGCTGCCCACACACTTTTCAGCCCGAATCGGGTAATGCAGAGGAACAGGAGAGGAGGACTAAATGCCAAAGAAAAAGCGTGCATTGATTGTTAACATACGGGATGCAAGCAAATGCAAAAGTTTTTTTTGTTTGTTTTTTTTTGTGTAAATAATACATTATATTGTTTATTCCAACCATATTGAGTTTTAGTTTAGTTCAGTGGGTATTATCAGCACATTGAAATAGATGGTTCAAAGCCAAAAACCATCATCTAAATTCAGAGCTATCTCAGTATTTCAGTGTTTTTTATGTACATTATATGCGGTTCATCGAGATGGTGCAGTATTTTCACTTTGCGGAACGCATTTACAGTTCTGCTACACTGTGGCTTTAGCGGGGCACACATTACACGGTAATCATAGAAATAGTTACATTTTTAATTGCTTTTGTCAGGTCAGCTGTTTCCAGGAGTCCTCTTGCCACAAGAAGTAGCGTATTTAATAACACGCTGACATTTTCACTGTCACTTTTATTCAACAAAAGTAAACCATGGAGATATGTAATCTGTTTTTCGGAGAAAAAGACCTCGTCAAAAAGGCAGGATTTAGTTGTTGCCTCCAAGTCATTTCATTTACAACGTTGACTCGCTTCACCTTAAAACAAAATTTGAATTTTGACTGTAGCGAGGCTGTTTGAACTTGACCTTCTTAAAAAGATTCAAAGACTGTGCAGCTTTACTCTGCTGCACAAATAACAGAGCTCTGCACGTTAAGCATTTCCGCGTCTACATATGAAAACACCATGAATTAAGAGCAAACTGGATTTTCAGCAAATGCTGTTTGCACTTCATTGTTTTTGGAGGACAGCTTTAAGTTTCAGGCGAGCCATTTCATGGGAGTTTTATTTAGCATCAACAGTGGTGGAGTCTGGTGCATTAAATAGGCAAAAACGTGTTGATCTTTCTTTTCTTTTCTTTTCTATTTCTTTTCTAAAGTGAAAGAAAACTCCCATTATGTAATCTCTGATAATGAACCCTGACTCATTTAATTTTCCACTTATTTTCTTTTCTGTTTTGGGATTGAACTCACATATTTCACAGAAAAGAAGATAACTAATGTAAGTTCATGCAGAGCAGTTGCTTTGGGAACAGGCATTTTTGGGGGGAATTTTTTTACAAGACTTTAACAAGTGTGTTTAGGGACAGAGAAGCAGGGAAAAGGCATAACAGATTGTACATTTAGGATAATGTACGCTGGTATTAATAGAGGTAACTGATGTGTGATAATCGTTTGGCAGGAACCCATGTGGTACACAGTCCGAAATATTATTAATATTGAACCCCCCAAAAAAAACCCTGTTTTGCTGCAGCATAGTCTGCCCTGGTTTTCAATCATCAGTAACAACAAAATGAAAAGTGCCACCTGCCCTTTTCTCTCAGCCAGCGGAGTGCGTGAGCATGTGTTCGGTGTGTATATTCACCCCCTCGCCTTTAACTGCCATGAAAAAGGCTCCACTCATACTTCATCAAACCTGTGATATTAAAAAAAAAAAAGTAGAAAAAAATGTTTAACTTCAGCCACTGCAGACTTTTCCTTTAGCATATTTGTCAAATACGTGTCCAAAACAGTGGGCTGCCGTCACTAAATGGGGTTTATTTTAGATAGTCAAAGGGAAGCTTAGCTACATTAAAGGCCTTCTCTCTTTCTCCTTTTTCTTTTTTCTTTTTTTTTTCTTTTCGTATAGCATGTATTAGGATCAAGGGGACATTTGAAACTACTTAAAGTTAAGCAGCTTACGCTTTTTTGTCAAGCAGGGTCTAATCAGGGTAATTCAAGCCATATGCTATATTCTCTCTTTAGCTTAACGTGTCAACCATGACCAACTTAACAGAAAGTTGAGGCTCAGTCTTCCCCCTGCTCTCCCACCTGCGCGATCCATGCACCTGTTGATAAGAGTGGAGTCAGAGGATGAAAGGGATGGAAATGTAACAATCACTTGATTCCACTACAGCATGTGAAGAGGCAGTGCTTTGTATTTATATAAGTGTTTATGCCATGCGGAAGGAATAGTAAAAAAGAATAATGCAAGGTGTTCTTTGCCTTGATGTTTATATTTTTTCTCATTGTTAATTCTGATGGTGTTTCTGGCTCTGCGTGAACCCATAATAAGCAGCCTTTGCCGCCGAGCCGCCTTCCCTGTTATTTCACTGTGGGTTGCTTCTCACTGATTCTTTGAGAGCCTCGGAATGATGATGCTTTTGATTGTACCTGTAACCGTATTGTCCTCTCTCTGCTTCTGTCTTCCCATTTCCCTGGCATGTGGGTGTGTTTCTGCGTGCTATTCTGACTGCGTGTGTGTGGGTGTGTGTCAGTGTCTGCAGAGAGTCTGGAAAAGAGCCTCAGGCAGATGGAGAGGCAGCTGTTGCAGCTGGAGAGAGACCTGGAGACTTTCTCCTCCCCCGATGACCCTAACGACATGTTTTTCACCAAAATGGCTATATCCTTTTTGCTCACGTACTGTATGCTTATGCTCACGGCTCTGGGGCTATATACAGTGAGTTTAATGCAATGACTAAGGAAGAAGTAAAGTCAGAAACGAATTGTTAACATTTATCAATATGGCGCTGCATAGGCAGGAAATAAAGCAGGTTTATCATATTACGTTTTGACAGTTTATACAAGGAAAACCCTGAAAAATTATCTTGGTCAAACACAGTCCCTTATGTTTACGCAATTACTCATTTCATGTAATAGATGATTTCTTTTTATCATCCTGCTCCCCTATAAATGTAAATTTTTCCCATTTTTCAGTAGAAAAAAAAAAAGGAGACATATGAAATGGTGGTAAAACACAGAAGAATTCAGTATGTACAGTTTCCTTGCCCCTGGTTTCTTTTTCACAGTCTATGATGTGTACAGGTTATCAGTGCTCCCTTCTTCCATAGTCTCATTATTGAGTCAGCCTGCCTCTCAGCTCTTTCTAAGACTAAGCACAACTTAAAAACGAGAAGAAGGGTTTGAGAGGGAGAATTAGGCCCGCCACTCTGTTTTGTTCCGGAGGTGTCAGTCAGCGGTGTTTATCCCTGAAGAGGAGCAATTTATTACCTTATTGAGTTGACATTTACTTAGAACAAAGCACTGAGATGCAGACACACAAACGCGCTGCTCCACTGTCCGTTTGGGATATCTGGACCCATCGCTGACAGCTGTCTGTGTTTGTTTGACAGCGGCGTAAATTATTTAGTCTCGTCTGAGGTAGTTCCACAGGATCAGGCTGACAGCTACGTCTCAGGCCAGGTGTGTTCAATAATACACTGTACCTTGCTCACTTCATGTAGTTTTGATCAATAGCCCAGGGGTTGGAGCACTGATGGCTTGTGCCTTGGTGAGTGCAACACAGATGAGGTTCACTGAGAATGAATTTGAAAGATTGGTCTTTCACTGCGTTGTACTGCAGTTCCTTGTTCCCTCCACAGATTGCCCCTTGGATGGATTGAGAAGGATGTCAAAATTAACAATGTGATCTGGAATTGAAGAAAGATTGTTGGGGTTAAGATACATTTATGTTGAGGTGTATAGTGAATTAAAAAAAGAAAACAATGTTTTCCTTTTCCCCAAAATAGTCTATTACATGTATTTCTCACTTAAGGTCTCAAAATGATTTATTATTTCACCTTAGCCCCAGTTGGATTACCTCAGTTGACAACTTCTTTCTTAGAAAGCATAGCCACTATAGATTAAGTAAACTATGCTAACTAAAAGCTTGAATTATGAAGCTCCTACAAGTCAGTTCCGTCTCAGAGTTATGGTGCCGTTATATTTTTCAGAAGATGCTTCACCGCCTGTTGTGAAGAGTCTTTTTTGAAAAGGAATGCAGTCCTCTTACAGTTGCACAAACGGGAGCTGTACCTGCAGCTGATGTATTTTGCCAGTGACGCTGGTAATTTCGCTCAGTTTAAATCTGAAGTCACCAGCCAAACATGAGGAGGTGGGGATGTCACATAGGTGAAAATTTCATTTTCACTTCACGCGCCACTCGAGTATAAAGTTACTCTGTTATTGGTCCAGTGTTACACTTCTGAGCCCAGGCTTGTGAAAGGTGGCAGATTAGAGTAGAGAGAACCAGGAGGGGGGTCGACAAATCAAGAATCAGGGACTGAAGTATGACGGAGGTGGTGGTCGGGGAGTAAAAGCTGCAGCAAAACTTCATTATCTGGAATAGGAGAAAAATCACGAGCGGGAGAAGAAAAGGAGAGATATCACCCTGTAAGATACTTATCAACCACAACTCTTGTCTTTTTTTTCATCTTTTTTCCCCCCACCACTCTGACCTTCTGAATGCTTCTCTCCCCCAAGTTTCTGGCTTGGAAACATATTACTGACAAGTCAGTCTGGGAGGAGTGCCTATTGAGCAGCATTTATCCAGCTGTGAATAGGTAGTCTCATCCCCCAGCCAGATTCAGCTGAGGCCAAACCTCAAATAGGTCCATCAATTGAGCTGTAATGAAGGAGCACAATAGGAGCCAGAGAGGCTGCCCACACACACTTGTGATATCAAACACACACGCACATGCAGTCACTGTCCCTTCTTATCTGCCTGAGACAACTCTTGTCAGAGCCATTAGCAGAGCTGTTAGTTAGGAGAAAACATACACTGTGATTTTTTTTTTTCAGAAAAAAATTAGGTTGATGTTTTAACATGGTAAAATTGTTTAAAATGAATTGTAAAATGAATTTTGACTCATAAAAAGGGTGATTATGGAAAAAACACAGACGTCGGGATTCGTTTGAAAAGTCTGACCCCAAAAGCAGGCCGCTGCTATTTAACAACGCGAACAGAGAAGAGCTTTCCATTGCAAACACGCTGCAGGGAAAAAATCTGTTCCAGCTTCACATTGTTTGACCTGCACTACTGTGAATTTCTTTGAAAAGATATTGCTCTGTTAAAGGGTGGTCAAATTACTTTCTTCTTCAAGAGAGCAACACCACTCTCGAACAATTATTCAATGGGTTATAGCAATCAATAGAAAGATTAAATCAAAACTAAAGATCTGAAATAATATTAGTGACAGAAAATGTCTACATATTTTCTATCTGAAGCCTGTTGTGGATGTTGTGACAGACCGGCCCGACGGTGCTGTTGTGCCCCGGAGGGTGGCACCATGTGGCTCAGCTCTTTTTTTCTTGGCTCCACACTGACAACTCTGCAACACTTTTTGACAGAACTATTACAGGACAGAGTAAAGAGGGAGCTTGAGCTCACTGGCTCCTTCTCCACGATTTAATAGTGCAAATAGCATCCGTGTCCTGGTCAGTGTCGGGCTTGACACAGAACTGCGGTAGGTCATTATTACCTCTAGGTGTAGACCTAGAGGCAGAACAGCCTTAGTGCGTTTGCACAAGTAAAAGCTATGCAAAGAATCGGTGGGCTTCCCTACCCTTTTATTCTTGGTAGTTTGTCATCCCTCAGCTCAGAGGCACTGTTGAAAAATGAGCGGACACGTTTTTATTTATTGTTAGAACTGTAGCACTTATTTTTTCCCACTTCCACAAAAAAAAAAAATCACAAAACTAAAACAAAACAAAACCCCACCAAGCAGTCTTCTACAGGAATGAAGTGAGGAGGACGTCATGATGCCTCTCCATGATGACTGTACATGAAATTTCTCGAAACACCTCTGTATTCATCCTGTCTGTGTTGAATTACTTTTTTTTTTTAGGACCTGGCTGCTGCCTGGCAACTTAAGACAGTGTGTGACAGAGCATCCAGTAGAACATTATTAAAAAAACTGCTCTCCCCTCAAAAGATGTGCTGTGAAATATGTTTATATATATATATGTATATATATAAATGACTAAATACTTGGGTTTATATTTGCAGCTAATATTGTGAATGAGGGGCATACACTGTATTTGCAGCAGAGAAAAAAGGAATGAATCTTGGACGGGAATAAGCTGGGTTTCTGACTCATTTCCTGATTCAGATCACAGTAAACGGCCGGGTGAAAAATCTCCCACGCCTGCTGTCAAATTGGGTGTTGCGCTCAATCATGTTGTCTGTAACGGATCTCATGTGGACCTTGACCACACCCTTCACAGCTTCAGCACCGTCGCACGGGAGCAGTGCGACAAGCTGGTGGTCATGCACCGCAACATGGAGAAGTCCTACCAGAACATGCTGGAATACTTTGCCGTCGATCCCAAGAAGACCTCAGTGGAGGAGCTGTTCACTGACCTCAGCAACTTCCGTTCCATGTTCTCCGTGAGTACGCTGCCTTTACAGTGACAGCCACAGAGCTTTTGCACTATTTGGAGAATCTGTTGAAAAAAAATATTAGATATCTCCACATCACATGAGGCACCTCCACATTTCTATTCACTGTCTGCAGTTTTATGTATAGTGGCTTTCTGTAAAGTGGTTTACAGGCGCAGTTGTTCCTGCTGTCATCTGAGGCGCTGATAAAAAAAACAAACCTAAAAGCGAAGTGTGTTGGACTCAGGGGCTTGCATGTAGCTGTGGCCTGTGAAGTGAAAGCTTTACTTTGGTGTAATTGCTCGTTCCTTTCAGGTGTTTTTCCCCATTAAGTAGGAAATTATTGCATTTAGTCCCATATCAAAAGGCACAAGAAAAACACAACTTCCGCTGCTTTACTGTGGTTGGTTCTGATCAAATCAGAGGGAATTCTCCTGAAATATTGCATGTTTGGCAACATTTTCTAGCTTTTGCTATTTTTTATTCACTGGTTGAAGGGATAAAAATGAAGCAATTTTTCCTTCCTTTATGTTGTTTTCGCATCAGTGCAGCGTAGAATAATGCAAAGCAGAACAGTGGTTCTGTGTCATCCACTCACACACAGACCTTTTGTGTCATCACTGAGCTCTTTGGCTCTATGTTGCTCTGATTTTTGAGCTTTGGAGACCTACTGTGTTTAATCAGCAGGATTAGTAGCACAGGCCACTTGGCGTGACTTATAATAGTAGCTAATTAGCCTTCTAAGTTTTTTTCCTGTCCCCAATTTAACATATACCACTCACACACTGATAGATTCTCTGCCCAATTTATTTTGTCTAGTCATTTGTAATGGCTTGTTTTTTTGTTGTTGTTGGTTGTGTCTTTGCAAAAGCATTTTGTCTCATATTCCTGGTCGAAAATGATGGCAATAGCTAAGTCCTAGCTTAGTCCTTTTCAAAGATAGTTCACATGTTTAATGATATCATAATGATATAAATAGCATCTCATCATAGTTCAGAAACTGCAGTTCTCGTATCAACTTTCTTCCCTCGATGGCACACATCCATTTTTCCCGCATATCAGGATGTGATGTATGTGGTGGATGAGAACGATGTAACATCACTGTAGCGGTGTCTTTACAGCCTTGAAGAAATAGTCCTGAAAATAGTCCCAAAGGCACTGCTTTTATGACCGTTATGTTTCTTTTCTTCTTCATTTGCACCCATTTTATTGATCCCTTTACCTCTCTTTGGTCTGATACCTGCTTCTCTTTTTAGTCACAGCCCAGGTCAGTCTTGGCTGTGTTCAGATTTAAAGCAGGACCAGAGTAATGATGTAAACCGATTTATTTCAATACAAATGTTCAAAGAATAGCAGAAAATTAAACGAATGCCCTGGGTATGAAAAATTGTTTCATATTACAGCGGCAGTCCTTTTCTCTTTAACTCCATTGCTTTGCTTTGAGTTTTGTTGGTGCTTTTATGCTCTGATCAAACATAACAGGTAATGACTCTGCCAGTGAAAGGTGAACAAGCCAAGTGTTATAAAGACTAGCATTATATGATCAAAACTCCCAAGGCAGCTATTTATTCCCTTGTGATAGGTCAAGGCGTAGGCAGCTTACACCCTCAGCAATTCGCTTAAATTGTCACATCACACCGACATATCTTGGGAAATTTCCAAGGCCAGGTCAGTGAACACAGGCATACAGTAAATCTAAGCATCATAACCTCTGGGTCACACCTGTGTCAGCATTTACCCTGCTGTGCCGAGGCCCATGCTAATAGATTTCCAGCCCTTAGCAACTGGAGCCTTCAGGTATATGTTTCAAACTCATGTAACTTGTGGGAGAGAATATGTTTGTGTGTACGCCATTCGATCTAAGCATTTTTTTGTAGGAAAAGCTTTTTTTTTTTTCTTCTTTCCTCTCCTCCTCACACGGAGATATGCACACACTTTTGCACACACGCACCATGCTCAGTCACCCGTAGAAAGGAGACCCAGGGCGAGGCCTTACATCTGACAGAAATCCAATTGAGCGTGTCTAATAGTGGACATCCAGGAGAGGATGAGGGCGAAGCAGACCTGCAGTGATGAAGGAGAGCAGAGGGCAATTTCCTCAGAGCTTGTTCTCCTGTTGTCTCTCTCCTTCATCTCAATATTCCAGCATAAATGAATGTTTTGTCAAAAGACTGAACTCGCTGGGTTTTCGTCATTTCTGGCTCGTCCCCGCAATCCCTCAAATCGCCATTTCTTCAGTCTACTTTCTTTCTCTCTATTTAAATCATTCTTTACAGTCAGTATTGGATTTGAAACTAAATGAAACCCACCTCTCTTACACCTCAGAACAACTTTCCACTTCACTCATTTTTGGCTCCGGTAGAAATTGGTTGTTTTTTTGTCTTTTTTTCAAATGACCCTCGACTTAAAGATTTTGTCTCTTTACACCAGAACTGCTTTTCATGTTTATTACATTTTTTCATTTCAGTTTAGCCTTTTTCTGTAAGAACAGATTATCATTTAGATGAAGTGTACCTACTGGTAAATTAAGGAAAAACAAAGAACTAAAACAGGAGCCATCTGTATCCAAAGGAATATCATGATTAATTCAAATTAGTTTCACAATTGGCAGTCAATGGTTTGTCATTTATTTATATGGGTTTTTTAGCATGTTGGGTAGGTGGTCAGTCCACTGTTTCTGTTTGTTATGTGGGAGTCTTTATTATTAGACTTTAAAGAAAAGTTATTATACTACGTATAGTCTTTTTTTCTTTATTCTTATTCATCTCAATATTCCAGCATAAATGAATGTTCTATCAAAGGACTGAACTCACTGGGCTTTCGTCATTTCTGGCTTGTCCCCGCAATCACTCAAATCGGCGTTTCCTCGGTTTACTTTCTTGCTCTCTATTTAAATCATTCTTGCCAGTTAGTATTGGATTTTAAACTAAATGAAAGTCACCTTTGTTACACTTCAGAACAACTTTCAGCTTTAGGCTAACAACACCATCATACCAGTGCTCCAGAAAGTTTTTTTCTTTTGTGATATATATATATTTTTCTAAAACGTCATTTGATGTACAAGACGGTGAGTGATCATCACTTGAACTCCCCTATTTGTAGTATCGGTCTGCCACTGATTAATCATTGTCCTGCTTGATTGCTGACAGCATTTGAGAGTCCAGTTTTAAACAAGTTATTATTTTACACTGCTACTTCTCCTCTGTGGATCTGTATGGTGCTTTGGTATATCACTTGAAATCAAGAGAAAATGAAAAATCCACTTGATGGACCTCAACAAAATCGTGCAGAAATGTTCTTGTTTCAAGTTATATGGTGGCCTTTTGTAGAAAACAAGTGATGGATTTTTAAACGATGAGTGTTCTGAAGGACAAGACCTTCAAATACATCACCGGATTAAAGTTTTTATACACTGCATTGGATGTAAATTAAAACTGTGATAGACTTGAATTGTAGCCACAAATTTCCACAAAAGTTAGCAAGTAAAGTTAAACCTATTTAGTTTCCACAGTGATGAAACCAGTGCAGGTAGCGCTGTCTGACGATAAGGCACATAGATAGTTGTTAGCAGGATTCTTTGAAAATCTAATTTTCCTTGTTCTGCTTGGTGAGTCTGTGCCCCAGAGCCTCCAGACCAGCAGTGTTTTGAGAAAGAGGGAGACAGAAGACAGCATCCTCAACGCTTCATTTTCAAAAAACATCACACCCTGCACACTGGCATTGGCTGGTAATGGCACACCCATTGGCCAAAATATGCCAATAAGAGCAAAATAAGATAAAAATGAGAAATAAACAGAGAGAGAGCAGGGTATCTGGGCAAGAGTACACCTTCACATGCTTCATAGTGGGTAGAAATGATGATTCAGCAGAATTACTTGTGAAGAGGTAGGTGCGTCATCTTTTTTAGGATGATTCTGCTGGAAATACCACATATCTATCCACCAGTGCCCTCAAATGGGATGGAGTATGCAAAAAGATATCCAGAAATCTGCTCATTTTTTCATCTCCTGACATGGATGTTGCAGGAAGATCCTACCGTTTCTTTTCCTGATGAGTCCATTGTTTGGTCAGCCATCAAAGATCTTTTAGAGAGCAAAGCAGAGTAGTCAGGCAAATCAGACTAACCTCAAAGCAACAAATGTCCACTGTTTAATGTTTAAACATTTGTGAATATATGGTTACCACAATTCATTCCATCATTTTGAAGTCAATTCTGTGGTTGTAGTTGCTTTACTTTAGAAATAGTTGAAAAAGAAACCATCGAACGGCTCGTGCTGCAATGATTTTAAATGCATGTTCCTCTTCTCAGCTCGCTCTTTGCCTCAAGTTCTGCAAGTCTTCTGAGGGGTAGTTATGTGTGTTCTGGTGCTATTATGGCTTTGAATGAACAGCCTTTGAAAAATATTTGGAGAAAGTTTTCAAACTTAATCAGCATTTTGTGAACTATGATAACTGGCAAAAAATGTATTAAAGAATTTCCAAATGTTGAAATTTAAATTCCTTTTTTTCAGAAATCAAAGTGTTTTGACTTTTGATGTGCTTTGTATAAGCCCTGTTGGCAGAACCATTGGATCCTTATGGATAAGAGCTACAAGCTTTGCACATGTGGATAAGGGCAGTTTATCCTTTTCTTTCTGGTAGATCCTTTCAAGTGCTTTGAGATCAGATAGGCAGTGGCTCAACCTTGAATTTCGAGTCAGTCTAGAAATAGTCTAGAGACCGGCCCCAAAACATCATCTTGGCCAAAGACTTGCTGAATCAATGGGTTTGTATGTTTCCTACTATAACAGTATGCTTACAGTGCAAACATGAGTTGTTATGGCAGCATAACATGATGTTTTAGGAACATTCTGTTGGCACTGACATCATAATTAACCTAAAGAAGCCTCAGGTCCTGTATGATATTTATTTGGAAGCTGAATGGAGCAGGTGTGATTTTCCAGAGTAGAAGGCTTTATGTTTAAGATCATTTTTATTTTTTAATCTTAAAGAAAGTAGTGAATGACTTCTCTGTTTGAACAGACCCCATTTCTCCAATAGGTTGCATTAGATTTTTCATTATAACTACCAATTGATTGATTGATTTGAACATTATCGCTGACAAAGGGACATATGGCAACGAACACACGCCTCCACCTGGGATCTTGCCTGGGCAGGGTAACACTGTGTTCAAGCAAATCTCCATTCCTCATTTGGACCTCATTCAAGTTGTAGACACATCTCAAGGCTGGTTAAATGTCATGCCTGATCTCAGTTTAGTCTATCCTGACTACACTGTACATTCTGCCCGTTTATAAATCTATTCCATAATCTTTCTGGGCAGTTCTTTCGTAAAAAAAAAAAAAAATCATGTTAAAGAAAAAGGTAACAGTGTACACAAGTGGCAGGTTTGTCAAATAGAATGCATGCAGTTCATTCCATTATGTGTACTCAGTCATAGAAAACACAGGATTAAAGCGCAGGTTAAGAGATGGAGAGTTGCATCAAAATGTGAGTGCTGTTTAATGTATTCCTCTTCTAGCAATAAAATACACTTTATTCGTTCAAGTTGCCATTTCTATGTGTTTCAAGTGGCTCGTTGATGGTAATACAACTGATTTAAATTCAGACTGACCGTATCGTTTCTAACAACGGTCACTTTTATGCCGCCTTAATAAGAGGCCGTCTGCTGGCCTCCGAAAATGGCTGTCCCTCTTTAGTGTGCCACTGTGCTTTTCTGTATACCAGTGTTATTTGGAGTGTGTGTGTTGTAGTTGTTATGCCACTGACAAATCAAAGCCTTGTTGTGTGCCAATGGCAAGCAGAGGGAAGTGGATGGGGGAGGAGCCTTGGTGTTTAATGAAAACCCAGACCCTCTCCAGCGACTGGTTATTGATTAGAATGGCAATCATACTGGCTCTCTACTAAATCATATACATTTATGCTCTCGGCTGTGGCATTAATATACTAGTGACATTGTTGGAGATGAACAGCAGAGATTATAGAACAAGCTTTTATATTGGTTAATGTTTGATAAAGATTATACTGATTGGATTATTCTTCAAATTATTCTTCTTGGACAGTTCTACTTATGAAATCACTTATGAAATTTCTAAGTTGACAGTTTAAAAAAAAGTGTGGTCTTTTCTTTCCTTTTTTCTTTTTGAGGAATGCTGGAGTGTGGTGACTTTGAGTTTTTTTTTACAATTCGTTTCTTTGTCAAGACTTTTAAGAAACATGCACGGTTTATTGGGTGGCCAGAAATTGTTGCACCCTGAAGAGGAAGCACTCAACAACCACAAAAACATAGTTTCTATTTTAGTTTCCAGGCTCAGTTTGAGCCAAATCACTCAACACACTGCATGTTTTTCAAAAAGTACACACATGCAAATGCAACTTACATTCATCTTTTTCTTCTTCTGCGGTATTTTGCTCTTACTGTCTGGTTTATTATTCATATCCTATTATTTTTGTAAGCTTCATATTTGTGATTCTGTCCACTCATTACATAGATGCAGATTTGCTAATTTTGCCAACAATGTTCATTTTATAATCAGAATTTCCACCAAAACTCATTCATAGTCACGTGAGGATTCTGTCTTGTTCAAAAAGCTTTCCCATTACTGTTTAACATCCTTTGATGGATGAATTTCTTTTGTTTCAAAATGGTCAAATTGAGAAGATGTGAAATGATTGAGAGATGCAGAGAAAGAGAAGCATCCAACCTCCTTGTTTTTTGGGTTGTTCATTGAAATAAATAACTTATAGTACCTCCAAATGTGTTTAGCAGTGTACTCTGGAATTGGGTGGTAATCCTGTGAGTTAACATGTCAATTATGATCTGCTTTGAGATAAAGTTTTTATTTTCCTTTTTTAATTTTTTTTTATTTTATTCATTTATTTATTTTTTAAATGGACTGAGATATGTTTGTCACGGCTGATGATACATTTTAACAATGGCAACATGGTCCTGAAGTTAAAATTTTGGATCTGTACACAATAAATCCTCACGGCGAATGAAGATATGTGGTGTGCAAAGACACTGACGAATGGTGTCAACTCCAGAGTCTCTACAGGGAATTTTAAACATGAGATACCTTTTTGTGATGAGCAGTACACCTCTGATTTTGAACTGTATACCACTCATTCACCCATTGTTCACATGTTAGTTTGAAGATTGAATGAAATACAGAAAAAATAGAATATGTGATGATATTTTTCCTTGAAAATGTAAATATATGGCAACATTTTCATCTTGGAATGGAGACAGTGTTCATGAAAAATAGCAACTTTTGCTCATGTCTTGGGTCCATCATTTCTCCGCTCCTTATGACTCTCTAATGTCTAAAGATCCCTGCTGAAAAGTCATTCTGTGTCTGGCAAGAATGGGGTGACAGTACACCTGAGAAGCTTCATCTGACTTTAATGGTGCCTGATAAAGATGTCTGTGGGGTTTGACAGCTGCCTCTGCCTCTGACAGGCTCTTCACTGCTGTAATTAACCCTACTTAGCAATCCGTCATGTTTTCCCTTTCTCCCTGTCGTTTTCGTCACTTCTCCTCTGTTTCTTTCGCAGCAAGCACTAAAGGAGAACTTCAAGCAGAGGGAGCTGGAAGAAAAACAGAGAAGAGCACGAGCAGCAAAGGAGAAGGCTGAGCGGGAAAAGCAGGAGAGACAGCAGAAGAAGAGGAGGTTGCTGGAAGTGAACGCAGGTAGAGACTCCTCAATTTGCCTGGTCTGTCAGCTCTAGCAGATAAACCCTTTACCGAGAGCTATGAGCCATATCAATCTTTGGTCAAATGGGTGAAAGGATCATTCAAATACAATGACTCCCATTTATCAAACAAATGTCCCATTATAATGGATTAGAGCAGACGATGCATTATTTATCTCTTCAAAAAATTAAAACCCCACAGCAGCATTTGTGGGTATTTTGATTGATGAAATTGTTACTGGACTGCATTTTCCAAACACTTTTCTTTCGTAGGCATCTCTAAGCATCTAGCAGCTCAAGCAGGCTTAACCCATTCCCAAACAATTATGCTCAGCAGTTTAAACCCCTGACCTAACTGTCAGTAGACACGTCTCCCCGGAGTCACAACAAGAAAATGATCTTGAATGTGAAATCAAAGCAATTAAAAAGTATGTCACCCCATCTTTGTCTTCTCGGCCGGAAATCACCTGGGCTAATGAATTAATCTATATTTGATAGATTAATATGTAATACGTATGAGATATTTGAACCTTCTTTCGAGATGAATAAGAAAGGTCATGTAAAACTGTGTGCGTTTAAGGCCAAAGCAAGTCATTGGATGAAACTGTTTTTAATTGTCAGACCTACCAGAAAATGTGTATTTCAGAGAGGTTTTGCAAAAAACTAGTTGGACATTTTTTAAATGATATTTTGCGGAGAGTTCATCGTGCATTACCTCTGAGAGTTGGTTATTAAAATGGTTCCTTGACCTTTGAAGAGTTTCAGATTGACATCTGAGGACATATGTAGACTAATTCAAAACGGTAGACTTTTGCATAAATATCATAATTCATAATGCCCATATATGATCTACAAAGCATGCTGCGAAACCTCTGGTAGCACGATGAGTTCTAATGAAGGTCACATTATCTACTGTACATCTTTTGCCAGATAATTTGATTCCATCAGCCAGTTTTTTTTTTCTTTCCTTCTCCTTTTTATCCTCCCATTTTACACTGGACCGTCAATGACTGAGTGATTCCAACATGCTCAACATTCTAATGTCAAAGCCAAGGCTGGCAGGACAGTTGAACTCGCCAGAGCTATGCACTCACATCCACAGCTACCATGCCAGCGACTGTAGCTTTACTGTCCATGTCCATGTGCATAAACAGAGCCTTAATTCTCCGTTCTGGCAAAATCGCTACTATCTAGCCAAAGCACGGCTTGTTTTGGCTGAAGTATAGTACAAACCTCCCCCTTTTCCCTTTACTTTGATCTGGACATCCCTTAGTTGTTACAGCTTGCCACAGATTGAAGTTTTACTGTGCTTGGCTGCCATGTCATGTGATGCCAGTTGAACTAATTGAACAAATATGTCTGTATCTGAGTGTGTGTGCATTTATGGGTGAGAAAGAGAATCCTGCAGGATGGACTGTATCCTACATAACAGCATCACAATTAAGACCAAAATTAGGCTGACACACAAACATTTTTGGCCTTTCAATATGGTCCTGTAGTTGCTGGGCAAAGTTTGTAATTCCTTAAATGTTAACATTTTTACATTTTTTCCTCATTAAATGTGGTCTTATTTTCATTTGAGTTAGTTTAAGTTGTAATAATGCAGACATATAGACGTTTTCTATGTCTGTTAGACAAAGAAGAAAAATAAAGGTTTGGCTAGATTGCTTAGTGCAACACTATCCTTTTTCCAGCCTCAGTAGTGGTAGAAAATAATACTAACACAAATGTTTGTGTATGATTTGTTCAGAGAGATTGTGATTCCCTATACATGGGCATGAGGTCAGCTGGCACTGTGTGAATAATGATATCTGAAATCCTGGTGGTTGCAAAGAGGTCACAAGCTGCTTCTTACAGCTGCAGGCCAGTTATGAATGTGTTGTCTTTATCTTAGGGATGCTTTATGAACTTTATTGACTGGTCTGAATATGTCTGAAAACATATGTTGGGATCTTTTTGCACATTTGTGTGAGACTGGAAGATGGCTTGGTCTGATTAGGCATAAAAGACTCTTAATGACTGTGTGCAGTTTGACAATCTTACAAGGATGGAAATGTACCAAATCCTAGCATGAAATGCTTTAGGATGGGATCATGCTGTACGGATGTTTCTGGAAGCTTGTAAGGGTGGGATGAATAATTCAGAGCCAAGAAAAATGCTCTGAAAAAATGGTAAGGTAGTACGAATGTTTTAGAAAGGAAAACATTTTAACCAAAATTGAATCCAAGCCACAGTCAAATTAAGAATTTTTGCTAGGACTTGAAGTATACTGGTTACTGTATTTAAATTTGCCATACTTAGAATGAACCCTGAACAGTTTTATGCAGAAAAATGGGCACAGATTTGTCTGCACATGAAATCCCCAGTCTACTTATAGTTATGCCTAAAATGTCTATTTCATGAACCTTAGTACTTCATCAGCTATGCAGAGTATATATACTGGTATATGTGCTTTCAAATCTCATTACTATTTTGACGCTCAACTATCAAATATAGTTTTTGATTCCCTGATTTAAAAGAGACAAATCACTAAGACTGACAGCTTCCTCCCCCGTTGCCAGTGTGGAGTTCTGTTTGCATCACAAACTTTTCTTTTTCAGAGAAGTAATTCAAAACTCAGAATGTCATAAGACTGAACTTCTGCTAAATGTTGTCAGAAAGGGGCTTCTACAAATATGCCTAAAGCTTTAAATGTATTCAAATATGCTAAATATGAGATAAAGTTGAAGGCTGTAGGAAATTAGGTTTCTGGCCGTAAACATATGCTCAAACACACACATGACTGCAGACACAGACTGTGTGGATGACATAAATATGTGATAGAGAGTTGTCATTGTGCTGTCAACCCCAGACAGGATTTACTTACTTTTGCTCACACACCCTCTCACTCTCTCTGTCTCTCAGCCTATTTATTAACTAAAGAGCTTTCTCTTTGTTTGTCAGGGAGGATTGTCCTCAATGGAGATTTTCTGTGTAATCATCTGATTATCCATCAATTCCGTAAAAAGCCCCAGAGAGGCTGTGTATGCACATTATGCTGAAGGGCACAGCAATGTGAGACGGCAAAGGAAGGGGGAGGGTTCACTTGGGGGAAATGATCAAATGGAATTAAGCCTCCTTACCTGGGACAAGTATCTCCATTCATTTTGGTTTTTAGCTTTGCCTCCTTATGCATTCCTGAAATGTGAAGCTGTGCCCGTTTCCTTCTCATTTTCCTCCATCTCTTATACCTGCCACAGACTGGGCTTCTACCTACATTATAATATGCAGCTCGGATTTGCCATCAGTGTGTTTTGGCAGTTTGAGGGAGCGGGAGTGTCAGCTTGTGTGCATTTGCATAGAGCCCTATGGAGATTGAAATTCAGATTGAATAGGTGTTTTTTTTTTCCCCCTCCACTTTCCTCCTCCTCTTGCTGTGCCTGGCTGGTGTATGACAAATCTGTTGCATTAACTCCCAGGGTAGGCCGGGAGCAGGAATGTTTGTGGAGCGACAAATTACACATCAGAGCTTTATTTAACATTCTCTACATGGCTACAAGCTATGAACTATTAAGATGTCAAATAGAAGAACAGCGAGGGATGTAACACTGCATGCAAAAATGCTGAAAGTGTACGAGAAGCATAGGAAAGGCAATGGAAGTGGAATCTGATGTAGAAGCGTTATCCAGTCCACAGCAGAAGGAGTATTTGGCTCTGTCCTGTGCATTACAGTCAAACAGGCGCTCACATAGCTGGTTTCCGTGCGCTCGTGTAGACTCCAGGACAGCGGGTTGGTTCACTGGGTTGCTGTGGGCAGCCATGTTAATGATGTCCTCTTGTCCAGACTGTGGTGTTGCCTCACATAGCTGGTTCATTTCTAAAAAAGCTGTGTCACATTAGGTTTAGTAAAACTTACTGACTGTGGAGGTGATCCCTTTTCACAACCAATTGCACAATCAAAAAACAAACAAACTACTATAAATGACTACTATCAGTAGTTGATAATTTTCTGGATGTTTGATTCTATATATTTTCCAATTCTTATTATCATTTATATGCATTATTTTCAGTTGCTATTATTTTTCTTTTCAATTAATTGTGCACTCCCCCTACTGATACGTACGTACAAAAAATTTTTAAAACTGTGGAGAGAATGATAATATGGAATCTAGCTAAATATATTTTCTGATGCTGATTTAAAGGTGTCATTATTCTTTCTTTAGTAACTAGATACAATGGATCGAATACTCTTGTCTGAAAGTACTGGTTAAGTCTGGTTCAAGGTATTCAATAGAGAGAAAGAGGGTTGACTGGCATCATTGCACCATTTGTCTCCTAAGTGTCCCAGGACACACAGTGGTGGGTCTGCATTCATTGTACTCCAGCATGCCTTTTTCTCTCTTTAGCTTTTCCATTCCGTCCCGATTGACCCGATTTCTTGCCTTATTCTGGCCCACCTCTGCTATACGCTGCTACAACTGGGTCATTGTCCTGATGATAAGTGCCACATCCTGTTGAGTGAAGTGGCTGGAGACATTAGTCAAGGGCTGAATAGAGAGTAGACATCGACACGCGGACTGGTTGCTTGTCCTGACAATGGAAAGCGCTGCCCTGAACAGGCCGTGATTAAATAGATGGTGATTGAAGTTTCACTTTAGACGGGAAGGTAAGTATAGCTTTTCCCCTGTGATGGAGGTCTGGCTTCGTCTTGATACTGCTCCCAGAGTTTGTTCTTTTATTTGTTGTAAAGTAACACAGAGCTCTCCTCTGCTGTTATCTTCTCCTTGTTCTGACCCAGCACACCTGTGCTTCTACAGTTGTAACCTCAGCCAGATGTTTTCAGCATTTCTCTCTTTTTTTTTAAATATTAGGTTTGACAGTCTTTCTTTCTTTTGTTCTTTTTTTCGTTCTGGCTAGTCCTGCTTACTTTTATTTCACCACCAAGACTTCTGACTGGGAGCTTTCCAGAGAGCAGTGCCTCCAAAGCTGCCAGGCCTCAACTTTAAGGCAATAATCTCTTCCAAACTGAACACCTGTCGCGGAAGCTTTAAATCCAGATGTAACGGAATAGAAAAGACAGGCAAATTATGTAGATCAAAGCACCAATCGGTAACTCAGCTGCTAAAGCTTAGATGCAACTCTTTGCTTTTTTGCCCCTCTCTTTAGGCTTTGTTTTCTTGCCGAATTCTCCTCACCACCACCTTCTGCTGGATGAAGGACTGATTCAGAGCCATTTCCCAGCTGCTCCCTCCTCTAATATTCCGTTTACTGTTACTACCCATGTGACATGTCTGATCTCTCAAAGTTCAGCACGTGGTTGACGGTGTATAAATATATGTTATGTTTTTCAATGTTTAAGTGTCTGAAAGCAGCTTTTGTCTACATTTTTTAAAGCAGTTTACCATCTCAGCCTGTCTGAGTTACTTTTGAGTGATGTGTAAAATTGGACTGTTTTTGCTCCCATATATTCCTGAGGCAGGAGATCTGAGTGGGTTTTGGTTCTTTTTTTTTTTTCCTCGCCTCCAGAGACAGACAAAACGTTTCATGTTTTTTTTGTAGGCTGGAGTACTACACATGAAGGCACCCACTGCAGGTTGCGAGAGATTGATCTGCTCCTTTTTTGCTTTTTTATGCATAGCAGCTATATTTTTGTGCGTCTGGGTGTGTTGCGGCAAATGTTAAACTCGCTGCCTTTGATGAATTGCCATAGTGGTGGAAACAAATTTGGACGTCGAGGAGCATTTGGTTTGCTCAGGAATTTTAGCTGCCTATCTACTCTGTGTAATGATGAAGAACTAGGCAGCTGTCAGCCAGAGGAGGAGCGCAAGTGTTGCAAATGAAAAGCACAACAAATTAACATGTCAGAGCAGGCAGACAAGAAAGTGGGCCATTGTATACTGTATCCACTGTCTGCATGTGTGTAGTTGAAGCTTTAGTGAAGGGATTTAGTGAAACCGTATCCCACCACTATGGGGACGCTCTGCCCTCAATACAGAGGCTTCGCCGTAGAAGTGTGTTGATGTCAAGGGACTGTATTGGCTTGGTGGACAGCTGTTTAAATTTGCTTCATGAATGTTGGAAGATTAAAATATCAGGAATCACGGTACATTGTTCTTGTTGTAGTCATGATTCATGTTTATTGGAAAACACGGACTGAGGTCAGAGGTGAAGAGGTGACTGGAATGTAGCCCTCATTCACCCATCAAGACCAGATCCTGCATGTGGGTGTGCCGGTGTCCGTCAAACGGTTTTACCACAATTGTTCATCTGACTCATTGAAACGTTTATTTAAAGTTGCAATAATCAAGATGTTAAAATACGTATTTATTGAATTTTCAGTTTTTACAAAAAAACAATCTTTAATTTGTTTATATCTACAATGTCCTCACAACAGCAACTATATCTGCACATAGCAATCTGGCACTGAAGCATTGGAAGGGTGCTTTGAGGCACTCAAAGCGGGCCAAAAAAGCACTTTGACACAGCACCGCTTTCAAATTTCACAACAATATAACCGCAACGACCCAATGCGGCGTTAGCCAGCTTCTTTGGCATGTACTTTTTAAGCACGTTCGCCCAAAATGCTTCTTGTTAAACATGAATTTTGTCGCTGTAAGTGGCAACCAGCAACCGACCCCTTCTGACAGCTGTTGTTGAGCGTATGATTCTGAGACTTAAGTGCAGCGGTCGCCACAGTCTTTTGGTGGAGGCGCTATGAGAGGAAGCCTTTTTCCAGGCTTACTTTAGGAAGCACTTTCAGAGGAACACCTGGTGGGAAGTGATGGCGGAGCACAGTTAGGGAGACGATGAGCCTCGCAGAGCATAGCTGCACGTCCACTCTCACCTGTGAGAGAGTATTTAGGCCGTTTTCATTTAAAAACAGAGTTTCAGCATCATTATGATCACATTATTGATAAGCCACCAATACCCCACAGATTTTTTGAGCCATACTGTCTGGATCCCGCATACTGAGCGTGCCTTAGCTCAGATAACTTGTCAAAGCGGGTAGCTTGGAGTAGACAGACACAGCCAACCCAAGCCTATCTTCCTTTTTTATTTTTTCCGGTTACGAAGATCGTCAATACTTCCCGTATGATATGCCGGCTGAACAAAGGAGGCCGTGACAGCGCTAGCACTTTGCTGATAATTTCAAAGATTTTCAAAATTGCGAGTGTCAAGACAGCGCAGAAGCAAAAAGGTGCACATAAATGTGCAGCACTAGTTTCTCAAGCCGGTTGCCTACACTTTATGGCATGTACAGAGTAGTGATGCATGGGGTACAGGGGATTTTAGAGCTGCCTAATCCCAAAACAGCATTGTTCTATGTGAAACTATAGCGATGTATTGATGTTTTAACAGAGCTCTGAGACCTCCTCCCTCTGTCTGCCTCATATTTCCTGCTAACAAGTTCTTTGCTTTAAAGACTTGGAAGGCCATAGATACATGAGCAGATATTCACAGATATCTCTGTCACAGTGAATAAATTATTTAGCTTTTCATCCTTTGATAAGGCACCTTCCTTTTGTTTAAAAAGAAGACTCAAAAAGCTGGGAACAGCATGAGGCCAAATGAAAACTAAGATACAGATACCAATGCAAACCCAGGGCTTATTCTGTGTTCTCTGCCCAATAATATATTTATGTTCTGGGCTAATCCTCACAAAAAAACTATTTACATTAACTTTTAATTTCTTTAAGTTTATTTATTTCATAAAATAAGCCCCATTTGTGGTCATCCAAAGGTAAGACTTTGGCCGAGAGAATTTTCCTGTGTTATTGCAAGGCTGTAGTTTAACTCATAGACATTTCTTTCTTTCTTTTTTTCATTCTCCTACAGGCGATTGTCAGAATTGAAGGAGTGACTAATACAGACCCAATCTTAATCAGAGCAATGTCCCCCTGCCCTCCTCTAAATCAGTGGTGGGATTCAGCAGTCACACCATGGCTGATGGCAATGCCTGAACAAACTATGAAGCCATTATATTTCAACCAACTTATTTTTTTTTCCTTTTTAATCACTTGATTCTTTAATGAAGGACACGTGAATGTAAAAACTAGAGAACTCTGAGCTAACTTTAATGTGAATGCTCAAATTAATTGTTCTGTCATTGGAATTGTGATTCCATGCATGTATTAATGTATTATGTACTTCTACAGCTCATGGATCAATGTTTATGATAAATACTCATCCATCCACCTCTTCATCCATCTATCTAATTTTGAGTCAGAAAACATCAGGTATTGAAGAAAAACCTGCTTATTCTCTCACCAGCAATCCTGACCACCTCTCCTGTCCCCACACCAGGAAGAATTAGCTCCTTCATCCCACTTGTAACTGCTTCTTTCTGTCGGTTACCAAATCTCGTGGCCATCTGTGAGGGTCTGAAGGTAGATGGATGAGCAAATTGGAAATATCTTAGAAAATCCATGGAACGGCCTCCTTCTCCCATTGAAGGGGGACTCCCATAATCCTTTGAGCCAGGTTGTCAGGCATGGCATATTGGTCTCAAAAGAATTCGACGGACTAAGCAATTCATAAACCATAATGGAAGAACCCAAGTATGTCAAGATAACTTCACCTGGAAAGAGAAAATGAGGCCGCCCCCTTGGAGCCAGGCCCGTTGATGAGAGCACGTGGCTGAGTGTTGGCTTCTAGGCCTCGTGAGGCGACAGGATGCCACCTCCATGCCGGCTCCTCACCTGCGGGGAGGAGACTCAAGGTTGATTTGGACTGTGAGCTGGGCAGAAGGCAAGAAAATTGGGCTTAGCCATGCTGATTCCTAGTGACTGGCTCTGGGGATTTTTCAATGTCACCTTCCAGGGGGGAGAGCCTCAGATGGCTTGTGTGGTGGAGAGGTCAGAACTAGATATAGTTGGGCTCACCTCAACACAGAACATAAGCTCTGGAAACAAACTCCTGGAAACTGGCAGGAGTCTCTCATATTCCAGACTTCCGTGGCCGGATTTTTAAAAGATTGTTATTAAAATTTTAAACCTTTTTCAAACGTTTTCTTAGAAATTATATTTTACAAACTTTCTTTTTAGACATCCAAGAAAAAGATCTTGAAGCATATGTATTAGAATCCAATTCTTTATGTTGTCTGAGTAAATATTGAATCTTTAAATTATATTTATAGTGAATGAATAATTTGATTATGGTTTTGTTTCGTGATGGAATAAATAAAGATTATTAGAATGGAATATGGTAGGAAAAAAGATCCAATCAGATCAAATGACTTAATCTGATTGATTCTGCTACACTGGGGACTGTTTTACCCACAGAAAGGTGCTCCTCCATTGATGACCTGTCCTAGAGTGTGACACCACTTCATTTATAAAAATAATTCATAAAAGGAATGTTTGACTTTGTGTAAGTTGATGTTGTAGTGTTCCTTTTAAAATACTACAGAACATGGAAGGATTTTTCAGAGATTTAAACTAATGCCATAGGGAAAATGGATAAGATGAGTTTAATTGCTTTCGGCACTCTGTGTACTTTGTCATTTCTGTCTGTGAACATAAAATGTACATAGCTGCTTCTAGAGTTAAGAGGTAAACTTAAGCTCTTGATATTTCCGAAAGGTCTTTTTGAAAACCTAACACAAACATTGAATAACTGCACACTTTCATAGTAGATTAAGCTTATTCTTTAAGAAAAGTGCTTCCTCTTGTCACCATGATTTATATCCAATTGCCATGTTTTTGTCCTAGGCTCTGAAAGTTATTTTCAATTCAAAGCTTGCTAAACCACTATTTTTCTTCAGTATCTTTTTGTTAAATGTAAAGAAATACTTTGATGTCATGTCTATGTTTCCTGATTTTACAACGCAGGAATTATGTATATTAGCTTATTACTAATGAAGAGTTTCAAATTCCATGTTTCCCGTGCTGAGTATCCAGTTCCCGCCTTGCAGTGTACCATTTATTAAACGTGGAATTTTCCATTGCAGTTTAATATTCTTCATGATCTACTTTATTCTCCTTAAACAGTGGAGTTCTTGGTTTAATTAGAGCTGACATTTACATAATTAGACACAAACAAAGATTTCCCGAACAGGAAATCCAAAAATACTCTGTCCCTTCGCTGGTGTTTGAGTACCATGTTTGTCAAAATTGGAGGGATGTGTTTTTTGCAGCTCCCAGCAAATTTTCAGTTCCCCCTCCTTGGCTGTCCATTCTCGCTCTCTTGCAATTGACTGTAGAATTTAGTTTCTTTACATTTCCTCTTTTTTCACCAACCTCTTCCTTTTCTTTTTTCAGAAAATGATGAAACAGGTGTGATGGATAGTTTGCTTGAAGCCTTGCAATCAGGAGCAGCATTCAGAGATCGCAGGAAGAGAGTGCCTAGACCCAGAGGTAAGTCTCATTTCATGGATTTGTACACAAATACATGCATTTAAACCAAGTGCTCATGTTTGTGCGGTATTGAAGTTCAAGTAAGATGCTTAAAAATCAATAATGAACTTGCACCGGTCCTACCCCGATCTCATCCTCAGTGGTTTGATAAATAGAACAAACAGATTGTGTGGATCCAACATGAAATTTGTTCTGGACGAAATCCTCATAAAATATTACCTACAGCCAATAAATGAGCCCTTAAACACATAATTCTCTGTATGTGTTAGCATTATTTGTCCACTGCCCTCCTCACAGATAACCTGCAGCAGACGATCAGCCCCAGCTCCTTTCGGCAGGTTCTGAGGCCTATTAATCATGGTAAAACAGAATGAAAATTCCTCACAGCTGCAAACTTCAAGCATGTTTCAGCTCTGTCCTCTATGTGCTGCTGAATATCAACATCAAAGGAGCCTAAATCTTGTTTGGATTGTACTGCAAACTGCAAATTTCCCCTTCAGCGTGCAGTTGTCTTGCTTTTTGTGTGCATGTATGTGTCCGGCAACCTTTCGCCATTGTCCCTTTTTGTTTTCTCTGATTTTTTTTCTTCATTTTTCCCTATGTGTGTGTCCTGAAAGTGTGAACGACCATTAATCAAACCTTTTCAGACTCAGGCAGGACTGAGGCAGCACTGAGATTCTCTGAGTACTGTGTGGGCTGCTCTTGACTGTTCTGTAACTGCAGCGTTTTGAGTTTGTCTCTTAAAGAGTTTGTGTATCAGTGCAGTTGGAAGAATTGTATTCTTTTACCTGGAAGTTTTCCTTCATAAGGTACGTAATCGATTTGAAGAATAAAATAAGGCTGGCATGAAATGCATGTGACCCACTTGTTGCCTAGAGCGCATCATCATCGACAAACTTTCTGTTTAACTTTTAATTTAAGACTAATTAATTGTGTGATGATCAGAGATTGGAGCTTTGAAGAAGCAGTAATTACCCCTAATCACATTGTCTTATTGCATTGATAGCTGGGAACAGACACTGACCTTTTTGGTTAGTTTAGTTAGTTTTTTTTCTTTTTTGATAAATTCTTTTGTGTTACGTTTTCCACAAGCAAATCCACTGAGGCACTTAAGAAATTATTATATTACCTTATTACGTCGTATTACTTGTAATTGGAATCCAAGTGGGCAGAGTGCAAGCATGCATGAATAAAATTATTCACACACAATCCACCCACATTATTGATGCCAATGATAAAGGGCTTCTCTCTGTTGTTCTGCTACAGCATATCTAGAATTAGATTGGAAAGGGACGAAGGAAAGGGATGTTTATGGGGTGGGAGGAAAGAGATAGATAGATGTGGCTGTGGCATTAGAAATGGAGAAAAATGGTGTAAGCAAGACGGAGAGAGCCAATCGGCATGGGTGAGACCAAGGAATGATGTTGGGAGAAAAAGATGGCACTCAGGAGCTTTTTTTCTCTGTGTGTGTGTGTGTATGTGTGTGTTTGTGAGCGAAACAGCGACTTTATGAGAAAACATGTTGGAGATGTGTTGTATTAAGATGGAATCTGAGTAGAAAATACTGTCCATACATAAAAGAATCTTTTTCTCAGTGTCTGTGCAGTAAAACAGCCCCTCTTGCGTCTTATGGGTAAGAATTTGCCTTTAAGGTTGCTGACCCAGCTGCCCCTGCTGGCCTCTTCAGACACATCCTTGTTGTCTGATAGAGCTCAAGGCTTTCGGCTGTCACCGTAGGCATCATACTCACTGCCAG
This sequence comes from Menidia beryllina, assembly GCA_013363375.1. Taxonomy (NCBI): domain Eukaryota; kingdom Metazoa; phylum Chordata; class Actinopteri; order Atheriniformes; family Atherinopsidae; genus Menidia; species Menidia beryllina. Next base: position 3,355,293 of record JABUIW010000020.1, read on the forward strand.
CCTCCCAGAGCTACCACAGCTAATTACTTTTCTCTGCCCAGCCCCAGCACCAGCTCAGCCCTCTCAGTGCCCATTCATCTTAATTTCCTCCTCTCTGCCATCTGCCTCCTAAATAACACTCCTCCTCATTTCCCTACCATCCCATATCCCTGCTGTCTTCTTCTATACTCTCATGGCCAGGCAATGGCCCTCCCCATACATAATTGCCTGTTATTGGTATGGAGCCTCTCTTCCACTACTTCTCCACTCCTTCTCCCCTATCTCCCTTCTCCTCTTTACTCCTACAGAGATTCAGGCCTTTATTGCCTTGGCTTTAGTCGCCGGAGTGAATGAAACCCACAGGATGCTCTCCATTTAGTTGGGAAGTGATGAAATTTGGTTGGCGGCACAAACACTTAAGCAGCTCTTGTTTTTTTTTCCTCCCCCCCTACTTTCCCACCAATCTACCACTGTGTTTTAAAGAAAAGGTTTCAGCAGTTTTGCAGCACTTTTGTGAAGCAGCAACGCGAGTTAAAACCAAAACATCTGTCAAAAAATGTAGTGATGAGGGGAAGAAAATTAAATGGACATGCCCAGTTCCAGTAAGTTTTTACACCTAGGGAGTCTGCATTCCGTTGAGGATGTTTATTGTTTGCGCCAAACAGATCACGGGGCCCCTATCAGAGCTTTCTATCAGGTTGATATGAGACTGGTAGATTGATTATGGTGTTGGTGCTTTGTAGCTGTAATGAGTGTGATTGCCACACAATAGAAAATAGGATTAGAACCTGCCCTGCAGTCTGCTGCACTGTCACACACAAATGGATTAACGCTATTTTGTCTCTTTTTTTTCCCCTTCTGCCTTTGGTCTGAGGTAGCTCTATGGCCTCAGTTCTCGGCTTTTTCTCGGCTGCCTCTGTTTCTTCGGTCCTCTTCAGGCCTACCCTTAAAGTGACTCAGCGCACTTTAGCGTGAGCATGCAGCAACACTGTTCAGCTTGGTCTGCAGTCTCTGTCAGCACACATACACATGAAAGCCTGCAGACTTTAGGGGATGAAGGTAAGCAGGCTTTAAGGTGCCTATGGGCCAGGGTTTGGATAAGGCTGTGGGGCTCTGGGGCGCCTCAACTCTCTAAATTGGATTGGGCCTCACAGAATGATGGATCGATGGTGTTTAGCCACACAGGTGTAGGATTCTTACCGTGGCTTTTTAAATGTGTCCCCCTAAAAACATCTCTCCAGGCACTGTCTGAGCATTTTCGCTGTCATTTTATTTTAGGGGGAACAGATTTCTAGAGTGTGCAGGAAGTAGCACACGATGGGTGTTAAGCTGTGAAAAATGCTGTGTTTTCTTTAGAAGACTTTGGGAACAACGGATTAGGCATCACACGGGTCAGCAGAAAGGAGAAACTATCACCTGTCTGGGGCTCACCGCTCGTGTTCCAGACATTTTACTTGCAATTTAGTTGGAAATTCTCACACAGTGGAGAGCAAATACTGCGCACATTTGAATTTTTTTGGAACATGCCTGGAACATTTCACTACTAGACTGCGAATGCTAAAGCAGCTTCGGTGTGTAACATGGCAAAAGCCAGGGATGCATTCAGTCTATGATCCCGGCTACCGTGCCCTTATCCTGGACTGATCAATAGGGGAAAGAGAAACGTATCAATACTCAAGTATTTATATAGTATACTATAGATCAGATTAAGATTACTTGTCAAAATTTGTGAACCATATTTCCAAATGGAGGCATAAGGGATTTTTTTTCTTTTTTAAATGTTTGTCTTTACTCAAAAAGCAAACCTTTAGGTTCTGTTGATCTTTCGTACTTTATATGGCAAGTCAGTGTTTTGACCATTACAGAATTAGTTTTTAAACTCTTGGTTTATGCAAACTTGTAATCAGTGCCAGCTTTTGCCAATGTGCTAATGGAGGCAGAAATGGTTCAATTTGATACTCGACTTTTTTTCCCTTTTTTTTTCTCGTTTTTCTTTTTTATTGATTCCTTTTTACCATAAAACCTTTTAAATATGTTAAATTAGTTTGAAGGTTAAGTTCCTATGGTGGTATAAAATAGTGGAATTAAGATAATTGTGTTTCTGTTCCAAATGTGTTTTACGTGTTCTCACTTGTGTGACACTTTTTTAAATGCTCGTGTTGAGATATGCCTCAGTCACCTCATGAGATTTTGACATTATTATGGAATCTGCTGTTAGTCGTCTTTTTTGGCAGAGCCTCTCATAGACTGATATGCAGATTTTTTTTTTCCATTCCTCTTTCACATTTCTATCTCTTCATAATATTCTCAAATACATGTGGAGGCTTCAGATACCTTCAAACTTTAGACTTCAGACTTCCAACCTCAGTCTGGTCTTTACTTTTTGACTCAGTATTTTTATTGCTTCATCTCCTCCTGTGTCTTGCTACTCCCCCCCCCCCAGACATGACATAAGCAGAAAAGAAGGGGTTATTAAATCATTTCAGTGAGCTCGAGACAAAAAAGCGAAGCACAACCTTACTCATCCCTTGATCTATTTCAATTGATGCAAGATGTCATGGTTTCAAAAGTGTAACTGTAGAAGTTGCTGATTTATCCGCATTTGGCTATAATATATCATCCACACATCACCTGCACTGTGTGTGCTTTTCATTAAAGTGACAGATTATCGCCGAGAAGCCTATTTCTGAACAGTGTTCATTCTCGAACTTTGGCACACACTGTACTTGTTCCAACTCATACGTCTGCGCTCAAAGACGGCCTCGGATTCACATGTGCACGGAGGGTTGCTCACCTTTGGTGGGTAGGGGTACGAGTTGTCTGGTGCCTGTCAGAATCCCAAGATCTGCCCTTTCTGTGCACTTGATTGCTGTTGTGGATGATCAACTCTTCATGTAGACAAAGGAATACCCAGATTGGGACACAGTACATTGACCTGCCTTTGAGTGTCTGTCCATCCATTTGAAAGCCCGCACTTGGTCCAGGGGCATGTTTGAGCCCGTGCACAAGCACGATGAACAGATGGAGCAGAGGGCACCTTAACAAAGAGGCTGATGTAATTAGGTCTACCCTTTTACGCTGATACTTGTGGAATAATAATTGAAGGTTGTGGAGAGCAATGATTGAAAGATTTTTTTAACCCTTTCATGGGTGTTGATGTGAATTCTCTTGCTGAAATTCCCCACTGCATGTTCACATGGTTCCAGTTTGTCTCACATGGAAGCTGCTTCGAAAAATCCTTCTGATTCGGTTGCCAATTATCTTTCCTTCATGTGTTTTTAGTCTCAAATTCATTCTGGTGATTAGGCTACCCTATTTTCTTAACTTTAAGGCCATACAGCTATTTCATAACATTTAAGTGGCAAAGACATTGCGTCCTTAATGTATATTATTGACAGTGAAATAGATGATGTTTTTTGCGTGCCACATCATGCTCAGCATGATCGTTATGCTGTTTGCTTTTGGTGCTGACTTAAAGACAAGGACATTGGTAATGAAAAATGGCTTTTTAATGGCTCATTCTTGCTTTAGTTTGCACAGAACCTGCCGTCAGTCTTTTCAGTTTATAAATGAGGCATGCAGAATTTTGTGGGACACACACAATCAAAAAGGACGATGGCAGTGTAAATCATTGCATGTTGCGAATCAATGGTATCCTCACCATGTCTTAGAAAAACAGTGTGAGGATGTGAACTAGTGTTGGGGATGCATGTGAAGAGCATGAATGGGCATGTAGCATGCACCCGCACAAACAGATTTGCACAGTTCCCGCTCGGTGCTGAACAGAAGACGGATGATTAAAAAGACCGTAGCACTCTGGCCGGATTATGAGGAAGCTAGGCCCGTAATAAAGGTTCTGAGTCGTGAAATAGAACGTGGTGTTCAGCATTTTGAACCAAGGAACTAATCAGTCCATTCTCACCAGCTCAAGCCACTACCAGCAGCTGAAGCTGCTAATGTGGGATTGCTTTTCAGTAGACTTCTAAAATCCCTTCTTTCTTTTCTTCTCACATACTGTAGATATTTGTGCTCCCACTTTCTGACCGCCTTGATAAACACCTTGTTCACAAAGTGCAGGAGCAAACGAACTAAAGCACAAAAGATGTATCGGAGATGTGGTCTATATTTTATGTGAAGGTGATAATATTATATTTTTTCTGTACCTGCTTTCTTTTTTCTTTGTATTTTGCTTCGTATATTCCGTTTTTTCGCACAAAGCTGTTATGTGCGTTGAGTAAGATGGGGCTCTTGCACAGTGCTTTGGTTAATAATGCATTGAGAAATGAAGTCATTTTCACCATGGCTTTGTGCTAATTAAATTTTACGGCAGCCTTATCACCGAGGCCACACACGTTGCTGGTCCTCCCACATTTACCAATGCCAGAAGCTATATCACATAACTGTCAGGGAGAGAAAGGGCTCAGGAGATAATTATATGAACTTATGTTGTTTTGGGAGGCGAAGGAGCACAATCTCACTTTTATATCTACACAGTCTGTGCAGTGAAGTGCGTTCGAGTCCTATCTGTGGTCCAATCTAGATTTTTTGAGTGCTGGGAGCGACACTGATCACATGGTGCTTTTAGTTGCTTTAATGTATGATTTAGATATAGATGCAGATGTGCTTTTCCCTGTAGGAAAATTTAGATTAGACTCCAGACCTAGGCTTAGTAAAATATTAAACTCACCCGCTTAAAGATGTATAAATGTGAAATTCTCTGTTATTCCAATGACAATGAAGCAGTTAAAATATTCGTACATAAATTAAGACAAAGCAAAAGTGGACAAATTGTGCTTGAACAAAAGGCAGATGGCCATCAGTCAGCGTGAATCAATCTGTGGTTTCATCATCACAACACAACCTTGTAAACAAGTGTAATTTCAAGTTTCTGTGTTAATTACCAACAGATTGGTTTAGTTTGTGTTGCTGAACTGTGTGTCACACACCTGAAGGCAACAACACATCCAGCCTGCTGGATTTGCGGCTCATCTCATAGCATGTGTGATTGGACACTGTTAAAATAGCAAATTAAAAGGCGATAATTCGCAGCAGCGGTTTTCCACACAAATTACACAAGTTACCGTTTTGAAGACACAGAATGGGTATGGTCCCACACAGTCACCCCGTCTCCAATTACTCTCCTAAAACAGGCTGATACAGTTAAAAAATTTTTTTTTTTTGTTTACCACTTTACCAAATTCTTTTCTAAGAGCATCTCTGTTGGAGACGAAAACAAACCCAGGTCCACTTGTATGACTGAATGGAACTTTAGCTGCTCCCCTACTCCCACTGTTTGTGATCACCAACCTCCTTAATCTATTACTAACAATGTAACAGTGCTACTGGGCCAATAAAAGATAAGTGTTACCCTGTGATGAACTTCTATATTACCCCATTTTCCTTTATTTTTCATGTCGCCCAGGTGTCCTCTTCTCTTACCAGGGCACTAATATGTTGGCAAAAGGCAACAAACAAGGACTTGAGAGGCCTTCTAAAGGGCTATTCTTGACACGGTGCAGTTTTCCTCTCCATAATAATGATTAAAAAATGTTAAGTGAGCGCAAATCAAATTTGGACTAATATAAGCTGTTTATGGCTGTTGCCTGATTTATTGGTGCTTCCCTTAATAACGCCTACTTTAATCTTCTCTAGCATTTGTCTAGTTCATTTTTATGTTTACCTCTCAGCTGGCAGGGCCACCATTTTTTGTTATTTTCCTAGTTACAGTTTAAACTGATCAAGCTGCTGAAGTGGCTTAAAGAGCCACTTCTTTTTTTTTGCGTGGCTTGGAGTTATTACGGTTGAGCTTTCTAGACTCAAGGTAAAGAAATATTACGCCTTAACACGTTAAGTATTATGGAAAATGGTGATGTACAATTCCAAATTCAACACACCTCTCTGTATTATAACCAGTATTAAGCTCTCATTCTATGGAAAGAAGAAGTACCAGGGCCCCTGTGTGCAGGGACCATTTCGAGCTATGATATTAAGATAATCACGTTTTTACACACAGCCTCATTTTCTCCAGTTCTCTCTGTTATTTCTGCTGCCACTCCACCCGCTATGTTTCTTTTCACTGATCCAGAAGCTCTTAGCGCGGTGACAAGAAATTCTACGCCGGCAGACCAGGAAGACCAGCCCTGAGGCAGCAAGATCTGTTTGATGCTGAATCCCCCTTAGAGAGTGTGTTTTTTGGTTTTTACTGCCTCCATGCCACCCTTTTATGTCCCTGGACTCATTCACACATTTGAGTAAAACCACACACTTTCAATTTCCGTGCATTTACACAAAGTCTTCTGCACACTCAGCCTTGAGGCATAGGGCCATGTATCTGTATCTGGCCTCTGGGCTAAAGAGTTTCATTAGTTTGGCAGTAGCTTTGATTAGCATCCTCAGGGGTACAAATTAGCAAACAAGTTCAAGTGATCTCATGTAGATGTACTCTCAGTGGAATTTCCGGAGATATATGAACACTTCAGAAGCATTTGATTTTCTGTGCCACTCAGAAGATGACAGCACTACCTTAAAGTCAGAGTGAAGCAGAAATAAATTAGCCTTTTTTGGTTATTATAAATGTGTTATTAACCGCCTAGCCAAACAGTTGGCGGATATGTAAAATTATACATGAAAATCATATCAATCGTCTAAATGGATTTTTTTCTGCTTTGAGATGGGGGGAGGAATCTTCTCAGACATTGATAGACAGACTTTAGCCTAGCATAAATGAAGCAAACTTACCAGGAAAAGAGGGAGGAGTTTGTTTTCCACAAACACACTCTGCAGATATTAAATATGCCAGTCACTGTCTTGCTTTGGACTTAGTTATCAACATTGTTAAATTCTACACCTCACACTGCCATGGTGGACATGTCCTTCCAACCATGCTTCAGGGATCTTATTATTACATGAGTAAGTCCAGCTCTCATATACTTTGTGTCTGGGCTGCGTTATTTAATTCCTGCGGGTAAAAGAGGGTTAAACATGGCAGGTGAGAAAAGCAAGTAGGCATTGGTTGTGATCCTCACCTCTCCAGCTTTGCACAGTATCAGTCCAAAAGGCTTTCAAATGAATATTAAGTATCTATCTATCTATCTATCTATCTATCTATCTATCTATCTATCTAT